>JAOVVB010000002.1:22585217-22595968 GCA_028570985.1 Heterobranchus longifilis | reverse complement strand
TTTGTTTTGTTTTTAACAATAATTGCAGATAGCAAGTTGACAGTGTATATATATATATACATTATATATATCTATATCTATACATATCATTATATATTTATCTATTATATATATATATATATATATATAAAAATACTGTCAACTTGCCATCTGCAATTATTGTTAAAAACAAAAATTTTATGGTTTCATATAGTTAAAAGCAAAGCATCAAATTAAAGAAGCGCTTAGTTTTTATCTGACTAATCGAAAAATAATCGCCCAACTAATCGATTATCAAAATAATCGTTAGTTGCAGCCCTACAGATGTCCTTTAACACAATATTTCGATTTATTTAATATTTCTATTCGTTTCACATTTCAGAGATCCAACCTACTAACCTTCCCTTATGTGAAAGAGTAAGACCAAGTAAAAAAAAAAAAAACTAGCAACACTTTTAGTGTACTCTTCTAGTGTTTGGGAACACCAGTTAGCCTAATCTGCAAGTATTTGGACTGTCGGAGGAAACCTGAATACCCGGAGGAAACCCACCAAGCACTGGGAGAAAGCATTCAAACTACACACACACACACACACACACACACACACACAGGCGGGAATCGAACCCAGACCCTGAAGAGGTGCAAGGCGACAGCGCTAACCACTACGGCAACGTACCGCCTTTTGCATAATTGATAATTAATAAATATATGTATGGAGTCGGGATTGTGCAATATTGAGTTCCATGTCCTTTAATTAGATTTTTTTATTATTTTTTATTTTAACCAACTATACAAACTTGACTGAGCAATAAAATAAAACAAATAAAATGAATGGGACACAGGCAAAGAAACAGCACAGATTCATAAGATGACATGTTTTTAAGGTTGGATTCAGTTGTTATTATGACCAAATAATAATATGTTTATTTGTTAGTTTATTTAACAGGGACATAGTACATTAATTCACATATCTGTAAATGTACCAGAATCAGCCAAACGGCTATTTTCCAATTAACAATAACGATTAACCATAACAATGCAAACAATAACACCACATTATAATCATCAAATCATAAAACAAACAAAATGTATACAGTACATTAATACAAAAACAATAAAAAAATATATAAATCAAATATTGAATACACCAATAACATCACAGAGACAGAAAGTAATGTGCATTTATACGAGTTTTTTTTTTTTTTTTGGCGGCGTCATTCCCATATTAATTCACATTATGTGTTACTAGTAATGATAACTTTGGTTCTGCATGACGTATCAGAAAACCCAAATGCACAGTTTTGATGTATGAAGTCGTCTCTTCCATCGATACACACCAGTAGGCTTTATGTACAAACGGCTGTTTTTTTTTATTTTATTTTTTTTTATTTATTAATAATTGATCAATGCTGTGTTGCTCTACAGATTCGTGCCACTTGAGTTTTAAGGGTGAATCTTCCTGGGTTTTTTAAAGAAGATTCTGTTCACTGTGTGAAGCTAATTTTCCTCTGAATTTACTGGCTCTCAGTACACCGCTCTCGCGGTAGCAGAATAAACAGGTACAGGAGCGGTAGCACGAGAGGGACCCGTCCGCTCTTAGTTACTCGATCGCAGATTTCAGCGTTCTCTCGAAGAGATTTTCAAAGAGGGTGGGTGAACTTACTTGAGCGGCCCACCAAAGTATACTCAATGTGTGGGGAAACACTGCAGTATATCATTAGTTTGGATGCTGCGTCGTTACACTTGACGAAGTGCAGGAACGTTTTTTGTCAAATGCGAGCCAACTAGGACTTTGACAGCGAAAATAAATGTTGTTACATTTCGCAAGGGTTTCTAGACCTGCTACATATGCCAGCTCAAAGATTAGGGAACAAACAAACATATTTATCCTGTATATAAGCGCTTCATCTTGGTCAGGGTCATGATGGAGCTGGAGTCTATCCCAAAAAAACTTGGCACAAGGTAGGAATACACCCTGAACCGGTCAAGTTCAAGTTCGTGATGCTTTATTGTAAAAACAGTAATGTTGCCAGCGCTTGTTTGAGGGAGCTAATGAAAATATAGCTGATGGGGAAATCGTTATGTTTCTATTAATAATAAGCAAAAACAAGATTAAGGGGTGCGAGAATATTTAGAGAAGAAGAAACAGATTGGCAGATTGGTTTGTTGATGGTGTGTACGAGTGAATGGTCACTCTGATGCAGTCCGATAAGGACACACAGACTCCGCCGTCAGTCCCTAGCGATTTCTGTTTAGTTGCAGGCGTTAGACAAACTCCAAGTTTAATTAACCTTTTTTTTTTTTTTTCTCCTCGAAACAGAGAAAAGCCTTTTCTAATAAACGGAGAGGCATTCTGAGAATCAGCAAGTGTGAAATATATTAAGTCGTCCACTGTTTCGAGCTGTTAACTGCATATAGGAAGTGTTGTCTAATGAAAGCATTTAAAACATCCACAATTTAATATAGTTAACTAGCTTTGTAGCCAGTCCTCTCTCTCTCTATATATATATATATATATATTTCTCTGTCTGTCTGAAGTCATTTAAAACCTTTCTCTTGGGCTGCAAACTCCTCTCATCCCGGTCATTCCTGCTTTAAAAGTCATAAGCGCCCTGTCCAGTTCAGTCCATTACCGTTACGCCTCACTTCACTAACCTGTAGCGTCTCGCTTAAAAGCTGTGGATGGAGCTTAATAGGAAATCAATGACGGTGTCGAGTCTCTAAGCCCTCACTTTAGTTCCTAATCACGTTTTGATTAGGAGACACTAATTCAAAGGAAGTAAGTAAACAGCACTGAATGCGGTTTTTGTGGATAACCTTCAGCCTGGTTTTAGACAGATAAAGTCATTTCCTCCAGGGCCGCACTCATGGGAACCAGAGATTTGTTTATTTTTTTTTTCCTGGTCGTGTGCGTCTCACAGTATCTAAATATAGCGTTATGCAAATGTAAAGCAAAAAAAGTCCTGACCGTATCGCTTAGATGTGCCCTCAGGAGGTGATCTCTGTGAATCTCAGAATTTATTTATTTATTTATTTTTTTCTGATTTGACATTCTACCCAGGAATAGTTTAATGAAAAAAAAAAATTATTATATAGGCGTAGGTTGAGACGTCCATTTTGGTTTCTTGTTACTGTGAACAATTTTGAAGCTCAGATTTGTTACGGCTTATCAGATCTGTGTAGTTCCCCAGTCTTGAATATGCAGGATTCCTGTTTTCTACATCTCTATCTTTTACATCTTTGCTCATGATTCAACCCCAGCTACAAGAAGTAGTTTGGGTTGTATGCAGAATTATTATTATTATTATTATCATTAATTAAAAAAAATTTTGTACAGGTAGTCCCCGACTTACGAACGAGTTTCATTCCGGGAGCACGCTCGTAAGTCCGATTTGTTCTCAAGTCTGACAAAGTGAGTCTTGTACGCCTTTGACACGAATATACATTGTGTAAAGAATACCAATCCACTGAACTATATCTCTGTCCCTTTTCCCCACACTGCCTTCATGTGGCCAAAAACCTTAACTGCGCGTAAGGAAATGAATCTTACACGTGTCAAATGTAACAGTGTTGGCTCTGTGCCTTTAAATCGCAAGGGGAATCCCGGATGCTATTTGCCTCAGAGCTGTTTTCCACAGTATTGGACTGTGAAAAGTTAGGATTATTCACCATCGGGACAGCGGTCCCGGACAGACATTTTCCTGGACTGATTCATTGGAAACCCTTGAGGTTGATCTAACTGCAGTGTCTGTTTTTTTTATTTTATTTTATACAATACACATGAGCTACTTCCGTGATTGAACCAGAAGTGGAACTGTGGCCCGTTTGTATCTGCGAAAATTCGAAACTCGAGTGTTCGTAAGTCGGGGACTATCTATACATGCACATGATAAACATTGCCCAGGGCCAAAGCTATAGCTCTGCAGAAGTGTGTTTAGTGTGTTTTTGATATTTAGATCTGTAAAAGTCAAGAATAAAAGTATGTATGCATCAGGTGTAACATTTTAGAAGGTTTTTGTATATTAGGGACTGGAATCAACAGGTACAATGTCATCTCAGATTTCAGTGCAATTCTATTTAAACTTCACAAATAATTCTCTCCTACCACACAGGATGCTGCGCTGCTTGACAATGCGTGAATAGTTTAGCGCACACCACCTGTAGGATTATACAGGAACTACAACGCAGTTGTGACTAATCTGAGTAAGAAAAGTTATCAGCTATGAAAAGGCATCAGAAAAATCTTGTAAGTCGACCCACACTCACTCACCTACCTACAGCAGAAGCGCTCGAAAAAGCTTGAATATGGTGCATATTTCACCTTCCAATAAATAAGGGTTAATTAATAATATCCTTATTTCTAAAATGTTATCAATGAATAAAACCAGATTAAAATACTTAAAGGTTCCTCTGACTAAAAGTGGACTAAAATGCCCAGGTTTTTTATTCGACTAAACATGACTAAACAAAAATAGGATAAGATCGACTAAATATGATTAAAAACTAACGGGGACATTTATCCTGGGACTAAGACTAAAATTTTAAATAGCTGACAAAATTAACACTACAATAAATAAGTTTGAAATTATTTATACTTTCTTAGATTATGATTCTATAATTTTTTTTTACCCGTATCAATTGTAAATAAACAATACTACGCAATAAACAACACTTTTATTTATTTATTTATTTATTTATTTATTTGGTTATTTTTTTATCAACCCGGTTCTGACTTCAGTCATCACCCTGATCGTCGTACGCTTATCCATAATAATGAATCTCTACAGTATATTTAGGAAAGGCTGTTAACTATTCAAAGAAGAACGAACGAGTGCACGGATAAGCACCACTGACCTTTTAATTTATATCCGTATAATAAAACTGTCTGGACAGATATTTGTGGAAAAATAATTTTGGGGGAAGTAAGATGCTTTTTTTTTTTTTTGGCGGGGGGGGGTGTTTGTCTGTCTGTTTGTGCATGCATCACGTACAAAACTACAGAAGCCAATTTTAATGGGGTTTTTGGTAAGATATAGGCACGGGAAGACGAGATGTGCTACTACTTTGAAGTTTTATATCTATTAATTTAAATCTATTAAAAATGAAATTATAAATTTTGTGCTCGCCCTATCATCCGGAGATCGTTAGTTCGATTCCCGGACGAGGCTCCAACCTCTCGCAGCAGGCGGCCTTGAGAGAGCCGAGCCCTCTCAGCGGGGTGGGATGGGAGGGACTCGCGGCTCACGCGAGCAGAAGGAGCGGATAGCGGCGTCCTCTAAGTGCGTTATGCCGCCCACAGCGGTGCAGTCGGCTGGCGTCATGTGGTTCGGAGGAAACACGTGATCGTCTTCCTTCCCTGACTGGTAGTAGGAGCCTCCTCCTACGGGTAAGAATACGGGTGACGGGTAAGAATTGGATACGGGTAGTTCTTCTTAAAATTCAACAGATGGCGCTGTACTTTTTTATTATTTTATTTTTTTTATTTTTATATAAATACTAGTAGTATGCTGCAGAATAAACTTTACTGATAATAACTCAATGTCCTGGTGCTCCTGATGTTTACATAGATGATGTAGGAATAAGACATTTCTGTCTTGTGTTTTCACCCACAGGTTACTGAGTTACTGAGCCTGCAGCATTTTTTAATATTGGTGTTTGTGTAGTTTTTAATGCGACACTAATACTGACCAGGGTAGTGACACCAAGACCAGGCATAACGTGTGTGTATATAGTGCATTAGCTGGCAGGTACGTGATGCTGCTCAAGCTGAACAGTACAGCGCTGCCTTCAGGGAAATATGTAAATGTGTGTGTGTGTGTAGGTGCGGAACCTGACGTACATGGTGACCCGTCGGGAGAAGATCAAACGATCTGTGTGTCGAGTGCAGGAGCAGATATTTCATCACCACGTGCGGCTGCTGGAGCAGGGACGACTCTCTGGTGAGCCCCCTACTGCACCGGAGATCAGCTCACAGCTAATGTTGTAGCTTTCCATCCCATTTTTTAAATATAATAATAAAAAAAGACATGCTAGCGAGATTTCATCTAACCAAATTTGCAGGAGGCTGATGGGATTTTGGCGCAGGGTCACCTGTCGCTCAGCTTAACTTTATTCAATTAATAATTCAGTCGAGAACAGATGGTTTAAAATCACTCCGCTGTAACCTGTAATCCCGAGACTGGTCTGTCATATGTTCAGAATTTAAAAAAAAAAAATTTTTTTGTGAACTCTCACCTCTCTTCTTTTTCTTTTTTTTCTTTTTTTTTTTTTTTCTTCTTTTACATATGTGCATTTAAGGCGCATCTTCCACCAGGCAATTAGAGGAAGCCATGTTCTACTTCCGGGTCGCGCCCTCGGCATCCACGTTCCCCCAGCCCCTGAGAGGTCACATGGCTCAGAACAGCGCCACCGAGCTCTCGCAGAGGAAGAGCGGCCCGCGTCACGGCGCCTCCAGACGAGGCCAGAACGAAGCGGACGAGTCCTCCAAGATGGACGCCTCCCTACTGAGCAAACTGTCCGGCACGAATCCCGTCTGCGGCGGGAACGAATCATCAGCGAACGAGACCGAGCAGCCCGTAGGGGGGGAGCGCAGGAAAAGGAGGAGGAGCAGGATTTGGGAGCAGCTACCGGAGAGGAACACCCCAGGGTCGAAGGTCATGGGCGGGGCCGTGCAGAACAGTATAATAACGGATCAGAACGCGATAGCGATGCCCGAGAGCAAAGCGGCGGAAATGAAAACCTCCGTCACGGTGCAGAACGTGTACAACGGTTCTCTCAGGAGGATGAATTCGAGTCAGCATCAGGGAAAGACGATGTCGGAGAAGGTGTCCCACGTCAAGAACTGGGGCAGTTTCCGCATCCCGAAGCGGAGCGATAGCAAAGGAGCGGAAGGAGAGCAGGAAGTGGAGGGGAGAGACTTTACCCATTCTCATCCCATCCGATCTCTAGACGCGAGCCACACCCCCACCTCCCCTCCAATCAGAACTCGGCTAAGGACGGGCACGGAGATCCGCGACCTCGCGTCCGAGGCTGATCACAGCCAATCGGAGCAGAAGAAGAGATGCCACACCCAGCGGCTCCGGAGTCACGACCCGGTGGCACAACGGTACGGCTCGGAGGTTTTGCGGCGCGGAGTGCTCGCGTCATGAAAACGACACCGTGAAAACTTTGTGAAGTTATGTGTCAAATAACTTTTTTTGTTTTGTTGTTGTTTTTTTTTTGTGTAATCCAAATACAAAGCAGCACTTAGAGGAGCCGCATGTAAGATTTTTCCTTCGCGTCCGGATTTTCACGCATCGGTTGCAGACTTCAAACGTAGTGTTATTTACATACAAACGGTGAAGTTTTTTTTTTTTGTTCTTTAAACATCATCATTCCAGTTCTGAAATATAACAGAAATCAGACCGGCTTTTAACACAGACACATTTACACTTTAGATCGCTTGTTACTAGGTTACTCTATTGCAGTTAGGAAGACTTTACTTCACAGTAGTAATCTTACATGTAGCTCCTTTTAAGCTTCTGTTACCGGACAGGTATTTATTTTTCTATTTCATATCTTTCTCGATGCTGCTTCTTTTTCCCTTTTGTACTTCAATTTAGCTGGCTTTTCTTTTATTTTCCTCTCGTCCGCTTCTACAATGCATAGTGCATATGACAAGGTCTCAGAGGCTGAATGCTAAGCTTTGTAATCAAAGACAATGAAATTAGTTTAGCTAATTAGCTCGTTTTCTGTTGGCTACCTGTCAGAAACGGAAAACCAACATGATTTCCAGATCATGTCTTTTTTTTTTTTTTTTTTTCTTCCTTGATATAAATTGCTTACAGCAGTAGTGTTGAACACTGGTCTGAATCAAGTGATGAAACTCGCTGATGTGTACAATCGTGAATAGCACTTAGTTCAGTAGGTTCCAGTTTAAGCCCTAGGGACTTTCCGCACTGCACAGGTTTGTGTTTTTCTCACTCCGACATGCCTGTTTAAGCTCTATAGCTGGTCGAGTCATGTGCGTAAAAGTAGGAAAATATGATGTGCCGAGGCTCCTGGGGTTGTGAGAACCACTGACTTGGTAACGTATATATGCATACACTTTGTAGTGGTATTATGTCAAATAATAAGGGGAAAAAAAGTAATTTGTCCTGCATTCCACTTGTTTTCAACATGCCCTTGTTGACTTCCTTCCTGACTCGGGGAAGAGGCGTGCGTGCGTGCGTGTGTGTATATGTGTGTGTGTGTGTGTGTGGGTGTGTGTGTGTGTGTGTGTGTGTGTGTGTGTGTATGTGTGTGTATATATACACATGGATATCTCTCAAAATATACTTATCTTAGCAAGCACAATGTACTTAAAGTGAGTCCCTTAGCAATTCTACTGTCTATTTGCTGTAAGCTATGCACATATTAGCCTTCTATCGGCATTCCGACCAGCTAACAGATTAAAAACCCAATTTGATGGAAGCAAATCATTATATATATTTTGAGATATGAAGAATTTTATTGCTCCTCTCTGTTTTTAAACTTCCCATCATGTGATTTTTTTTTTTCTCAATATTGAATCTATCAGATTGTGGTACCTTCTGTACCCTCCCTTCACTCGATTATCCCATTCATCATGTGTTACATCATAAAGTATTAGAACAACCATATTTCATAAAGGGGAAGAAAAAGCCAAGGTGAAGTCGACCAGGGCGTGTGGGGGAAAAACATTGGAATGTAGCGTCGGCCTTCCAGATTAGGCTCAAATTAATCATAAACCAATGTAAGGTTTTTTTTAAAACCAAGAATAATCTCTGCATTTATTATTTTTTTTGGTTCCCCAGGGTAGTTAGATTAATTCCAGGATCTACCCAGAAAACTGTATTTATGAATTTATTTATTTTGTTTAAATGTTTTTTTTTTTC
Source organism: Heterobranchus longifilis (assembly GCA_028570985.1). Lineage (NCBI taxonomy): Eukaryota > Metazoa > Chordata > Actinopteri > Siluriformes > Clariidae > Heterobranchus > Heterobranchus longifilis. The sequence continues at coordinate 22,587,095 of JAOVVB010000002.1, read as the reverse complement.
TCTTTCTCTTTTTCTTTTCTTATGTAAAGAAACTGTGGCGCTTTATTTTGTCGTCATGGCATCTTTCTCTCCTCAGGTAATTCTTTATTTTGTGCACTTCCGTTACCCCCCACCCCACACCCAAAAAAAAAAAAAAAACAAGCAAACCTGATTCTTGATTACTGAAAACCCACCAGCCAACTTTTTTCCAAGGAAACTGGCACAAAAGTGTTTTCTTCGGGGGGGAAAAAAAGCCAAAATACTTTCATCACAGCCAAATATTTGTGTACACTCATAATAATAATAATAATAATAATAGTAATAGTAATTAGGGATGGGACCACCTGGTGTGACGATATCACGATACCAAGGTGCCGATTCGATTTGTATTGCGATTTTATAAACAACCTGATTCTATATGAACCCCATCCCCCCCCCAGATTTTGTTATAATTCTTGGCAAATAATTCACTCCTACCGCGCAGGACGCTGTGCTGCCTACAAATGTGTGAATTATTTAGAGCACGCCACCTGTCAGATTAATGAGGAACGGGAATGTTTCACAACATACACAAAAAAAAAAAATCTTTTTGGGGGAAAAAAAAAATCATGAATTGCCACACAAAAGAATTGCGATACATAACTGGATTGAGTTCCCATCGCTAATAATAATAATCAATAATGTAATTGATCCCAGCATCACTGAGTATCATTATGGGGGGCATTTAAAAAGAAAAAAAATTATAAAAATTTGTAAAAAGCACTGAAACTTTAAAAACACTTATGTTAAAAACATGCTCTCCTCTTTAAAAACCTTTCCACTGATCTCGTGCGATCGATCCTTCAATCATCAATCGTCTCTCTGTTGTCCTTATAATGAACCTAGCAGATAGTATTTAATCCAATTTTTCATTTAATCCGCCCTCAGACATACAGTGACTTCATAAAATCGGGCTCAAACTGTATTTTGAAAAAACAAAAGGTGTCCTCCACTTAACATGGCTCCATTTTGCACTAGAGTTGTGTAAAGAGTGATTTGAGAGAAACTTCAAATTTGTGCCACAAATGACTAAAAATCATGACAATGAATTTTCTAAATCTTAAGCTTCACTACTCGTCAGCGTTGCCTTTGGTCAGTACAAAATTAGATTTGCACTTGGATGTTTTCCTTATGGTTTGTTTGTTTGTTTGTTTGTTGTTTATGCTAATTGCGAGCAGACTTCTGAGAGGTCTGTGTTGATCTCGTGCCTGTGTGGCTTTGGTTAACATGTTGCACTAGAATAGAGCAATGCAGCGCAGCTTGACTATGTTCTCTAAAAAGTTATTTTTCACATACAAAGAGACCTTTTATATGAACATGTGCTGCTGTATTTTTTTGTTATGCATCTATTTTGTGAATAAACCCCTTTGAAATTAAACTGGCAAATCTTTTCTTGACAAGTGTTTTATTATTATTTATTTAATTTTTTTTTTGTGCTATCCACTAGGGGGTGCTGTTGCTCTAAGCCAGTATTTTAAATGAGAGTCAGAATGGTACACCAGCTTGGGCATCCTAAGTGTCTGGTATGGTGGGATACAGTCCTCGTCACGGTTCTTTGACCTGTCCCTGTGAAGAAAACCTTAAAGGTTCTATGTAGAACTCCAGAATAGTACAAAAAGATTTACAAGTAGAACTCCTTTAAGGACGCCAATAACCCAAAAACCCTAAGGAACCTTTTTTTTTTTTTTTTGTCTTGGTCATGTTCCTGATGATCTGGGCCCGTATTCACAAAGCTTCTTAAGCCTAAAAGTTGCTCCTAGTGATGCCATTCTAAGGAAATTCATAGAATTATGACATTTTCTTAGAATTTTCTCTTAAATTTAGGACTAAATCTTAGTAAAGATAAAAATGATTCACAAA
>JAOVVB010000002.1:22489638-22508587 GCA_028570985.1 Heterobranchus longifilis | reverse complement strand
GAATTTGATCTCTTATTAATATAAATCACTAATATAAAACAAGAATCTACCAGTTTGAGTTAAATTGATGCTGTTAAAGTTAAGAGATAGCTCAGCATCAAATTATTATTATTACTTCTGCAGACAATCCTTAGATAGTGATATCAGTGTTAATCATCACACCTGATCAAATCCCTGTCTTTGTGTCTATGTTGTTGCTGTATTCATTTAATAATTAGTGAGGAAGGAAAAAATAAAGTCTTTGATTAGCGAAGTTTAATGCTATTATCTTAGAACTTGCCTTAGAACAGAAATCCTTATAAGCCCTTCTTGCAATGTTTCCATTTCCTTTGGAGCAGATGGAGTGAAGATTTCAAACAACCTGTTTTCTCAGCTTTGCTTCCTTTTTTCTTTTTCTCGATAGGAAGACAAACATTTCTTCTTCCAGACTTTTGGGAAGATTAAATTCAATTTATCTTGCTCTGGCTGCGAGTGTAGGAGGCACAGGGAGGAAAAAGAGACAGCAGGAAAGAAACAATAGATAAACCACAAGCAAGAAGAAATACATATTTTCAGCAGTGTTATTAATTTTTCTTTTGCATTATTTAAATAACAAATGTACACATTTGATCACATAAAAGGGGGTTTGTGTTAGTATTCAGAGGCTTTTGGCCTTGTTTCAATTTTGTATTTCTCTACTGTTTGCCACATAAAGGTCTTAGCTATCCGAAACAAACAGTCTATCCTTGACCTTTTTCACTTTCATCTCCACCTAAAAATGACTATACTCACACAAGGTTTAGGCAAAAAATAAAAAATAAAATAAATAAATAAAATGGTTAGTTTTTTTCTTATTCCTTCCCTGGAGTTATCATACACTGTCTTACATAGAACTAACATTTATGTAAAATGAATGAATATTTCCAGAAATTGTTCAATAACTGACTGCAACTATTCATTTTTACAAAAGGAAAGAACAGGTGGCATAGTAGCGTAGTGGTTAGCACTGTCACCTTGTACCTCCAAGGTCCGCGTTCAATTTGCGCCATGTGTCTGTGTGCATGGAGTTTGCATGTTCTTCCTGTGTTTCCTCTGGGTACTCTGGTTTTCTCCCACAGTTCAAAATCCTGCAAATTAGGTTAATTGGCATTCCCAAATTGCCAGTCGTGTGTGAATGAGTGCCTGAGTGTGTGTGGATCTCCTGGGATAGGCTCCAGGCCCCCCGTGACCCTGTATGCAGGATAAAGCGGTATAGAAGATGAGTGAGGAAAAGAACAATTAAATAGTAATTTGAGTAAAAATTTTCTTGTAGTCCAAATATTTTTATTGTAAGGTTTAAATCTAATTCTTATCCTCTTTCTTATTCCCTTTTTTAATTTACACCAAATATCCATAAAATTTAAATCACCTGCTCTGGCCAGCTCTGGCCCTGGTCAAGTGATCATCCGGAGATCATTAGTTCAATTCCTGGGTGATGCTGTAGCCTCTTGCAGCTGGGGGCCTGGAGAGAGCTGATTAACTGGGCTCTCTCAGCGGGGTGGGATAGGAGACTCTTAGCGATTTTTACAGCCAATCATGGGCATCTGTGGGCTCACACAAATGGAAGGACCGGATACGCTATCCTCTGAGTGCGTTACCTCTTCCTTTGGCCAGGTTGAAGCCAGCCTCATCCAAGTATATGAAGTTGTGAGGTGGTTCTCTTGATTCCATTTTCATTATGAGCTATATACCAGAAAAACGAAGGTGAAGACTCACCTGAGAGCAATTTCTCAATTCTGGACATATGTCTTAGCAAACATGTACTCACAATTTGTAGAAATCGATACAGACATACAATTTTGAGAACATGTTCACTCATTTTGATAGTACAGACTTCCAACCTGAGAAAAAGACTAATTGGATTAGTGGTTGTGACATTTCAGCTGAGAACCAGGACAAGTTATTTTGCAGAGCAGGACAAAAGCAACAGGAATTGTCAAAAACAGCTGACAGATGTACAGAACCATTTGCATGTTGTCCAAAAGCAATTGCAATTTGATGAAAACAACAAGACATTGCTGATATGATGTGAAAAACTGACAACAGGATCTGATGGTGGAACGAGTAGTTTTGAGAAATGCAGTTCTGTTGTGAGAAATGACTGAAAGCAGTTGAGAAAAACTGTAAAAATTGGGATAGGAGAGAACACAATCATTGATCATGTGATAAAGCATGGTCTATCTCTGATGGATGCTTGTAATAGAGGAAAATGAAGACAAAGAAGACCAAGAACAAGAAGAAGAAGTTTTTATTTGTTACATTTACAATACAGCACAGGTCACATGCAGCATCCCAGCTTGGGAAGAATTACTGATTAAAGCACAAGGTCAGCCATGATACAGCAGAGTGAGTTAAGAGCCTTGCTTTGGGGCTTAAAAGTGGCCAACCATTGCTGAAAGGGTCCACCGTAATCCCGGTTGGCCAACCATGGTTTCCATTATATGGAATTTTTATGATGATGAATATTCTCCAGGCTTGCTCGAAGGACTTTGTTGTCTCTTATGTTCAGTCCGATCCCTGTACCTGAGCAGTTTCAGATGAATATTTTTTGTTTGTTAAGCCACACAGTCGTAGTGGTTAGCACTGTCGCCTTGGGTTCAATTCCTGGCCACGTTCGTTTCCCGTCTCTGTATGCATAGAGCTTGCATGTTCTCCCTGTGCTTGGTGGGTTTCCTCGGGGTACTCCGGTTTCCTCCCACAGTCCCAGATTGCCTGTAATGTGTTCATGAGTGTGTGTATGTGTATGTGTGTGTGCCCTGGGATGGATTGGCACTCTGTCCAAGTCTCCTGGGATAGGCTCCAGGCCCCCCGTGACCCTAAAGACAGGATAAAGCTGTATCACACAATGACCTATGAATAATTCAAGCATAAAAACTATAATCTAACTTAAGGAATGAACCTTAACTCCTTCATAATGTCCTGAGGGCTAGTCTACATGGCCAGTGGGAGAGTTTGAATGAAACGGTAGTACACAGTTCCTTTCAAAAAGGAAATTACTGAGCAGGTCGAGTATTTTCCAGGTATTGTATTTAGCCATTACATCTATTATGTCTTGTTTTATTATTTTTTCTTGTTTATTTTATTTTATCTCATATTATTTTATTTCTTTTTTTTTTTCCCCTTTCTACTGGATAACAACTGTGAGCACCTGTAATCAAGAATAAGCAATTTCCCTCTGGGATTAATAAAGTTCTTTGAATCTTGAATCTTAAATAGTGAGTTTTAGACTGTGATGTTCTATACAGTATGGAATCATATATACCGAAGCACATAGTAAAAAGCATTTACATATACATACTGTGTTTAATTTCTTTTCAAAACTCATGAAGTAGAAGGTTAATCAACATGGAATCATTTATGTAGGCAGAGTTTTACCTGGAAAAAATAGAGCCAGGTAGGAGCAAATATCTCAGTGTCTACTGCAATCCTGTGAGGTAGTTGGTCTAGGAGAAATGCCAGATTTGTCCCTACAGCAAACCCCTCCACACACACACACACACACACACACTCTAACCTTTAATTAACCTTAATAAGGAATGTTTGTCTGCTTGGAGGTAAAGAAAGTGTATGATAATCATCCACATGACTAAACGTCCCGCCTGGATGCAACGGATGATGGCTGTGAAGACAATGACGTCTCAGCTGATCGGGGTGGACAAGGAATGCCAAGTGTTTTTAATGTGTATTGCTATTTACTCTATAAATGAGGGATTGATATATACAGACAGATTTTCAGAATTTTGATAGAGATAGTGTATGTAGAGAATATATATATATATATATATGTTATATGTTTATATATATATTGTTTTGTCAGGGTGAAAATATGCAGGGTGGAGGCTTTTGGTTCCTGGAAGACAGAGAGAGAAAGCAAGAAAGAGAAAACGAAACAGATTGGAACATTGAACAAGGTGAAAAGAACTGTTGAGAGAGCTGCGTTACATCAGCCCTGGGGGGGGAACACAAACACACACACACACACACACACACACACACAATTTAAGAAAGCAAACGTGACATTGCATTAGGTTTTTGAGATGTCTTCATGTTGGAATTTTTGCATACATACTGTATAAAGCATTTCATGAGAAAAAGATCTGCTCTCAGATATGGATGCACTGTATACTGGGCTCAGATTACACATTCCTGCAAAACAGTCTTGAGTACACATCACATTTTTATTTTAACATTGTTTCACATTTGTCTGTGAATAAACAAACAAATAAAAACCTCGATAAGGTGTTCTGGTTTTCAACTTGCATAGACAGCAGAAGTGACAAGTCTCTAAAAACCCTGAATCAAGCTCACAGCTGCAACTCAGTTCTTTTTGTTGTTGTTATTGTTTTATTGCTATGTGCTTGGTATAATTGGATACTTATTATTTCGAATAAAAAGAATTTGAACACTAATTATTTAGAAATTCTTTGAAATTATATTTAAAGATATCATCCATTTAGAGAATTCGTTTAGAGCTGTCTTTTGCACATTATTGTATGTGATGCTTTTATCATGAGTATATGACATATTTAATATATGATATGATGTGATATGATATGATATTGCTTTGTATTGTATTGTATTACAATACAGTATAGTATAGTATAGCATCGGTAAAGGTAAAGGATGTTATAGTGCAGTGCGGTCCAGTACGATATAGTGATGTATAGTATAGTATAAAATATAGTGCACTATTGTATGGCATAGTGTAGTGTAGTATAGAATAGTATAGCATAGCATAGCATAGCATAGCATAGCATGGTGTGGTATGGTATAGTGTGTTGAAGTACAGGTCAGTCTAGTTACTCTTTGTGTAAGGTTAATATACAATATATTCCAATAACAGGACAGAGCGTATATCCGCATGTGGGATAGAGAAAATATTTAGGACTTAGGAAATATACTAAATTCACTATAGGTTATTGTAGTTCATTTCTTATTTAAATTTTCAGCTAGAATTTTGTAACTGTAACAGTATCCGTTTTACTGTATTTATGTTATCAGCAATAGTATCTCATTGTACCATATAAAGAAATGCTTGTATCATTGGCATTGTGCATTATAACATATTTCTGTTGTGTAAAATCATGATGTAAAAAACAATGCGTCTTCATGCTTTATCGCATTTGTCTACTGATCTAAAATCAGTTTAATAATATACCATTTGAAAGGTGCACTTGGTTTTGCTGGTGGTTTCTAGGTGGGACTGGGAGCATTTCACTTTTATGGCTTCTTCTTTCTCGCACTCGTCGCCGTTAACACCTGCTGCCAGATCTGACACACACACTCTCACACACTCATTCAGATTTAAATGCAGGTTTGGATTCACACTTTTTTTTATTAGTTTCTCAAACGTCAAACTGCCCACTCAGAAAAAAAAGAAAAAGAAGATAATGATGCAGTATATGTAAAAAAAAATAATAATAATAAAAATAAAGCGGTGCAAGGTGATGGATGCAGCAGAAAGATTAAACTGGTGGACATTACAGTGAACTACATTAGCTTTATTAATGTGATATATTTAAATATCAGTGTTATATATATATATATATATATGCATCTTTTTGAAATAATTTTTAAAAATAATTTGGTTTAGGGCCAAAGTGCCCCGAAGGCTCCGTGCGGGCAGGCGGGCGGGGTGTGGGGCATCTGGCATTATGCCAGGATGCCTGTGTATTTGTGTGTTTATAGGCGTGTGGGAGTGCAAAGGCAGGTTGCTCAGCACGCACATTCCTCCAGCGCCACGCGATAAATCACATTTAACCAAGTCACATACATACAAAACACAAAAACACATCACTTCCTTCAGGCATCTTTCTTGCACGGCGTCTGTGTGTGTGTGTGTGTATGTGTGTGTGTGTGTGTGTGTGTGTGTGTGTAACAGAACTTTGCTTTAAGAACAAAGCTTGTAGATCAGTGTGAGATGTATATGTATTTTGTTCTAAATGCACTGTAATGTTCTACTATAACACTCTGTGTTGTGTATCAGTGTGAAGCACACTCTGGGATTTGGATAAGCTCTACATCAGTTTACCTTATAATTATTATTCTGAAAATCACAGGGTGCAGGAAACGGCATGATTTACTCAGATTACCTGTTCAAGGTAACGCAGTCTGTAATGCGAGGGGAAATTCAGACAAAATGTTAAATATTTGTGATTTGAAAGATTTAAACAAAGAGTCAGGCAGGTGCTGAAGGAACGGAGAGATGAGCAATGCTTAACCTTCATTTCTTGAGCATTGGAGTCACGTGTGTGTGGTGTTGTTTTTTGTTGAGATCGCACAAGGATCGCGTATGAACGTTTGTGGCATTTTATTTGGTGAATTTGTGGAACTATTTTATTTTTAGATCGATATGGGTGAAACAAACAGAATAGATCATTAAATAATAGGAATGTTTTTTTTGTTGTGTATATGTTTGTTTTAACATAGTTTAATGACATCTCAGCAGCCATTCATGTAGATAGATAGACAGATACAGTATATTGGTAGGTGTGTTTAAGTGTACAGCTCTTCTTGTAAGGCATTTGCATAGTGCACTAGGCAGTTGTTAACTCCTACATAATACACACACACACACACACTCAACAACATTATTCTGGCCGTGTGTAGCTTTTACATATTGATATTATGTCTGTTTACTATAACAAATAAGGTTTATAATGTACTTTAACAAGTCCAACCTACTGTAAGCACACGTTTTTGTTCAGCTTACATTATTTACATGAGTGAAAATGCAATTTAAAGATTTAAATATGCACAGAGAGAGAGAGAGGATATCCTTGTGAAGAAATTCCTTTGTGATAACTATTATCGTAGCTTATTATATTTGTTTGTGTGTTCGAACAGTTTTCCTCGTGGGCACCAAACAAATGTCAAAAACTATTAAACCTTAAATTATTAAAACTATTAAATCTAGTCTTGCCAGGACCTTCTAATAATGCAACATATTTTTGACCCCAACTACATTTAAATGTGTGTGTGTGTGTGTGTGTGTGTGTGTGTACATAGTCTTTTAGTACTTTTCATTAAAAACACCATTGCTTTTGTGGATCAGTTTTCTTAGTGAGGACCAGACGAATGTCCCCATAAATTAAAAAATATCAGATATTCCCATAATTTTTTTGTGACCCGTGAGGTATTAAGTCACACGGGTTAGTTTTGTGCTATGACCAATAGAGTGAAGTAAGTGAAAATTTTTACATTTTCAATTTCTGAACAAATAAAATAATAATGATAACTTTTGATAAATACTTTATCTTTCTGATCCTTCAACAGAACGGAGAAAGTTTTCATTCAAAACATTGATTTAAAGCACTTTAAAGAACACTATCAAGTTGTGATAAAAAATACATCCCTTTTTTTTCCCTGCACTGCACTGCTGGTGTTATTTTTAGGGGTAGTGGGGAATTCCTGGTACCAAAATAAGGCTGAGGATTGGATCTTTCTTATTACGTCACAGAATTCTTACTTAAATATTTTGACTTTTTTTTTTCCTCCTGGTAAACATACTCGCAGTGTCTGTCATGTCTCAGCAACCGGAAATAATACAGTAATAAACTTGGTATCACCAAAGTTCTTGGTTATCACTCAAATCACCCAAAATATTAAAATCATATTTAATTCCTGATTTGATGTAATGGGGGTCACACTTATGCAGAACCCCAATGTTCTGATGTTTCTATTTTTGTGAGCACCTGTTTTTTTCATATTATTTTTTTTGCAAAATTACTAATATGGCTAATTATCTGTTTAGCGAAGCTTAACCTTATAACTACATCATAACTAAAAAAAGAAACATTTTAACAAATTTTATTTAAAATTTAAGGAAAAGCTTAAGCCGAAGGTCCTCACAAGTTCAAAACTGTCACAGACCCCTGTTTTTGTGAGGACATTAACAAATTACAGCTTTTCAAAATTCATAGTTTCAGTCCTATTTTAAATAATTACATATTTAAAAAAAAAAAATGATATAAAATATGAAACTTTTCAGTTCTCTCATTAAAGCACTACTTTTTCCTTTTTTTTCATATCTTCGTCAAAAAGGTTCAGTTTTGAAGTTTTCACCCATGGAACACTTTCAACCTAAAAGCCTTTAGCTGCAGTGAGCAAAACCTTGTACAGAAACAAAACCTTTTATTATTTAATCCTGTGTTTGAGCCAGAGAGAAACATCTATGCATGAGACACACATCGGCATTTGCATAAGAAAAGGCTTTCCCCCTGAGCTCAGCCTTTGGTTTCTGATTCTTTTTTCACGCCTACCTGGGATAAAGCTCAGCCTTTTATTCCGTGTGTTAATGAGATCCATTCACACACCTGCACGAGTTTCTCTCCAGCACAGGAAGAGTTAAGGACATACACCTGTCCCACAACACACCTGCCTCGGCGCCTTCAGCCAATCAGGTGCGAGTTTGTGAAAGCTACCTGTCAGGACAGATAAATGCGCCAGCAGCGGCAGGCCCAAATCAGAACCGCTTCACTCAAGGAGGTGCACAGATTGAACCACTTTCTCTCTCTCTTTCTCTCTCTCTCTCTCTTTCTATCTCCGTTATATATCAAAACGGAACCACAGAACGTACCAGAGAGGAGAGCTTAGACTGAGGATTTTATTTTTGCAGCGTCTCAGGAACGACATGACCAAGGAGATTGAGTAAGTGATGTGTTTTTTAAATGATATATATACACACATTTCATTTAGGGAAGGAACTCTATTGCATATCAATCACATCAAGAGATTTATTCTGTAATGATTGGCAAGTCAAAGACAATTTCCTGTAATATCCAAACTGATGCAGATGTTTACAGATGTTTGATTTTTTTTTTCTTTTTTTAAAAAAAAGCTTTGCCAGAAAGTTATCCCAACTTTTCATAGATTGTTAAGTTTCCTTGCGTCTTGATTGCTCTCACACTCCCAAGGTGTCGGTTGTAGTATCGTCGCTTGCAGCCTTGACACCCCATCTCTTCTCTGACACTGGGCAACTCGACCCTCACCAGAAACAGTACATAGGGGCTGTTCATACAGATAGCTGACACCACAACCAACACACACACACACACACACACACACACACACACACACACACACATACACACACACACACACACACTTACACCCCACATAAACCACACTTCAACCTGTCTAAAAGAAAATACTCCTAGTATTCATGTGTGTGTTTTTGTGCTGTCCTAAGGGCTCTGAATCACAAAAGAAAGTTTTCCACTGCTTATTTGGTAACACAGAAACAAAATATGGGCATTGAAACGGCATGGCATGGTCTACCCGTCTGTGGCATACGACAACAACTGCGCCAACCGAGCGCCGCTTGACGTGTCTGTCACAGAGCGGGCTTTAAAGTCTCTTTGGGATTATTTCAAAAGCTGATTCGGTAAAAGTAAAGCAAGAGAGAAAGATCAACAGGAAACGTGTTTATTTGCTAAACAAGACCTCTCACCTGGTCAAACAGCTCTTTCATGAGCTCAGGTGCTCGGGAGTAAACGAACCGTTTGCTTGAAAGCTGATAATCTGTTGGACAGAAGATAGACTCAAAATGGATCAGGAGATAAGTGTTCCTTTGTAAATGTCTCGATTTCATTTGTGGTCTTTAAAGCTAAACTGGCATCCCTGTCTCTTCGGTCCGCTGTATCAGATGTCCATCACTTCCATCAGGTGCAACGTCACAAATGCGCACGAGATTCAAACAAGCTGTTTAGGATGGTTCCAGAAAGATTTTCAGACTTATCTGTCATTTCTATCTAGCGTCATTTTCTCAGTGAAACTGCTGCATCCTTTAGCTTCTGTAGACACGGGAAACTAATTATATGTCTAGTTCTATATATGTGTGTGTGGAAACTTCCTGAATTGTTGTGCTTTTTTTTAAACCAAGTTTCTCAATCGTTCTCCCTCATTTTGCTCTAGGGCACTGATGATTTTGCCGAACGAGAACTTTAATTACTCATGCTACACTGACAGTTACCTAATGGACTCCTGGAACTACATGGACATCGATACCAGCAAAGCTAAATCCAGGCTTGCTGACGACGATCTGAACAATATCTCCATCTTCAACGGGAACTGCAAGGTAAATTTCCAAAACCTTTCCTGATTCGAATGAATCGGTTTGACATACCATTCATTAATTCGTTCTTTTGCTCTTCTTTACAGACCCCAAAAGACCAGAAGCTGACTTCTTGCTCACATGGTGACAGTACATTTAAACCAATGGACAGGTAAACAAACAAACAAACAAACAAAATCAGCAACAAGCCCTTAGTTCTGTCCTTCTTAGAGTCAGTAAGCTCCTCATACATGCCACGATTCATTTCACATCCTGTCGAGATAAAAGACGTCCCCAACACACACTCTGACGAGCGAGAGTGGAAAGGATAGAGGTGTGCCTGAGCAATTGTCAAGAAGCACGAGAGTGACAGGTGTACTGTACGAAACTCAACGTGGGTGTTTCTTACAGGTTTTATTTCTTCGCCTCCTGCCGCTCCTCCAGTCTTCAGAGCGAGGGCTAGCGAGATTAGTTTGAGCTTAGCTCAGGTCAGCGCAGTTTAAGATGCTAATCCTTTTCTTCATCCCACCCCAGAGACAGCTGAGTCACTGGTCTTTTGTGCTGGTGAAAAATGGCTGAAGATCAGGAATATATATATATATTTTTTTTTATACCTGTGAGTCGAGGCGACGACGAGAAAGGCAAACAGAGTTAGAGATGTGGATTATGCGGCAAACAGCTCCCACCCAGCTCTGCTCAAACAATGTTGAGATTGAGTGCTCTTTCTGTTGACTTTTTACAAGTTCTCCAATCACTGCTACTAGTAAAAGGCCTTTATTTGTTCTAGACTTAGCGCAAGTGGCAAGTCATCTCAACACTTTCACTTATCTTGCATAGAGGTCTAGTTTGTTTCCACAATGCACACAATTATCTTCAATTATCTTTCAGAACACCCAACGGTTCGTCCCCTGAGTTGACAACTCTGCAAAACTCACAGCTCATGAAGCTGGCATCCCAGCAAATTCCTCCAAGCAACAACAACTACATCCAGGCCGTCGCAGGCGACAGCTACGAAAAACAAGCCATCAACAGCATATTCGATTCGCTTATGCTCAACGTGTCTCAGAAAATATGGTCTTCGGATACCCCGTACCCAGACCCCAGCACTGAAGTGAGTCTCGCGAAGGAAGCGTTCAGAACTTACATAACCGGGGATGACTTATGATTTATTTATTGCAATAAGTGGTTTATAATTTCCAAAACAATGCGGTGATTCATGTAATGATCCAATTGAATTGATGCAAACTAATTAAAAAAACTAAACTGTTTTCTTCACCCATATAGCCGCTACCCTACAACACCGATTTTGTGGACCACCCGAGTCCGGATTACTCGGATTACTCAAACTCTTCTCCCGAGAAGTTCAGGTGAGCCACACACACACACACACACACACACAACGCATAATCACTTTAGACTGTCATTCAACGAGACTTAGACCTTCTGCCAATTGTTAATATTACACATTGCCCTATGGATAAGACAATTATTTTTTTATTTGGTTGTTTAGTTGTTCATTTATGTTCTTTTTCTTTTTTCTTTTTTAGCAGGAACAATTTTCAGTTTTTTCTCGGAGCACCACAAGCCTCCCAAAACAAGACCACCGAGGTTCCTATGGTGTACCTGAACAAGGGCCAGTTCTACCCCATCACTCTGCAGGGAGTGGACAGGAATGCTGGGATCCCATGCAAAGTGAAGGTGAGATCAGTTTTAAGTCTAAATAAATACCAAAGTGCAAAGTGCAAGCAGGGATCTCTATCAATTAAAAAGCAAGCATGAAATTAAATCAAATAATATACAAGGGGACAATAATAATGATAAACAGATATCCAAAACATTATTCAATTCAATTCAATTTTATTTGTATAGCGCTTTTAACAACTGTCATTGTCGCAAAGCAGCTTCACACAATCAAAAGAATTATTTAAGTCTGTATGGAATGTGAGTGTGCATGAATCAAAATGATCAGATTATAAACCTTATGAAGGTTGTGGAGCTTGAAAAGGTGTTGGAAAGCTAGCTCTTAGAACAAAACGAAAGGTTTTGGAAGTTGTCAGGATTTTATAAGGTACTTGTATGTTCTAGCCATTCGTGATGCTCAGGACATGTCAACACACAGAATCACAATCCGGTAGAATAAAACTCTAAAGTGGAGCGTTTATGTGCTGACAGATCTGCTGGTGAATCTGAAAATCACTGCAGGGTTATTCAGAGTCTCATTATTTATGACTCAAGGTACACACACGGCTCAAAGAAACTCCTGCTTGTTAGAAATTACGGAACTAAAATATCCAAGATCCAAGTTTCCCAAAAGATAATTTTGCAAATTTGCATGATGTCACCACTTAAAGTTTTATCACTTGACCTTTTCCAGTGATGATGGATTAACACTTTAGCATAAAATTTTGAGGATAAATGGCATTAAAGTTGTAATATATCTTTAAAAAAAAATTTTTTTTTTTTGAGAACACACCTATGTGTGCAAACCTTGTAGACGTTATGCCAAAACTCCAAGTGACTAAAGGCTTAGTGATGGATAGGGAGAGGCATAGCTACCCGTTTTCACGCGACTGTACGAGCGCGTACGCTCACGCGATTAAAACGACAATAAGAGATAAACCAAGGTATTAGTCCAATGAAACCTTTTGTAACAATCTACCTGTTTTTTTTTTTTGTTTGTTTGTTTCTTCTCTCTGTGTTTGTGTCCTTTCCCTTTCACTATCTCTCCCAGGTTATGATCATGGCAGTGTTTGAAAATGAAAAGAGTCCTGAGATGCAGCTGAAGTGTTGGAATCACTGGCACGCACGGCAGCCAACCGCTAAGCAGAGGGTCATTGATATCGGTACGCAGTAACAAAACACACACACAGAAACACAAAAGCAGATAGCGGTGCCATAGCTTAGTGCAAGGGGTCTGCAGTGTTGTCTGACAACGTTGTCTTATTATTTATTATTAATCATGGTTAAATGATGCTGAGGTGTGGCTTCTAATTCCTTGGGGTACCCCTGCCCTACAGTTGGTGGTATTGTTCCTGGTCCAACACACCCAGGTTGACTCAGGAAGTCTGTTAATTAGCTGATAATTTGGAGAAGGTGTGTTAGAGATGGAAACAAAACACAATTAGCAGGGCTGGGGAACTTCAGGAACTCTACCCCATTCACATTTATCTTTCCTTTTAACATTTACTCATCCACCTCTTGTGACAGTCTCAATCCTTTACTCGTGTTTTTAATTTTTTAAAATTTTTTATTTCTCTCTAGCTGACTATAAGGAAGTCTTCAGCGGAGTCAGCAACGTAGACGAGGTCGCTTTTAACGCCTTATCGTTCATCTGGAACACCAATGAGGAGGCGAAGGTAAAAACACACACTTGCCCAGATCCATTTGTTTGTGCGATGTGTGTGTGTGTGTGTGTCACAAGGGCAAAGGAATCCATGGCATGTCACCACCCCAGGCACCTGTCATGACAACAGGGAGAGAGAGAGAGACGAAGTATAAAGAAAAAAAAAAAAAAAGAGAGAGATCTCAAGAATATCCTGAGGCAGTTTAGGGCGGGACAGTGAAACCAAGAACAGGCGGAGGAGGGAAAGAGTATCAAAATGAAGAAGAAAAAAAGGAAACAACATACTGTATACACACCTGATAATTATAAAGAATCGATTTATAAGACAGAGAGAGAGAGAGAGAGAGAGAGAGAGAGAGAGAAAAGCACAACAATTAACTAAGAAAATAAACTGCAGAGAAAAAGAAAGAAGTAAAAGGAAATATCAGTCTCAGATTAGTGGTTCGGTTGGTTGCGTCCTAATAAAAATGGATTACAAAGACAAAGCTAGCTGATCCCGGCTTAGAACCTTTCGCATACTAAGCCTGTCTTTCTTTCTGTATTTTTCTGCATTTGGGTTAAAACAGGCCTGGTCATGTCACAATGCTCCCATTTTTTTTCCACGCCTTTCCTATAGAAGTTTGTGTTTTTGCTGCCGTTGGCATCTTTTCAGCTTTCAGGCCTAGGTTGTTGTTATCCATGATGCTAGCTTTTTTTCCCTTAAAGACTCGTGGAATGACATAATACATGCGTTATGATCCCGCTCAGGGATTAGAAGCTATTTTAAGTCCCTTATTGTTTCTTGTGTCCGAGATGAGCTTAGTTACTTTGAGCTAATACTTCTAGAAGGAAATGTAGTTAATTACAAAGTTAGGTTAACGAAAGCCTTAAAACCTGTTTCTCCCTCTTTGTCTTTCTCTCTCGTTATTCATATGACGTAGACTTTAGCCTGTTGATGTGTAGCTTAATATTTAAATCAGTGTATCTAATGCACACTCTTTTTCCGCAGGTGTATGTGGGTATCAATTCCCTCAGCACAGACTTCTCGTCTCAGAAGGGCGTGAAAGGCGTCCCTCTAAACCTGCAGATCGACACGTTTGACTTCAGCTCTGGCACTAACCATCTCCTCCACCGAGCCGCCTGCCAGGTCAAGATCTTCTGTGATAAGGTCAGTTAGATTTCTCAACTCCAACTTCACTTCCTGTAGAGTTTCAGCTTATGATAATTGCGATTAAGTTAAGGTGTGCACCAAAGCACTTACGCAACAACTGTGGCCCTCTAGGCTATTCGTCTTTATCTGAGACATGGCTTAAGAGTCATCTTTCACCTTTTCCAACTGCCATGCTTTCTGTGAATTGGGAATATCATTTTCATAAGAACGATTCAACAAAAGATCACTTCTAGAATCTGTTTTTTTTTCTTTTCTGCTGCTAGTTAAGACCGACCATTCATCCCATTATTCAGCTCTAATCAGATCGAAGGCTCCAAACCCTCATATTCTTCTTGCTATCTTCTCCATCTTTCGTGTTCCTTCTCTTTGGCTGCCCTCATAGCTAGCTTAAAGCCCATTGAGTGAGGACAGGACAGGAGGAATCATTCAGAATCGTACCAGTCGAACAGGTTTCGCCACGGCGACTGCGCTTCATGCATCGCTGCAGAACGAGGAACCACTGTGTTGTTTTTCCATCAGATGGTGCTGTCATCTGGTTGTTGTTTTTAAGCATTGTGTCCCGAAGGTCTGTTTTGATGAGGCACAAATCACTGAGATGTCAAGACTGAAATCAGTCAGATTAAAAAAGATGATGCGCTTGTCCTCCCACAGGGCGCAGAGAGGAAGATGCGAGATGAAGAACGCAAAAGGGTCAAGAGGCGAACCAAGAATGTTGCTGACTCCACTAATGGGGGTAAGTGTCATCCATCCCACCCTTTAACCAGTTAGATAATCACACAGCTCCATGCCAGAGCTCCCTGTCATAAAATATGATTTATGCAACCAGTGAAGTGCGTAGAGAGACCACACCCGAACCCATTCCTCCGAGCTGATAGATATTTCCACATTTTAGAAATTTCCATTCATCTCTCAAGGCATGAATAGGTTTAGTAACTAAATAAAAAACATACACACACACACACACACACACACACAAACAATGAAATAGACTATAGCAATAAGGCAGCTAATGAGCTGTTAAAAAGATGAAATGTTCAATCTTAGCACATAGCTACCGTAGCTCTGATTTTAGCTAGACCGAGAAAAAGGCTAACAACATTAAAATAAAACTTGCACTGTTTTTACAGCTATACTAACTCAAAAAACTTCTCTCTAACAGGGTTTAACTTTATACTATGGTTAAATTCAGATATTTTTGTATTAGCATGAAGAGAAATGTAGTTTTGGGAATTGAATTAGCATTCGTCTTGCTAGCATGCTAAATACAAGCCTAAATTTCTACTATGCAAAAGTAAGGTGTGCTGGTATAAAATATTTGAACTAATCATTTTAATATATACTTTTTTAAATCATGAAATGTGAATGTTTTTAAAAAAAAATCATTTTCAATTGCTTAAAAGATTGCTGTTAGCATATGGTAATTACCGTCCAGTGACTAGCAGCTAGTAATTTTTCCACATAGGGAGCTTTATAAAATCTTCTATCACATTTCAAGATAAAAAAAAATAAAAAATCTTTAATGTTTTTAACTATAACGATTTCATATAACAATCTTTTTTTTCAATCTCAGCCAGCTGTAAATGTCTTCAGAATCTATAATGTTTGTAATAACAGTACTGCTAATGATTAATTATCTGATTAAGTTAATTATTTAAAAAAAATATGTCTTTTTTCAGGAAAACAGACTCTGGTGTCCAGCTCCATTGGGAAGGACTGCACTTTCTTCAAGACCCTGGAAGACCACGTCACACAGCCTGTGCTGTTCATCCCAGAGACTCACTACAGCAACCTGCAGCGCTTGGTAGGGCAAACACACACACACACACACACACACACACACACACACACACACACATCCATGCATGCATACAAACTGCTAAGAATCCTGGGATTTGTGGTTAGCCGCAGCACTGCCGAGTCATGTTCCAACAGCCGCAGGGCAGCGGAGAGGCAGGAAAAGTGTGGGAAAAAATGTAGTGGGAAAAAAAAAGTGGGCTGGGAAGGAAGGGATAGAGAGAGATGGAAGGGGAAAGTATGATTACACAACGGTAAACGAAACTCACCTCACGCTGACTGACATGGAGGGATTAGCTTGCAGGGGCTCGCACACACTCCCAAACACACACACACACACACGCACACGCTTGACTCAGCCTTATTCCGCTAGTGTTAAAGGGATTGCGTGTTTACACAGTGGAGGAGGAATACACTCGCACTCTCCATTGCCTTTCCCACAGTCTGACAAGAGGCGCATTTCCTTACAACTCACCATCTTGCATGCATGCACACACCCACGCATATACATACGAACATTTACAGGCACAATCACACACACACACACACACAAAAACATACGGTGTTGAATGTCATGCAATCGTAGCTTCTAGTCAGGATCGTCTCACACACCAGTATCATGTGTATGTGAGAACAGACTCTCAGATCGGGCAGTTAGATACACACTCGTGTGATTATGTCTGTGTGATGTTATGCATCGCTAGGTTGCACCTGCCTAGATGAGGTAAAATGATAATACTGTCAGAGAACAACAGGAAATTTTTCAATAGCCATATGTTGTGTTTTGGTTTTTTTGGGGGTTTTTTTTACGCTAATGCTGATAGTATGTGTTATCTTTGGCGTTTAGGCAGTGACAACCAGCACAGAGGAAGGTGAGAGGAACTCGCTGAAACGCGTCGCCTGTTTCTCTGATTCCGGAGATAGGTCTGGCTCACCACCGAGCAAACAACCACGCAGGGAAGAACAGCAAAGAGGTACGATAACGCAACACGGACAAACCAACAAACCGCTACAACGAACCAAGCACAAAACCATCAGATAATCAGTATAAACCTCGATGTCAAACATTAGAGCCCAAGTACATCACAAACCCTCATCCATCACACACTACAACCACATAAACACCACAAAACCACATCAAAACAAATCACTAAGTCAAACTGCAATACAAACCACACCATTCAAGCAAAATCACACAGCACCAAATAAAGACCACAAAACTACACCATCACACATCATCCCTTTCTCCGCCTCATCTAAACAAACATTAGAAGGGGAAAAAGAAATGTTATAATCCCTACTGGATTACAGAAAACCACATCACAGCACAACAGCTTATCATATCGTATACAGTAACCAAATCTAAGATAAAACAATGCTAGAGTATGCTAGAGTAACTGATCATGTGCGTGTGATCTTATGGACTTGTTGTCAAGGTAACAAGTCCAAGAGCAGCTTTAAAGGACCTACAGATGCTAAAAAATTAACTAATTTGGTCACCCACATCCGGAGAGTCAAATGCAATTAAGACCAGATCCCATTCACAATCACGGCTACTGTATGACTGTATATTTACATCATACAAACCAAACAACATTCATAAAACAAAAGTGAAGATTATTTATAATTTTTTTCCTTTTTTATATAGTCCTCCTGTATGTACGGCAAGAAACAGAGGAAGTCTTCGACGCCCTCATGCTGAACTCGCCTACCCTGAGAGGACTCAGACAAGCGGTAAGTTCTGCTTTCTCATTGCGTCTCTTTTATTTCTCCTCCTTCTTTCTGCTCCTTTGTCATGCATGTGAACATCTCACTGTACATGCTACAAGATCCCTGAAATGAAACTCATCCTGTTTCTCCTTTCTCGTGCTCAGATTTCGGAAAAGTACGGCATGCAAGAAGACACCATCGTGAAAATCTTCAAAAAATGCAAACGAGGGTGAGTGACAAGTTTCATGTAGAGCTGAACACGCCGAGTCTGATAGGGTGGCCTCGGCCATTTTGGCACGCAGGGAGGGGTCTCGGCAGATGGTGGCTGTCGTTTGTGCTCTAATGACAGAGCAGATCAGGGAGATAAAGAGAGGCTGAGATGTACCGAAATGCTTTCGTTGTGATTTTAAGGTTAGCTTTGGTCTCTTGCTGTCAGCTTTCTGGAACTTAAGCTGACAGACCGGGCGGGCGAGAACCCTGTAGTAAAGGAATTTCATAATTGATGTTTTCTTTACTTCTTTACCAGGAAAAAAACCCCTTAAAAACAAAAGGGTGATGAAGTTGTAGAGCAGGGAAGTTAAAAATATGCAAATCCTTCAGGCACCTGTCATCATCTGGGTTCTACTGTATGTTCCAACCATTGTGAATGTACAGTACAACAGCGGTTTATATGTACTGTAGGTTTTGCTCTGTTTGAGTAGTGTCAGTAATCTTGCCCAAGGCTTCGTAGTTGAGATTCGGGGTGATCTAGCCCTTAGACACGCAGATGATTGTAGTGCGTGGAAGAACAAGACTGGTTAGGTGGCATTCTCTCTCTCTCTCTCTCTCTCTCTCTCTCTCTCTCTCTTGCTCTCTCCACCCCACATCATCAATCTGTTTC
>JAOVVB010000002.1:22416761-22434668 GCA_028570985.1 Heterobranchus longifilis | reverse complement strand
CGGATAAAAATGGGAGGGTTGCGTCAGGAAGGGCATCCGGCGTAAAACCTGTGCCAAGTTGTAGTGCGGACTGGGTACTCCGCTGTGGCGACCCCTTGCTGGGAGAAGCCGAAAGACCAACAACAACAAATCTCCCTGGTTTATAGAGGTTTAAATACACCTCTCTAACATGCACTATATCCCCAAAGGTTTGTGGACACTTGACCATCACCCAAATTACACTATATATATATATATATATATATATACACTGTTTATACACATACACATACACATATACACATACACTGTTTGGACAAAAGTTTTTTGGCCAAACCTGCAATGATATTGTATCCAAATAGGCTGTCCACAAGATGTTGGCGTGTTTCTGTGGAAATTCGCACCCATTCCTTCTGTAGAGCATTTATGAGGTCAGGCACTGATGTTGGCTCACAATCTCTAGTTCCAGTTCAGTGGGGTCGAGGTCAGAGCTCTGTGCGGGCCAGTCAAGTTCTTCCACACCAAACTCATCAAACCATGTCTATATAGTCCTTGCTTTGTGCTCTGGATCACAGTCATGTTGGAATAGATAAGGACCGTCCCCGTATTGTTGCCACAAAGTTGGAAGCATAGCATTGTCCAAGATGTCTTGGTATGCTAAAGCATTAAGATTGCCCTTCACTGAGAGTAAGGGGCCTGATTGAAACACCTGAACTCATAATAATTAACAGGTTTGGCCAGATACTGGGTGGCAAACACTGTCGCCTTGCACCTCCAGGTTCAATTCCAGCCTCACGTCTGCGTGCATGAAGTTTGCATGTTCTCCCCGTCCTTGGTGGGTTTCCTCCAGGAACTCCAGTTTCCTCCCACTGTACAAAGACATGCAGATTAAGCTAATTGGTGTTTCCAAATTGCACATAGTGAGAGAGTGAGTGTTTGAGTGTGTACATGCTTGAGGGTGTACCCCGCCAGGTGCCCCGGGGCCCCTGGATAGACTCCAGGCCTCCCATGACCCTGTACAGGATAAGCGATATAGAGAATAAGTGAGAGAGAATGTGTGAAAATGCATCCCAGACCTCACTCATGCTCTTGTAGATGAATTTACACAAATGCCCACTGTCATGCTCCAAAAGCTAATGGCAAGTCTTTCCAGAAAAGTGGCCCTTTTGAGACTCCTATGGTCAAGAGTCCACATATATTTGGTCATATACAGGTCTAGGACTACATTAATGTGGAATATAATAGCAGCTTTTAAACACACGTAAGCTGCTCAGCTCAGACATATGCTGCTTAATAAATGTTTGAACCACAAACTAAAAAAAATTGCCTACAAATAGTTACGCATTTCTATGCATTATTACTCCACTTATACTACAAAAACAGCCCGTGAGAGTAGTGTAATGTCACATTGTTGTACACACACACACACACACACACACACAATGACAGTAAACTGTACAAATCCAGGGTACAAACATTTGTCACTGATATTTTACCCTCAGGGGTACATATTTTGTACTATTAGCACTTGGAAACATAAATGTACTGTACATTTAGTACAATTGTATGGTACATATTTGGACTTTTGACGGGACTTTATTTATATAATTTGTATATTTGAAAGCAAAACCTGTAATATCTGAACCAGTAATATCTATTTTTATGATGGTGTCCAGATGTTAAAATGACTAAACCTGGTCTGTCTGGTGCATAATTTCAAGGCTTCATAATTTCTTCAAGGATATTTGTTTTCAGGTCTCAAAAATTAACCGGCAGATATTCTCAGAAGAAAAACTCCTCAGAAACTTCTCAGAACCATTCTTTAACTTATTTATTAACTTCTATATTGAGAACAGGGAGCCATATTTCCCCATCACTGTATTTCTGTATCCGTGTCTGCGTGTGTATAATGGAAGCTACTCATCCAATGCCTTACTCGGTCAGTATAGTTGTATATAAATGTATGAATGTGTAGATGAAGCCTCAGCTTTGCCTCTTGTCTTGTTGCACTGTACCTGGTTTGAGTTCTGCTGTAAAAGAGAAAACAGTTTTTCACCCAAAGACCTCAGAACGTGGGCCCACTCTGCAGCATGAATGTACTGTATGTCCCAATGTCCTAAACCTTTGTCTTAAACCTGTCTTCTAAACCCGTGTCCATTTTTAAATACCAAAACCCCCAAATCCGAAATCATCAGCAATCCCTACTCTTACTCCAGTAAATATGCTTTATCAGTGACTCGAGTAGCATTTTAAAAACTTGATCAGGTTTGTAATCTGGCTTATCTACTATAAGTTTTTGCTTCCAGGCTTTCTTGTTGAATGTATTGCTGCTTTAATGCTTTTTTCCCCCCTTTTTAAATGATTGTATTTAAAGCACACTGTAAGCTTTATAATGTAATAGTCAGGCCTTTTCTTTATTCTCAACACAGTGCATATAATTACAATAATGTAGGATATTGCTGCTTATGTACGATCCTGAGAAATAATAATAAAATGCGGATATACTGTTTTTCATGGCCATATATAAACCTTGCTGTGTCCAGAATTGCATTTATATTGTGCTTTTTGTGTTCACATTTACACTGCTTAAAGATGTCACATACAACAATGAGACTAGTTAATGCTGATTGAGAATAGTGAGTGTTGGCCTATAGAAATGTCATTGGATTTAACCTCAGAACAGATCATCAGCAAAATTTGATAGGTCAGGTGATGAAGAGAAAGTCCTCCAGATGTGTTCTGCTTTATATAGATAGATAGATAGATAGATAGATAGATAGAAAAAGAGAGAGAGCCTTTGACCTTTGTGTCTTTGGGTCCTGGACAAGCTATTAAATATGTACATGAATGAAAACGCAAGTCTGTCATTCTGTAAGATGCAATAAGGCATGAATAAGGATTGAAACATGATGGCGGAAAATAGTTTTTAGGAAATAATGAAAGAAAGGGAGGCCTGATCAGACGTTCTATCACTTAAAAAGACCCATAAAAATTCAGCATGTGAGAAACCAGAAAGCAAAGGAGAAAAATTATGGACTATTATTATAAATTTATTAATATATTTTTGAAATAAAAAAAAAAAGTAAAAGATCTCATTGTTATCGAGTAATGGTGACTGAGAGAACATTTAATGTGAGAGAAGAAATGAGAACATCATGGTCTTACTAGCTATGAATGTAGCCTTAAGGGAAATGCCATGCTATATAACTTTACCCTCCACCTCCTTTGCGTAGCCCAGCAGGAAACATCATCACATGGATTGAGATCTGGACTTCTTGGAGGCCATTCATGAGGTCTTTGCGTCATTCCGGTAAACGTCCTGGAAAATGCTGGTCTAACCACGCGCATGGTATGACCAAAATGGGGTGGTGAACTATAGGGTGGTGCTCCAGTGATACTACAAGTTCTCTAGCCATTTAATTTTCACCCACCCTGTAGAAAAGACAGGAGTCAGTAAACCAGTGTAAGGATATATTTATTGATGGAAACATTAAAGCACTTATGTAACTCACTCTGGATCAGAGAAACTAAAGTAAATGTAAATTACTCCACTCTGTGGTCAGCTGGCATGTATAGTACAATTGGACATTGGAAATAGCAACATGGTCACCATTTGTGTTCATGGATTACAGAGAAACTACTCCACTAAGAGTACACTTGCTCTCGAACACAAACCAAACTTCATGTCTTCTCGAGTTTTGCCTACCAGCTCATGAACCTATCAGGAAACATCATAAATGCCAGAAGAAACGGTTGTTCATGGTGAATTGCTTCATTAAATGCACAGCCAGCTGAGCCCTCAAGCTTATTAGAAGATAATTCTATTATAAGATTCTATCGGTGTTTAGAGCTTTTTTGGACATAAAAATGTGACTTTACATTTAGGCAGACGCTCTTATCCAGAGCGACTTACATTTTTATCTCATTATACATCTGAGCAGTTGAGGGTTAAGGGCCTCGCTCAAGGGCCCAACAGTGGCAACCTGGTGGTTGTGGGGTTTGAGCCTGGGATCTTCCGAACTGTACTCCAATGCCTTAACCACTGAGCTACCCCTACCCCTACTCCAACCTTTCCAACTAGAAAAAAAACTCTAAAATTAGACTTTATATTTACAGCTCACTATAGCAAATACTGTAAGATTAATTTACATTAGTATGTTTTTGAAACTTGCCCAAAGAAAGAACCAAATAGTTCTCTAGGACGAGCGTGTTAATGCCATTAAAGAACTAATAGCTTAGATATTTTCTGCAGACCAAGACCACATTATACTTTTCAACTGCCACATTTTGTATGTCCCTGATGAACACCCCATTCCAGATTTAGCCCACACTTATAGTCCACACTACATCACTCTTCTGGGAATGCTTTCCACTACAAAGGCATTCTAGACACTAATTTTGTGGCACAACTATGATGAAAAAGCACATAAGGGTGTGTTGATCAGGTGTCCACATACTTTTGCCATTGTATTTTTTATTTAATTCTTAATGCATTGTCCAAGTTCAAAAATCCAAGCGATTTCACTTTTTAAAAGCATGTATATCAGATCTCTAATAATCTCAGTGATTTATTCTAAAACGCTGCTGTAGTGTGGCATAAGCTCCTAACTGTCTAATGTCATAATGCATTAAATGAGATTAGCACTATGTATAAAAGCCTTAAAGCTACACCATGATAGAAAGGTCATTCCTACACACTTACTATTTTGTTACTTAACATGATATAAATTCCTTGAAACAAGTCAGGAAGAAAATAAAGGTATTGCATGGGAAGGTGGGTGTTTCCAGGAAAAGTTGCATCGGTGTACAAATAAAATATGATTACTCTAGTTATATTTATTTGATTTCATTGTATTATATAAATCGTTAGAAAGAAAAGTACAGTATATGGGGTGTTCAAGTCAAACCGGGACTTTTGATTGTACAGAATAACAGTTCTTCCGCAAGTTCTGTTGATTTTCAAGGATTAGGCCTTCCATTCGCTGGATGTTCACGTGAACGACTGCAGTGGGCTCCAAGCCACCTCGACCGGGATCGTCAGCTAAGAGTCTCATTACTGTACTGTGCCTGAAGTCTTCTGTAAATGTCAATCGTGCTTTTATGCCTTCATTCACCAGAAATTTCATCACAAGTCCCAGTGACGAAGAAAGTAATTTTTTTTCTTTCAAGCAAAAACTTTTTAGAATTCATCGGTGTCCCCAAAGATAGCACTAAAAAGTTTAACCAACAATAAATCAACTGATAAACATTGCATTATTACATTTTACGGTGCTGCACTGCAGATCTCTAGCAAATCACTGGTGTGTGTGTTTTTTTTTACCCTCCATGCAGTGACGTAACACCTGGAATTATGTAAGATACTCAGCCCAGAAACTGAATGCTTGCCCTGATCCTTGTGGCCTCGATTACACACCCAGGATCTGTAAACACACAATCCGTATAAAAGCAGCTACTAATCCACACGGCTGTGACGTTTATATTTTTTTTGTGTGTACGAGAGCTGTATTGTGAGAGGAAATGTGTATGTATACGCTGTATTATCCAATTCTTAATCCAAACCAATTCAAAAGCATCAAATTATTATACTGTACCTGCATCAATAAAAAAAAAATATGGCAGGGAATTGGGTTAAGAGCTGTCGAAGACGTTATGGTCATATAAAATACTGAACATACTGATCCAACTTCAAACGTAATACGGTAAGTATATATTATGACTTTGTCCTTAGAACAGCTTGATTTTTGACTGATTTGAAAAAAATCAAGTCCACACAGAATAAACCCGTCTATGTTTTACACCCGAATGCAGAAATCTAATTATTTCCACACATTCCTTCTGTGCAATATCATCCTCTGCTCTTAGACATGCTCTCAGACTCACTTTGCTACAGGAAGATGATCCTCGGCTTTGCAGCAATCAGACTGTCCCGTTTCCCGTGGACAGAGCTCTTAGTCTGGATGGACAACATTAAAGTGCAGGATTTAGTCTTTTTAAATGGAACCCTGCTGCTTTTTCCACCTCTGTGAGGGGAAAAAAAAACATTAGACAGATGTAAAGTGAACACAGTGATCGCTATCTGTAATAATGTGATAATGTTTCTTGTTTGCTAACAGCTAGTGTGTCTTTCATACAGAGCACCCTAATATCGTGCACATGCTGTAACAATCTAAAGCTTACTAATGTAGATATACGGTAATGCCAATTAATGATATAACTAGAAGAAGAGTGCTCCGGTGCTGCTCTTATTAACCATTTCCTCCCTGTGGGGAACGATCGTTGTGTTCTATATTCCAGACATGCATAATAAAAGTAGTGTCGTGGATATTTGACTCACATGGACGATGTTCTACTTCATCAGAATAAAGGTAGAAAGTGTGGAAATCTTTAACAAGCAGGTTTTCAGTTGCCTACGCCTGGGGCTGATGCTAAAGTACACGCTCCTGGCTCTTATAGTGCCACCTATCGGATCTTTCCTGATGCTGCAGCTGCGTGGGCTACGGCTGGGGCAGGGGTAGCTCAGCGGTCAAGGCGTTGGACTACTGGTCGGGAGGTCCCAGTTTTACACCCCAGCACCATCAAGTTGCCATTGTGAGGTCTTGAACAAGGTCCTAACTGCTCAGATGTAAAATGAGAGAACAATGCAAGTCACACTGGATAAGGGTGTCTTTCAAATGCGATACTTGTCAATGCATAAACGGTACCCCATCCCCCTTTTCCATCAAAATAAACCAGGTACTAGTTCATGTCTGGTGCTAGTGCCGGTTTAAAAATGAACCTCCTAAAAACTGGCTTCGTTTCCCATGTGCTAGATGATTGTCATTATGTCACTGTGTACTGTATGTCCGCATACTTTCCCAGAAATGCTAGCGGCAAGTACAACGATGACGAGGACAAACTTCAACATGGCTTTACGAGCAGTTCTCATGGATTTGTCTAATTTGAAATCAAACTTTTAGTTGGCTGTGATAATCCCGCCCCTCAGCCCCTGGTGTAAGAGGTTCTTTGTTCTAACCCAGTAAAGTGTTGGTGCCGACATGGAACCAGTTCCTCTGTCTGAGGGATGAAAGAACTGGTTTGAAATGGAAAAACAAATCGGCAGCTGAAAAACAGCTGCAACGGGCAATTAATTGCACTTAAAAAGGCGAATAGTGGGCGATGACATGGGTCAGAGGTAGCTCAGAGGTTAAGGCATTGGACTACGGTTCGGAAGGTTCAAATCCCCTGATCAACTGCTCAGATGTATAATGAGATGAGGATGTAAGCTGCTCTGGATAAGGGTGTCTGCCAAATGCCTAAATGTAAATAAATCAGTACTGTACAAGCAGAAACGCT
Organism: Heterobranchus longifilis; assembly: GCA_028570985.1. Taxonomy (NCBI): domain Eukaryota; kingdom Metazoa; phylum Chordata; class Actinopteri; order Siluriformes; family Clariidae; genus Heterobranchus; species Heterobranchus longifilis. The sequence goes on along the minus strand of JAOVVB010000002.1, from coordinate 22,427,357 downwards.
GTGGTGTCATTTTTTTCTTGTTGTAGACGCGAGCCAAAGGACAGAGACTTGTAGCGCTGCAGTAACGCCATGAGCTCCAGATGTTCAGGTTAATAAATAAACGGAGAATAAACACACAATGTTTCAAACTCATATTTATATAATGATATAATCATTTATTCAGCGTCAGCTTCATGTTGCGCGTGCTCGACTGATTTTTCTAGTTGACACGATTCACCTTTAACTTTAATTCTTCTTACTGAACTTGAGCATGAAGAGTTTCTTGAATGATGTAGTGTAAGTGCGAAACAATAAACCAGACAGTAAACAAAACATAACAAAACTGCTAGTTTGACTCCGATTTCAATTTAAACAAGCAGAATGAGTATGAAAGTGCGCTAAAACAATCACGTCTAGTTTTTTTGTCTTTTTAAAAATAAATTACATTACAACGATGCACCATGAAGCAAATACACACTTATTATTATTTACACATCTTTGGCTCCTGTAAGTGCATCGTACAGAGTTATGAGCTTGGTATTACTGTGAATATTGCGATTTTCTGATACGTTCGCTGTTAAAAAGGTTGAACTTGAAACGACGACGGGGAATAAAATACGCCAGGTGATGACTGAGGCTGCTGAACTTCGTGAGCGAGCATGAAACTAAATAAAAGCAGAACAATCAATCATGAAAAGGACATGAAACCATTTGGAATAGCAGCCTATTCCTCGAGTGATAGTAAACAATTAGGAAAAGTTGCGGTACGATCTGTATTACAATTAGCCCAACTACAATTTCCAGGTTTAGCCATTTCGGGAAAACGGCCGCACATCGTGTCGCAGTCAAAGTCTGGAACTCATCATCAGAGCCGATCGCGTCAAATCTTCTTCACGTCAAAGCCAAACGCTGTACGTCCAAACTGATGAAGTCACAAAGTGAGAATAATGCTGATGCAGCAGAAAGACGAGTCAAACATCCAGGGAACGCGATACCTCCTCCTTTCCTTTCCCGTCTCTCCCTCGCTGGGCTGAAAGTCAGTCAATGAGGATCGAGTTTCGTTGCCATTCGTCACGATGAAACCTGGGAACTTGGCACCAGGAAACTATCAGGAGATGCACTGCATTTATTTTCCCTTTAATGCTTGGATAATCATCTGCCGTCTCTCCGTTCCGAGGGATTCCTGTTACCTTTATGAGTGTCTATGTGTTTACTAAGTGCTGCTTGGCACATCAGCCCCTCTCTCTCACTGTCTCTGTCCGGCTCCACGCGGCAATAAACCGTCTCTAAAGTGCCAGGACTGATGTGCTGATCAGTCTGAGGAACAAGCGATACAGTCATTCCCTCTTAAACCCACTTCACTGCAGATGAACAGGTGAAGCATCGCGGTCGCTGGAAGCTGCTGGAAGTTTCATTCTCCAAGTTTCTTGACGTAGTTGACTGGAAAGGAGCCGCTTTTGGACGGTTTTCCCTCGACATGTCCAACCTGGAAAAAACAAACAAAACAAACAAGAGACAGAATTACAATCGTTCATACGTCGATGCTGCTGGATTCTCAAATCCGGTCCGAGTGACGGCCCTGACGCAAATCACAGGATTATAGTCAATGTGATGGTTCTAATACATTATTACAGTACTGTACAGGAGTACTGAGCCTAAACATTTCTTCATCTTTAGCTTCCAAATCTTCAGACTTTCTTGTACTTTTTATGTAGTCTTGAGAAATCCAGTCCCTGTTTCAGATGAATGTTTTTTTTTGGTTTGTTAAGCCACACAGTGACCCATGTATCATTCAAGCATAAAAGATAAAAAAAAAAAAAAAAAAAAACTTCATATTTTATTTTGCAGCCAGCTGCAATAAAATGTAAATCCATTTAAAGTAATATTAAGAAATTAGGAATATGAAGAAATTAGGGTGGGGGAGGGGGTCAAGAATAAGATTAATAATAAACAGATGGCTATACAATAAATCATTAATAGCAGTCCATATTTGATCCCTGATCAGTACAGATTAATTGCAAAGTTTATAATATACTGTAGAAGTTTTAATGTGAAATAAAATCTTACTGCCACTAAGTGAAAAACATGCATTTATCAAATTATATTTAGCATGTTGCTCAATGTGTCTCGCACATGCTCGCTTTGTGCTTGCCTGGGTTGCCAAATCTCACTGCAAAAATCCCTCCTACTCTGAATAAAACCAGGCCAAATAACTACTTCTGCAATAGAACTCATACTAGTAGTTACACACACACACACACACACACGCACACAGTGTATACACATACATTTTTTTACATACATTTTATTTAAAAAACAAAGTATCCCAATTTTTTTATTTTTCATTAATTTCTGTTTAAAGGAAGAATGTCGTCCGTGTCTGCATCAGCAAATAAAATACCAAAAAGAAAACAATCATGCCTCATCTCGCACTTTCCTTTAAGATTTTATTTAAACATTGGACATTCTTGAATGCTGTTTTTATTTCACCTTTTAACTCATCATACCTCCTCCTTTGTTTTTTTTTCATGCTGACCTAAAAAATAATCTGTGACAATCTGTGACCGCGACCAAAAACCTGCGATGCGATGTGATGTGATACAATACGATCCGGAACCAGGAGTTTTGTTATTGGTTGCATCCCTACTTGATAGTGATTTTTTTTCTGGTTTTCCAAGATGTTTATTCATCATTTATGGAAGGAGTCTCCAGTATTAGGAAAGGATCTTTTAGATGGAGGACAACCTCCACTTTATTCTCAATTCAAGATCTGATCATCTTTCCTTATGAAAAATAATAAATGGTAAGAGTTTGTAAAATGCTGCATAAGAGGAATAAACCCACTTCAGTACGTAACATTATTGGAAACAAATCAACTTTGATGTTGGAACGGTCAACTTATTCTTCAATCGCTTGTAGATTTGAGAGCGAAGTCTTTTATCTGCTGCCCGATGTAAAGAATTACGCCACCCTGAAATCAGTCATTCCCAAGCACTCGGTGGTCTGCAGTGATGTAGAGATTAAATGTGGCTCAGGAAAATGATGGAACGATGCCAAAGAGACATCAAGTGTAGTACACTATAATCAATTTAAACGCAAAAGTAAAGGAAGTTTAGTCTCGTCTATTTAATTACGTCGAACGGATTAGGAAGTAAACCGAGCTTATTGTTCTGTAGCGCTGCAGAGAGTTTAATACTGTAATACAGAAGGGGAGAAAAAAACATTACACGGTGATTGATTGCATCTCCGTCCCTACGGTCTTCTGCCTGAGAGTCTTTGGTAGCGAAATTCAATGTTTGTATCATAATGCAACATGAATTATTTATTATTTCAAATGAAATATGAGACGAGCAGGAATGGGGGAGAAAAGGAAGAAAAAAAAAAGAAAAAAAAAAAGAGTTACAATCCAGATCAAGAATCCTCTCGGCCTCACACGCCTCATTAATAAGCTTTATTTTTTCCCCTTGAGTGGAACGTTGATGATTTTGTTTGGTTAGTGTTGTTAGAAAAGCATGAAATTATGTTGTAATGAGCCGCAAAAGGAAAAAAAAAAAAAAAGTGTTTCAAGAACATTAAAATGTAAACCATTAATTTTTTTATTTCTATCTACATCTTTTTAGGAATAAATTTTTTCCTTACAGTTTGCCTTTTTTTGCTGCAACACTTGCAGTGTGTGTGTGTGTGTGTGTGTGTGTGTGTGTGTGTGTATACTTACCCACCAGTGGGGATCATCAGTAGTGGTTACAATGATAATATCGTTTTTACAAAACGCCAGCTGGTCGGCGCCCACAGACATACAGTCGACTAACGCCCGAACCTTCCTCTGCCACGGCCTCGTGGAGCACTAACACACGCACACACACACACACACACACACACACACACACACACACACACACACAGGATGAGTTCTGGATAACATTCTGAATTGTGACTGCGGGGCTGCATGTAAAAACCTTGTATCTCGTTACCATGGCGTTCTTGCGTGACCGCGGTGGCGGCAGTATGACCGGCACTGAGAGGTTAGCGTGAGCGTTAACGTTAGCAGTGCTGTTACTGGTCAGGCTACAGTAGAGCTCCTCCATGCTGCTTCCCGAGCTGGGGGAACCTGCCGCGCACTTCGCACTTCCGCTACTCGTTCGCCGATATGACGTCGTCTTTTCTGATCTACACCAAAAAAAAAAAATATGATGAGATGATTACAAGTCACACACCACCGTTTTAGATATCTACAGCCTGCATTAATATCTAAAATGATATGAACATATCAACAACATATCCTCTTGAGACCTGAATGTCCTCATAAGAAGACACGACATCATCGTACCGTTCTCTTATCGGGACTGTTGGGGTAATTATTAATTAATTAATTAATTAATTAATTAATTTATTAACAAACCTCTTCCTGGTTGATTAAATGTACAGGTATCAGCCATGAATATAGAGAAACAGTCAGCGGCAATTGCAGTAGAGTCCGAATCTCTGGAGGATAAAGCTAATGTGTGCATCAGTTTAATGTGCCATCTGACCTTTAATGACCTCTACTCTAATACCCGAGCTGTGATCTCTGTGCTGCTTTATATATACAGTACGAGGGGCGTTAATGTCAAACCGAGACTTGTGATGAAATTTCTGGTGAATGGAGGCGTGAAACTGGTTGACTTTGACTTTTACAGACGACTTCAAGAACAGCACGGTGATGAGACTCTTAGCCGCAGTAAAACATTAAGACGGTGCAAACATTTTAAAAAACCCTGTATGTCCTGGGCGAGGTGGCTCGGCGCTCACCGCGTGAAAGTGAAACGTCTGAATATCTGCGAAAATCGACAGACAACTCAGCAACCAACTTGCGGAAGAGACGCAGCTGTCTGTGGGAACTGTACACACAATCAATGTTTGGGCCATTGAAGGAGTTCCTGGGAGGCCGGTGTTTCAGACGTGAAGCAGGCAGTCTGATCATGAAAACCTTCTACCTTGATGGTGTCCAAGCACTAGTGAAACACTGGGTTAAAGTGCATTAGTGTAGCAGGGGAGACATAAAGGGAGTGTTTACTTTACACGAGCAGAAGTCCCGCTTTGACTTGAACACCCTTCATAGATACAGTACTAAATACTTTGTAATGTCGTTCAGCCTGTTTTAGAAAATGTGCAAATAAGACTGATCATTTTTTAATAAATGTGCGGTTTCTTTTATAAAAACGTCGCAAAAATAAATATCTTAAATAAACCTGAAGAATAACGCAAACGTACAATAATACAATCTTACAACCCAATCATCTCCTCCATCAGGTGTCAGTAAAACATCCGATCAGCTCAGTACGTCATGTCTGTTGTAACTGTTGTAAGTGTCTTTAGCACCAGGGTTCGATGTCTTCTTCACGGTCATAAACACAAATTAAGTGTGTGTGTGTGTGTGTGCGTGTAGCACGTGCGTATTTCTAATCGAGAGCAGCGGCTCTTACACGACAGGGCCGATGGAGCTCTGTGACGCCGATGGACTCTGTCCATCCCAGACCCCCGTCTGTCTCTTCAGCAGGCCGTTGCGAGGCGACTGAGGCGCCCGTGACCCCGACACATCTGCCAGGGGTGAAGGGGGGCCGTTTCTATGGGAACCATTCCAGGAACTGGAGCTGTGGCGGGAAAAGCCGTGAGACTCCTGGGCGGAGGTGCTGATTTGGGGGTCGGAACGGCCTGGAGCAGGATAAAAGGAAGATGGAAGAGAGAAAAACAAATGTTAAACATGATTATAACAGTGTTAGAATGTCAAACTCGGTAAGTCAAAACAGCTAATTAATCATTTTTTGCATGAATGATTCTTAATTATGCCATGTTTTTCGAAAAAAAAAACTAAATATTTTATTTTATATATTTTTTTTTATCCATAATTTCATTTAATGCTGCCACGTTAGTTCCTGTTATAACTTGTGCACAAGCGGTTATAGACAATTTGTTTCGTCACCAGCCTCTGCTTTCCTAATTAACTGTAAAAGCGCCGACAGTGTCGACTCCTTTCCTAAATATCCGAGGTTGAGAAAAAAAAAAAAATGGTCCGCACTCTTGCTGCAGATTTTATTGCAATAAAATTTTTGAAAAGACAAATGCACCGTTTTTCGACATAATCTCTTTGCTTTTCAGTACACTTCGTCCGTCTGTCAGCAGGCTTTCGTTTTCCCCCCTCATTAAAAATGTTTTAGGCTGAGCTGTGAGCCACGAACGCACCGCCGTCTTCACTTCTTCATCAGAGGTGAAACTTCGTCCTCGTAGGACTGCTTTCAGGGGACCAAACAGGCGGAAGTCCTACGGAGTGAGATCAGGACTATAGAGAGGACGGTGTGGGCGGAAGTGTGCGGACGGGCATCGCCACACGGATATCGGTCCTCTGTGTTTAATTCGAAGTTCAGTCTTCAGCTCCTGCGATAAGCGTCTCACTGTAACGAGCACTGCTGATTGTCGAACCTTTTTCCTGATGGTGTTCCAATACTTCTGGCCCTTGAGAGTCCCAGAAAAACTGTAAGCGTTGATGAAGTTTCCAGCTGATGGTTTTGACTTTTGAACTTTTTCCTCTGTGTGTGATTGAGGACGTTTCCGTTCCGTTTACTCTCAGGCTCGTAGTGATGAATCTGTCTCTCGTCAGCGGTAATGATTCTCTTTAAGAAACTTGGAGAGATACTTCCCTGGAGTATTGCTTCGAATTTAGTTTGCATGCATCGTTTCGGCACCAGGTACACCCTCAGACCAGAAAAAAATATATATATAAATAATAATAATAATAATAAAATAAAAAACGCCTGCTGCTCTTCTTTTCGTGCAGTTCACAAGTGTGGCGTCCCAACATTTGGCCGAGCTGGGGATTGAACTCTCAACCCTGCGGATTAGTTCTTTCTAAAAACGTTCTCCTTTTAAATAATCCTCACCATATCAACATAGATTTATTAAGCAACACATTTGTAACCTGTTTATTATTAGTCTTAGCTTTTATACAACCCTGTGACCGAACTCTGTTACTAAACATCCAGTACAGTATTAAAATAAGTCATTAATAAAAAAAAAAAAACATGTTCTCATGTTTAATGCTTATGTGACACAAATTTCTATTAACACCTTCCAAGAATTCGATTCTACAACGAGGGTTTTTTTTTTAAAAAACTTGTGTCTAAACCGACGAGGAAAGATCTCGAACCTCTCTGAATGGATTTAGCCGGAAGCGGAGGGGGCGTGTGACCTCCGGAGGAGGTGCTGCTGCCCGCCGTGGTGCGCGAAACGTATTCGACGTTCTGGTACGGTCTGTCAGGGTCACCCCATGGAACGTTCACAAAGCAGCCATTAGAGGGCGGAGGAGAGCGGAGACACCGCGGTGGGCTGGCCTACATGGAAAAAAAACAAAATGCAAGAATGTGGTTAAAACTTAAATTTAAATAAATAAATAAATACTATTCATTTGAGATGAATAAAATGTCACAATATACACGTCTGCATATGGAGGGTGTGATGGAAATTCTTCTACATTGAAAGGGAAAATTCACACACTTTCTCACACACACCCTCACACACACACACACACCTTTTCATCCAGATCGTCTTCGCTGTCGTACATGAACTCCTGCGGCATCTCCCACGTGTACTCCACATGGATCTGGGAGTTAAACTTCCCGCTGTGAGCCAGCTCCAGCTAAGAACACACACACACACGCACACACGCACACACGCACAGACACCAGAGACTTTAAAACCTGCAGTTTATCATTTTAACATTTGCGATGTAACATCACGAGTACAGAGTGTGAGCACGCAAGCTCTCCCTTGCAGACAGAGTGACCATTTCAGGCGAAGTGTGACAGCTGGGACAGCTGCAGCCTCAACACACACACTCTGTTTAACACACTTCCCGACCCCGGGAGCGAGAGGACACTTTGTGGACGTTGAGACACTGAGTCAATATGGAGAGCAGTAGTGAAGCGCCAGCTTGTGTTTACGGAGCAGCAGGAGGCGCTCATGTGAGTCAGCGAAGCTCTGATTTGATCGGAAAAACGAAATAAAAAGCCAGCGGGACGCGGATTCATTCTCAGAGATCTCACTCTGCCGTATCTGTATCAGATTAAAAGAACTCCATCAGTTCCATAACCAAACACATGCACAGTGGAGATACTTTACCTCCATAATCACTGAGACAAAAACATCAGCACGGTGTGTTCAATCTGGCTCTGACAATCCTTCAACCATATTTACAAGGGGCGTTCAAGTCAAACCAGGACTTTTGATCGTGCTGAATAACAGAACACAGTTATGAGAGAAAAAAAAACTCCCTTTATTTCTCTATATAATCCGCTGCTACACTAATGCACACATCCCAGTGTTTCACTAGTGCCTGGACACCATCAAGGTAGAAAGGAACCATGATCAAGTCGGACTTGCCTGTCTGATTCAACGTCTGAAACCCCGGCCTCCCAGGAACTCCTTAAATGGCCCAAACATGTGGAGCGAGGTCAGGACTGTACGGGGGACGTGGGAATAACTCCAAACAGAGCTCCTGTGGTGGTGTTTGTACATTTCTGAAGCAGCCAGTGCCAAGAGGAATCATAAATTAAGGCTTAATGTCTGTTTATTTCAGTTACATTTATTTTCTAAATGTTTTGATTGTCTTTAGATGCAAAAATATACGACCGTAATGTTGGAAATTGGTAATATGGGTAATATTTAGTTTGGGTGTCTGAAATGGATTATTTGCATTTACATCATTTCCTATGAGATCAAACCTACCAGTTCGACACAGTGCGTGTGTTGCAGTCTCTTGGCGATGTCCAGCGCACTCTCTCCGGCAGTGTTCGCTTAAAAAACAAAACAAAAAAAAACAGAGCAAGACAAAACAGACTTATCGTATGGTCTTGATTGTAAAAGGGGGTGGAGTTAGAATTAATTCATGATCATACTTTTGGGTGATATCTAATCAATTCAACTCTTCAGGTTGCTTTTAAAAATTTTGTACACTAATATTGTGTATTATTCCGATACAAAATAAAATTTCACATCAGCTGACTATTGGTTAACACGCTGTGTTGTCTTATGTGTTGTTGTAGGTTGAGGGGGCTGAGCTGTTCCCTCGTCTCTCCTCCTCACCTCAGCAGTAAAGAAATGAAGCCTGTTGTTTATTTATTCTCTACTGATTGTGTTGAATATGTGATGGTTCGCTTTAATAAGATGGACTGCCTGGTACCCTTGTGCTTTGTAGCATCCCTAACAAGATGATGCTTCCACCACCATGCTTCACAATGAGGACTGCCGTTTCTCACAGACTTCCTAAAAGTTTCATTCTGTTTCTACCAAATTTACCAAGTACTTTCTACGAAAGCCAAAACGTTTGTTTGTTCAAACAAACAAAAACAAATGTTTCTGTTCTTCTTCTCATTCATTCCTGTTACTCCCAGCTTGAGATGACTTTTTTGGGGAAGTGTCCCGTTTCTACCACATTTTAATTACTTTTATTATTATTTTTATTATTATTTATTAGTGGTCATCACTGTCGCCTTGCGTCTCCAGGGTTATGGGTTCGAATCTCACCTTCGCTTTGTGTTTGTTGCACGCTGTTCCTGTACTTGGTGGGTTTCCCTCCATAGTCCTGTGTAAGCTGATTAGTATTTCTATAAATATTGCTCGTAATGTATAAATAGTTGCGTGTGTGCGTTTGTGCCCGTGCCCCGCCTTGTGCTCCAAGTTCATCACGGTCGAGCCCATGCCCCCTAAAATGCCTGCACAGGATAAGCCGTACAGATAATGAGCGAATCGATTTCATGATGTTCCAGGAAATTGTCAACAATTTGGGATATTTATTTGAACATCAAATCCAAATAGTTGTTCGAGAATTTTCCAGCTCCTCATGAGGGGCAGGTGTAGAACATGTGACGATACGATCACACACACGACCCCTCCCCCCCCTTCAACCAGCTGCATAAGAACTAATTTAGGAGTTTCAAAGCAACAGAGACGCAGCCTTACGCAACAAGAAATGAATGAAAACTGAACACGGATGGCTCACGTCTCGCCGAATTAACATCAAGTTATTTATGTTTGTGTCTTTACTCAACTTCAGCCTGGAGAGTTTAATCATTAAAAGTCCTCCAGATGGCCTGAGCTCTTCATTTAAACCCAGAAAGGTTCCCTGTGTTTCCCCTGGAGCTCTGTTTCACACAGGCCTGCCACAAAGAGTGTGTGTGTGTGTGTGTGTGTGTGTGTGTAAATGATGATGTATACCTGTGTGTAAAGTAGCCTTCCCCTTAAGGAGCAGTTTTAGACTTTCTGGTTTATTGTACATCACACAGTAATGAAGAGCTGTGTTTCCTTCCACTGTCTTCTTCTCCAAACAGCCACTGTAACACACACACACACATTTTATGTCTTAAAGTAAATTTAAAACATTTCATCTTAACAACCCACCAACCTCAAGAGATACAATCCCAGATTCAACGCGCTCACTCGCTCGCTCGCTCGCTCGCTCGCGCACTCGCTCGCGCACTCGCTCGCGCACTCGCTCGCGCACTCGCTCGCGCACTCGCACACAAACACTCGCACACAAACACTCGCACACAAACACTCGCACACAAACACTCGCACACAAACACTCGC
>JAOVVB010000002.1:22396731-22410890 GCA_028570985.1 Heterobranchus longifilis | reverse complement strand
TTTTTAAAAATTCCTGGCCCCCCCCCCCCCCCCAAACCTTTATATTTTGCTTCCAAAGAGCCAGACTTTCCTGTATTTTTATTGTAGTCGTGAGGAATAGCTCTCCAGGCTTCCTGAACGACTTTCTTGGCTCGCATTTTTGGCAGGCTTTTCAGTCTAGTCTCTGTATCTGAGCATAAAACGCATCTAACTTAAAGCCATAAACCAGTGAGAAACAGGTGCAGATGATGACAGATGAAACGGACGAGAGGGGAAATGAGGTCGCTGCTCAGGTTGTTACATAAACAACCATTTTTAAAACTGTATGCATGATCATTAGTGGGGGTTCAAGACTTTTTCAAGGTACTGTATGTATTTAAAATCCAACCCTGTTTTTTTTTTTAAAGTAATATTTAAAAGAAAAAATTAAACTCGATATGTCACCACACTTGCACTCTTCAAATTATTTTGCAAAGAAAGTGTTCTAATGTAAAATAAAGGGGAATTATAAAGTAATATGATCAATACATACTATTTAAGTGCATGCCAAAAATCAGTCACTTCATAAATGAAAAAAAAAATAAAAAAAACAAAAAAACAAATATCCAATAGAGAAACGCTTCATCATTATAACAACTTATTTCATTATATAGTTTTTGCTTACAGTCATCCCTAACAGCGGCACTGAAGAGATGGTTTAGTCCTGAAAATCCGTCCCAGCTGTATTGACTGCATTTGCAGCAAATCTCCGTCTCTCGTTTCTCTGAATTATCTTGCACACTTGTGTATATAAACAATAATGTAAAACGACTAAAAAAAGGACACAAAAGGATCACATACGGATGAACTCTTAGCTGCCAAAACACGGTACATCCTTGGTGTTGAAGTGGTTAACGCACTCACAGTCTAATCTGAGAGGTAGCAAGAATAGCGCTGGAGAGCTAGATTATTCTGGATTACGCAGCTCTAGGCCAGATCTGGACTTCAAAGGCACGATTTCATATTGCGGACGTGTCTCACTAGGTTTTTCTCTTCTATCGGAGATGAAATACTGGCTTCAGTCAGAAAACAGGGTACTGTTAAACTAAGATACCGGCATTTCTCATTTCTCATGACTGGGGTGGTACGCTTAACATTTTGTACCTTTAGTAGATATCTTTCACCAGTGACAAAGAAAGACCCTTTTTTCAAGAAGCACCATTAGAATCAAGCTAGTCTACTGCTGCCCTCTGGTGGCCAAATGGATATAATCAAATAAAAATAATAATAATAATAATAATTATTATTATTATAAATAGAAAAAAAAAAACAGTACAAATGTTTATCTTTGGACATCATAAAAAAAAACCATAAACATAAACATTCCTGAGTTTCAATTTAAAAACTGAAATAATAAACACAAGGCATTTTCAGCTGGAAACACTATAGAATATGTCTAGAACTAAAATGCCCTATAATTCTAGTCTTTTTTTTTGTTTTTTTTTTGGCTAAATTACATTACAAGGTACAAAAATATCTTTGCTTTTTGTTCAGAAAATATCTACTGCCATATACTAATTAAGCGTAACTAGCTACCTAAATAACTATGGCTCTAGCAAATCACTTATGGCTCCGTAGCCGAACTAAACCTGTTCTTCAGCTTAGGTTCATCGTGTCTCATCTAGTTCATGTTTTCCCATTTCCACTTCTACATTTTAATGCTTTTCCAGCTCTATGACACCCCATTTGTGCATTTCGAGGCACTTGAGAGCTTAACCTGGGTGTTTTCGAGCAGACACATCAAAATGTGATGAAGAAGGAGGAAGAGGAGGATGAGGATGAGGACTGGGAAACATGGTGTGATTTCAATTCAAATATTCAGATTTTGTCCTAAAAGACTACACATGAGTTAAACATATCTGATCTCGTCTGTTATACTTTATCTTAATCAAAACCATGTAAAAGACTCCTCTAGGGGGCGCTCTGGGATTCAAGTTCATGTCTGAGGATCAGCGTGGAGGTTTTTTTTTTTCGGGGTTTCTGAGATCCTCATCGTTCACAAAATCCCGTGTTCAAGCTTTAGAGTCGAATTAAAACCCGGATATCATATTTCTAAAAACAAACAAACAAACAAAGCTTATAACGTGATACACTTTTGGGAAAAAAATGCCTCACGAAATTTCATTTCCTCGCTTTTCCAACACAGCACATTTCTAATGGCACCTAGGAAAGGAAAAAAAAAAAAGAAAAAAAAAAAAAAGTAGTCCATATTTAAAATGAAAATGAGGACTGTCCCATTACACATTTAGCTAAAAACTGTTGGGACCATTTCACACCCGGACTGAAGGCCACGCCCTCAGCTCTGGAGCAGATCCCCCAGATCGTAGTTAGAGAAAAAGTCTGAAACCCCCTCTCCGTCCTCCAGCCCCCAGAGGTAGTCATCGTGATCAAGAGGAGGTGAGAAACTGACGAATGCGGGGTCAGAGGTCAAGGCTGTACATGGGAGTTGGTCTTCGGTCATCTGCAGCAGGCTGGGAGGGAGCCCCAGAATGCCCTCGACATCCATCAGGGTGGAGCTGCTACTGTTACCGCTACTGAGGGCCTGGGGTTTAGACGGTGTAGCTGTGAGAAAGAAAAGATTTATTTTTTTATCATCGGATTGAGCACTTCATCAGGGCTTCATCAGGGCTTCATCAGGGCTTCATCAGGGCTTCATCACGACCTCCAGCGTTCAGTGTTTGTTCGGAGCGTTTTCTTACCTTCTAGGCTGTGCTGCGGCTTGTGCGTGTTCGGATGAGATGGCGTGTTGTGCGGGATGCCATACGAGTGGTCCTTCCTGGCAGAGCTTCCCTTCACTGGGCTTTCGTCCTCAAGCACCTCCTCCGGACACAGATACACCTCGATAGCACCGTTTTTACTCTTCAGGTAGATCTGCATAGACCCCTGCTGGGAAAAAAAAAAAGAAGAATGGAACGTATATTATTAAATACATGGACACTGTAGTGTCGAAATGCGGCGTTTCTAAATGATTTAGATGAATATACACAGTAGGGTGGGTGAAAAGTAACTAGGCATTAAAAACTGGTCCATATTTCTAATACAAATTTACTGAGACAAATTGTACTTGTACTTTATTACATAGAAAAATGAAAGCAAATCTTTAAATTTCAACTAGGCTTTGTTCTCTACACCTCCTCCTTTGTGTAGCCCAACAGGCACATGGACTGAGGAGATCTGGACTTGTTGGAGGCCATTCATGAGGTCCGAGTCGTCCCAGTGAACTTCTTGGAAGATGCCGGTCTAACCACGCATGCACGGTAAGAGCAGACCGGGGTGGTGCACCATGGGGTGGCGCTCCAGTGATACGACAAGTTCTACAGCCATTAAATATCGCCTAGTTCATTTTCTCCCGTCTTGTAGGTGCGCAGCTTAAATTGCGCATTTGAAAGCTTACTTTAACTCGTATTGGGAATTTAGAATTCTCTGACACATACAAGATCTATCTACGGCAAATAAATCTAAACATGAAAAACCCCCATATAACCTAAGTTTTGAACTTCAACGGTGGGTTTTTGACAAAACACGGCACGTAGAACGACATCGTAGAACTGTGGAGGTGGAAATATAGCGTTTTGCAAAATTAAACTAACTTCGCAATGATAAAACTATTTTGGCTTATTATTTTGGCATGCATGCTTTTTAATACGATTGTGTCTCAAACATGCACAAAATATTCGCATCAGTTTGCATTACTTTTTGCTTCTTTTCCCAAAGTGGAGTTATCTCGTTTTGCTGTCAAACTGTTCATATTGCATATCACACTGATATTTGAATTAAATTCCACCGTGTTTCATTAATGGACTTCCTTTTTACTCTACACTATTGTGCGAGAAAGAATTACAATCATTCAAGGACTAAGACCCTGGAAAAAGAGAGACTGGGACTGGATCTAGGACGAGATGGTCGAATACCTGAAGGAAAGGGTAAGTTGAAGGTCTGACACTCACCTCAGACGCCTCTGGAACCTCCAGCTTTGTCTCAGATGGAGCTTTAACTGCAATCACCGTCTGATCCTGCAGACTCGCTATGGACCGAATGTCCTGATACGTCACGTATCCAAACGTAGGTTCGAGTTAAGAACTAACAGCTGCATGACATCCACATTTATCTAATTCAAATAAAAAAAATTTACGCTGCTCCTTGCTGTCTCACTCACACGCGTACAAAAACGCATCAGCATATAATATTGAGCACCCGTGCACGGGACTGGAAGGATATCTTTGGTTGTCTTTGTTTTCAGTCAGGTCTCGGAGCTGATTGGTGCTGGACTGGATGAGGTCATCCAGAGCGTTCTCCTTCCTGTCCAGCTCAGCGAGTTCCCTCTGGAGAGCGTTCATCTGTGCCGAAGCACTCGCAGAGCCTTCAAACACTCCAGTCACCCTAAAACACACATCCAGAAACAGAAATTCATTTAAATATGGTAGCTGTTCGACTAAACACACTTCTTAATACCAACAAACGGTTCTTCACTCCAGAGGAAAGGTGTTTAGGTAAGGCTTGAATTCTCAAAGAAGACTGGCTGGAGATCTTTCCAGTCAGACAAGTTAAGCACAAAACACGTCTACACACGACAGACTTATAATGTTGCATTTCTAAAAAGGTGACTGATTAATTAAACTAAGTTTTATTTGTATAACTCCTCTATGACAGACACAGTCACAAAGCATTTTTACCCAAAATGGGACGCAGATTTAGATCCCCAATGAACAAGCCCGCAGCGCGCTAAACAACCTGGAGAGACACTAGACTTAAAAAGGGAATCCATCCCCGTCTGGGCAGCACCAGGTTGTGGGGTCATAAATCATCATAGTCACTGTACAGAAACAAAGGCCAACAAAAGGCCACGAAATGGGATGTAAAGATGTTGAATGTTCGGTATGATCTTACTGTAAATAAGAGCGGAGTGAATGGGGTTGGACTTGTTTCTCCTGGAAAGTGGACGGGATTGATCATATTATCTTTGGAAGTGGATGGGATTGATCATGTTTTTTCAGAAGTGGATGGGATTGATCACATTTTCTTTTGAATTCGGTGGGATTGGACATGTTTCCTTTGGAAGTGGATGGAATTGGAATTGCACCTCCAGGGTCCGGGTTCGATTCTCGTCTCCGTGTGCATGGAGTTTGCATGTTCTCTCCATGCTTGGTGGGTTTTCTCCAGGTACTACGGTTTCCTCCCACAGTCCAAGGACATGTAGGTTAGGTTAATTGGCCTTCCCAAATTGCCCATAGTATGTGTGTGCCCTGCGATGGATTGGCAACCCTGTCCAGGGTGTACCCAGCCTCGTGCCCTAAGTCTCCTGGGATAGGCTCAGGGCCCCCCGCGACCCTGAATGCATTAAACGGATTAAGCAGTATGGACAGTGAGTGGATGGGATTGATCACATTTTCTTTAGAATTCGATGGGATTGGACATGTTTCCTTTGAGGGTGGATGGGATTAATCTTTTTTTTTCTTTTTAGGATTCGATGGAATTGGTCATATTTCCCTTGGGAGTTGATGGGATTGGACAGGTTTCCTTTAAAAGTGAAAGGGATTGGTCGGATTATAGGCGGTAATTTTCATGGCAGTGGGTGATATTGGTCATAATTCTTTTTGGAAATAAAAATGATGGGCCATAACCTCTTTGCCAGGGGGGATTTTAAAAAAGCCCCGTGCAGACCTCCGGGACCGTATTTAATATCACAGCAGTGGCTCATAGGAGGTTCAGGACTTTGCGTTATTCAGGTGAGAGGATCCACAGCATGCGAGAAAACTACGTACAAAGTTATGTCTTTAATGACACTTTGCTTACTAAAGTATTAAACATTGTATGATTGGGGTAAATGTTTAAAATACAGTATTCTTGTCCCATTGTCTCATGTCATGTATTAATCATTTCATTGTTTTTAAAGGACATTACATCTTTATGTTGCGGCATGAGGCATGAAGACACTTACAGCCACTGAATGTGGTTCTTGGATTTCTTGCGGATGAGCTTAACTCCCTCCAGCACGTTGGTGATGTCGTAGATCCTCCTCTTCTGCACCTCCAGCACTTCGGTGGCCCAGTTCAGGTCCAGAACGCCGTCGGCCGACTCGCTCAGCAGCCCCACGAACTTCTTGGTGAGCAAGCCGAGGGAGGTGTCGTAGCGTGTTCGCTCACCTGGAGACTTCGGTGCTGTGGGACGAAGACGAGAATCATTTATTCTTCCATTATTCATCTGCATTATGTACAGTTTGATCTATAAACCAACACTTAGCCTCTATTACATGTAGAATTGGGTAACAATCTGAAATAGTTTTTAGTTTTTTGCATTACGCTTTACCGATACAGGTCTAATGAGACAGAACACTGTATATTACTATAGGGTCAACTTCGTGAGGTTCTAGAAAAAGTATTTAAAAAAATATATTTTAGTCATTTTATTAGGGACCACCTGCTATGTTATTATCGAAATAAATTGGTGATTTGAATTGCAAAGTCTGTCATTATATCTTAATTCGATATATACAGTATATATTGATATTTAAATATATGTGACAGTGACAGATTTTTTTAAAGTTTTAAAAAATGTACAGAGCCATCTGTTGAATTTTGGAATGAACTAAAATTGTTACGTGGTACCATGAAGTGCGCGGAATTGAAGGTGTGAGATCGTGTTTTTCAAGTAGATTTCAACTGTGCACTCGTACAGAACGTAGAAAAATTTTTTTGCAGCGCCATCTGTTGAATTTTGAAATGAACTAATGATTATTTCAAAGTTTATTATTTTTTTATAATATAAGCGCGTTTCCATTTAAATTTCAAATTATCTTCTCTTCCCGTGATGCGACCGCGATGAAACTAAGCCTGTATTTCATCTCAAGCTGAAAACCCCATTAAAATTCGTTCAGTAGTTTTTTTTACGTGCACAAACAAACAGACAAACAGACGGACAAAAACTCCAAAAAACACCTTGATGTTTTCTATTACTCATCTTAAATCACACCGAATCATTTTTTTCTGAAATATCTTCATTATTTATGCTAACTTGACAGTTTTATTATATGGATAGATGATGTAGATAAATGGGATATACACCACCTGTAGGATTATAGAGGAACTGCAACATTTTACCGCCTCGAATATATAAATTCAATAATTTAAAAAATCAATAAGAAATTTATGTTGAAGTCAGTGTGGCAGTACATTCTCATGAATCGCTATAAATACATAACCAAACTGATTTCTGATATAAACAGACGGTAAGCTTTATATCATCCATGTCACCAGGTATTTAAGCCACAATCAGTCTCTCACTCACTCCTCGGGCTGGAGAGTCGTGCCGTGGGCGTGTTCCCTTTTCCTTTGGGTGTTCGGAAATCAGGGTGATAGAGTGGATCCTCCAAATCCAGCCGCCTCTTTGTCTGGGAAAGAAAAGATTCATTAATATAGCGAAGCTTTCTGTACAGTCATTTAACATGGACAGAGCGTCCGGTATCAAGGCTTTGTTGTCATCTTTGCCTGCTTTAATAAGTGATAACAGGAACTGACACAAATATAAACAGATAAAAAGTCCAAGTTCTTTGATGTTTAAAAATGTATTCAAATTGCTTTTTGGTATAAGAGGAATAAAACACTACAAGTTGCATTTTTGTTGTCAGTTTGGAAAGTTTTAGGCAAGCTGTACTGGGTAATAGAGATCCAGTGAGATGTGTACTGATGTGTGTGTGTGTGTGTGTGTGTGTGGGGGTGTGTGTAGGTTTACGGTTCACTTGAACATAAGTGTCGGCTCAAGTGCTCGCTATTCATCCACTCTGCATGCTCTCAGTGGCCTCGAGACGAGCGCTTAACGACCTCGCGCCTTAACAAGCGTCTGGACGACTCTCATTGTTCACTTTAACACTTCGGCACGATGAACACTCGCGGCCGAATCGAACGGATTACCATGTTTATTCTTTTCAATACGAGTTAAAGACAGGTCTGAGCTTAGGACACGAGACTGCCTCGGGATTTGGAGAAACGACAGACTTCCTCAAAAGAGTCCGAGAGCTCAGGACTGAAAGATGTTTGCTAATTTGCTTTTAAGTAACTGCAGGCTGAACACAGTGCAGTGTTTTACAACACCAGCGTCTGGTGTAAGGAATTTAATGAAACCACGAAATAACATGCAAATCACAGGCCAAGGTTTCAATGTGCATTGTGCCCTGCATGTGTGTCTGTGTGTGTGTGTGTGTGTGGGCGATGAATCCTAAAGGCATTTGCATAAGGTCGTCACTGTCTCTGAATCTGAGACTCGATTTGCATGTGTGTGTGTGTGTGTGTGTGTGTGTGTGTGTGTCAGTCAGAAGAAGAAGAAGCCTGGCATTGTCCCTAAGCTGAACAACCTTTCCACCTGTCACTAACATCTGGACCGAAGACCAGGTGGAAGAAGGAAAGGCCAAGTTTCTGTATTTCGATCCTGTTTTCTTTTCCTCTTTCTCCGCTCTAGAGGAACAGATGCGCACCAGGCGGCTTCTTCGTGAAACCCTAATCTAGACATCTCCGGCGTGTAATTAGGTGTGAGAGAATTAAGCAGTGTTTTAACTCTGCTTGTGATTTGTCCAGCTGGAGCGCAGCAGGAAAGAGTGTGTGTGTGTGTGTGTGTGTGAAAGGTTTCTGACTGATTAATGCTGTATTGGAGAAAGAAGAAGTGAAGATATTTGGTACAAGAATCAGGAAGTAGATTTCCATAAATACGACTTTTTGACATATTTCTAAGCGCCCTCGTGCATCACGGCTGTGTCCTTAGGAATATGGCTCCCGTCCAATCAGATTGCTCGGTCGGAACTAACTGTTGTATAATCCCTGTTAAACTAAATGCACCGAAGTGTTTACACACGTTCCTCTACTTCCTGCATTTCCACACTTTTACTCGTTCCTGGCTTAATCTCGGGCTCTACCAGAAGCGTGTCCATGAAAACTCTTTCACAAACTCTAATTCCCTCACTGTTTGTCAAATTCTGTAATATCATGGAAAACAAACAAACAAAAACAAACAGTTATCCTTTAAGAATCTGGGCTCGGATAAAAGAGGTCGGATAACAAGGAAAGCAGAAGTTCTTATAGACCGAATGGGGTAAACGTTAAAGTTTTGGGTCACACCAGCACACACACACACACACACACACACACGAGCACACACACATGGGTAACTAACAGGAAATGTCAGATCCTTTCCTCATATCTAAACCGCACTGATGAGTAAGCAGTCTTTCTCTGCAGTGTAACCAAATGCAACTGGGGACCATCGAGACGAAAACCGAAACGCATTTGTGTGTTTCTGAAGTGACTCGCCACAAGGACGAAACGCGATTTTATCTTGCGAAAGAAGGATTCAAACGTTCAAGTCACAGCCCAGGCCTACATGGCCCTTGCAAGTGCACCTAATTCAGTTCTCACATGAGAGAGTGTGGTTTAGATTTCTAGACCCGAAACACAGCTGAACAATGATGTTGCTTTTTGAAACTGTTTTCAGTGCTTCATATTTGCTTTTATCCAAGAGCTTAAGAGCTTAATTCGCCATTCTGATTGGTCGGGATGTATTGACTAATTATGCAATATCACACAAGACTGAGTGCTATTGTACTGAATCTCATGGACTAGCACAGCAGTGATGCGGCCATATGCACGAATACTGAAGATATCACAGCCATGCTAAAACTGATAGTTGATTTATTTGCTGCCAAATACAATAGACTTGTTTATGAATTTAACGCTATATTGATATATGTACTGTACTTGTCTGATTGCCATAATGGTGCAAAGCAAACTTAACTAAGCCCAGGGTGCCAATAATAATAATAAATAATGAAATGGCAATAATTTAATAAATGAATTAAAGCAAATATATAAACATTCAATTGTGATGCTGCCGATCACTACATTAATGCTTATATTTATCAGTACTTTGCTCCGCCCAGCTCATATAATAACCAAATTCAGCATGGATTCAGGAAGTAACCATAAAATACAGCGGTACATATCTGCAATTGTACCCTTTGTCCTGTGTGTAAAATTGTTTGCTTTGTTAATGTCCATAAGAATTCACACACACACACACACACAACCACACACACTCCACAAGTCCTTTAAAAGTGTTAACGTCATGTTTCCAAAACCTGTACACGTTCTAGTGGTATTATTACCCCGAGCCAGGGGTAGTTCAGTGGTTAAGGCATTGGACTACGGTTCGGAAGATCCCAGGTTCAAACCCCACAACCACCAAGTTGCCACTGTTGGGCCCTTGAGCAAGGCCCTTAACTGCTCAGATGTGTAATGACATAAAAATGTAAGTCGCTCTGGATAAGAGCGTCTGCCAAATGCCTAAATGTAGTGGTTCTGTGACTTCCTATTAGTTTAAATCCCCGTCTTTTACTCACATTCTTCAAACAAGGTCCACACCCAACACCCCCCCCAATCCTTCTCTACAGGTCTATAGTGCAGCGAAAACGAAAAGTCTCGCCAGGAAACTGAAAATGAGAAACAAAACACGTAGGACCCTCCCAACCACCCATCACTCCCACGCCCATCATCATGATAATAGGCATTAGATTGTACACAATTTTGGATTTATGTTTAAAAATCGATACAACTGTTAACAAAACCGTGCTATCTGATCATTTGCAATCCAGTTAATAAAAAGTAATAATTTAAATCAGCTACGACTTTGCATACACGTTACTGTAAATTTTAAAAGTAAAAAAAACAAACAACAACTATGCACTAAATTTTAAAAGTATAGTCTGTATTTATGTATTTTACATTTTCATTATTGAAAACTTCACGTATATAAAATACGAAGCAGCAGCATAACGGTTAGCAATGCAGCCTCGCACCTTCATAGCCCGGGTTCGATTCCCATCTCGGGGTCTGTGTGCATGGTTCGCATGTTCTCCCCGTGCTCGCTGGGTTTCCTCCGGGTACTCTGGTTTCCTCCCAAAGACATGCAGATTAAGCTAATTGGTGTTCTCAAAACGAATGAATTATAGTATACGCGAATATCATTTTCTGTAGCTCTACCTACATAGTTCTTCATCCAAGCAGCTAAAATCAATCTGCAAAAATGATACTAATTAAAAAAAAACTTTATCTTAGATATATGTCACAGCAAATAATAGCCTTTTGATCTGAGGTCTTTGGTAACAGAACTTACTGCATGTTGATTGCACTGGAACAATTAGCTGCAACTAGTTATATGCTCTAGTTACGGATACACTTTTCTGGCCACAAGCCTCAGGAATTTAAACACCATCAGCGTGATCACTGGAGATATGAAAGAAGTTTCCGTCATGTACTTAGTGGTATGCAAATGAAAGAATCTCATACGTGAAACGTCATATCAAGTCAGGTATTAAGTCGCACCGGTTAGTTTTGCGCTAATTGGGGCCAATAGGGGGCAGTACGTGAAACACAGTATATTGAATTTGAAATTTTGACCATAATTGGTTGATAAGTACCGTAACTTCAACAGAACTGGAAAGGTTTTAAGTTCTGAATGTTGTATTGATACACCTTAATCAACACTATCGAAGCTCCAATTGTGCTAAAATAACGTGTATTTTTTCACTAGAAAAAAACTACGCTACAGGTTTGCTTGATGAATGCTAGACTTGCTAATCTGACTTTTGAGATTCCAAACTAGAGCTGATTATGTGATTTAACTAATTATGCAATTACGCATGATGGGTTTCATTGATTGAATTAATGGATCAGTTTTGGATTCAAAATAAAAAAAAAATCAAAAAACTTTTGAAATTATTATTTATTTAATTATTATTTAATTTATTTATTTTTTTACGCTGACAAATTATCTACAAATGTTCAATGCTCTACACTCCTTATAAATATACCACAGCTTTTTCAGAAAATGCAAAGCGCTTGCAAATACACGCTCTTCACGAGTACATGTTTTTTTCTTCTTTTGAGTTTATGGGCGGTTGTTGCAATACCGCCGCCTACTGGACTGGAGCAGAAGATTGTCAGGAAAAGAAAAAAAAAACAATCAACGACACAAGTTACATAACATTTGATTGTTTTAGGTCCTTTTAGTATTTTTTTAAACTCTTCAAAGCCATTAAGTTTTGACCAATCTTATCATCTTGATTCATACACATTCACCTTTCATACAAACTTCCATAATTCTTCTGATTGTGTAAAAGCTGCTTTGCGACAAAGACAACTGTTAAAAGCACTTTACGAATAAAATCGAATTGAATTAAGAAGTGTAGCATCAGACAATAAAAATGAGTGCTATTCAATCAAATCAAAAAAGTGGCAATAGGCAAAAACCGAATCGGAATCGACAGTCTTCCTACCCGTGATTCACAGCTCTTGTTCTACAGACGTGTTCAGAGTAAGCGGGATGAGTCGTATGGTGTATATTTTCAACATGTTTTAACATAGTGAATGCATCTTTGTGGTCTTGCATTGAAGATCAGGTTTTATTCCAAACAGCGTAGTGGGCGCGTCAATAGATTTGCATTATCTTAGCGGCACAAACATGAAACTTATTAACATTATGAACAATATGGCAAGTTTAAATTTATGTCTTAAGCTACAGCCTTTTTTTTTGTTATCCATCCCACAACCTTGTCACATGATCACATCTATATAAGATATACTGAATATATACTGGATATGTATACTAGTGTTTTTCCAATGTATACTATTCTCACTGTAGCTTAACAACAAAAGCCTGCTCTGAGAACGCCTACACACACACATAATGCATGTGCCACACCCAAGAGCAAACACACACACCACACACACACACACACACACACACATTCATTCATATTGCAAAAGGTCATCCTGAATTGCTGATGATGCCATCAAAGGTTTCAGTGCAAAAGGAGAAAGAAGTGTGTGTGTGTGTGTGTGTGCGCGCATGTGAGTGTGTGTGTGGGTGAGTGTGTTACAGAGAAAGACTGGGTGATACAGGAACAGAAGCAGAATGAGAGAAAAAGGTGGAGTCCAGCTTTTTATTCTCTTTGAAATGCAGCTCTTTGAGGAAGGTGCTGGAGCAGAGTAACGGACGGACCAGTGACTGATGGGTAATAAAAGTCCTGCCTTTGGGGGGGTGAGGGGGGGGGGGGGTTGACCGAGGACAAAGACAGTGTCTTCTCACACTTCTGAGATCTGAAGTGTTGGAGGTCAGCATTATTGCGTATCGGTATTTACTGCAAAGAGGCCATCGATTCAACAACCATGTAAATAAGTATGTAGTGCATAAGAGATACAAAGAACCCCATAGACGTGTCCTGTCATCAACTCGGGCGGTGTGTTTCTGTTAAAGAGAGGAGAAGTGCTGGTGCAGCTGTTTACACACATACACACACACCAAAAGAACAAACTGTTAAAGCCTGACTCACACTGAGGGTAGAAAGTAGATCTGAGGATGCAAAGTTTTTTTTTTTTTTCAAGTCCGTATTAAATTAAAAGTGAGATTAATATAAGTAGTTCTTGGTCGTTATAAATTTTCTGAACGTAAAGTTTGTCACAATGTAATTGATTGAAGCCAAATTCCACAACCATCGTTCCATTGCATTCCGAAGTCCAGCTGAGACTCGTGTGAAGCTTCTGCAGTCCAACTGAGCTAGAAAATTGGTGGAAAGGATAGAGTCTAATATCGTCTAATTATAAAATTGGTTGAGTTTAATTTTCATTTGGTTGAAATTCTTCCCAGAATAGCGAAGGCCGGTGCAAAGTGGGGACCAACTCCATATTAAAGGGTTACTTCAGATTTTTTTCAAGTTTGGGTCAAATCAAAACTGAGGTGCAAATAAATACATTACATTACGGCGCTCCGTCACCCAGGATATAAATTTCGTCACCCAAAGTACAAATACAACTTAAGTAATTGAGGCCAAATTCCACAATCCTCATTCCATGCAAAAATGCTTTTCAAAAGTTCAGCTTCTGCCGTCCCACTGAGTTGATATCTTTCAAAGGCACTATGTACAGTACAGGACAAAAGTTTGGACACACCTTCTCATCTATCTGTCAGTGTGTTTTCTTTATTTTCATGACCATGTACATTGGTAGATTCTCACTGAAGGCATCGAAACTATGAATGAACACATGTGGAGTTATGTACTTAACAAAAAAAGGTGAAATAACTGAAAACATGTTTTATATTCT
>JAOVVB010000002.1:22369298-22381497 GCA_028570985.1 Heterobranchus longifilis | reverse complement strand
AGACACAGTGCAGACCCCCCCCCCCCACCCCTTCCTAAAGCCATCAGCATTTGTCTACTATCCTAGTAAACACACACACACACGCACACACACAACACAACACATTTGCCTTTATGGGTATAGTAACTGGCAGACATACTGTATGTAATCAAGTGGGAATGTGTAAGTAGATGCCAGTTGACACATACACATACAAACACACACACACACATTAAGGCAACAGTGTTTGAGTGGTTCCTGTGAGATAGAAGAAAGGCCTTGGGCATTTGGGAAATGCGTTCACACACACGTACACAAGAGCTGCTTGGCACAATGCACAACAACCGTCAAGTTGTTTCATTAGTGAATCAGGAGGGACACAAAGGGACAAAGGGGACAGCACTAGAAAGAGACACACACTTAAATAAGAAGTGTAAGTGAAGGTTCTTTAGATCCATTGTGCATTAATTAAAAATAAGAACTGTCCCATAGAGGAGCCTGTGGGGTTTTTTTTGGAGGGGGTTCTTGTATTGTGTATTACAGTGAAGACACAGTGAAGTGTAAGCGGCTATGTTGGTTACGCAACATCAAACCCAAGAGTGAAATAAAATGAATTGATATCGCAATGCTTAGGATTGCCTGTCAAGTTAACCAGCTTAGAGCGATACGTGTTTACATTTACAGCATTTGGCAGACGCACTGATCCAGAGCAAACGGTTATTCACGGTGATCTCACTCAGCGTTAAGTGTCTTGCTCAAGGGCCGAGCAGTGCTAGCTTGAAGGTGCTTGAATTCACAATCTTCCTATCGGACGTCTAGCGGCTTAACTACGTCTAGCTACTACTTCCCCCATGCATGTGTTGACGAATCGAAATTTCTCAATAATAATAATAATAATAATAATAATAAAAATTCTAAAAAATTCACTGACAAAATGAAAACAATTTAAATCCCAAAACATTAAGGAGTACAATTTAAGTTCATCATTGCATGTATGAAGTTGCACACCAACTGATCAGATCTTTGTATTGCGTTGCATATTTGCTGTATAAAACAAAACAAGAAATACAGTTTCCTCTGGTAGATTTCATATTCAGAAATTTCAGAAATGTAAAATTTCTTTTCCATTTGAAGTTCGTTTCAGCTTAAGCAGTGTCATGCGATGTGATTTCACGCAGCTTATTGTCAACTCAAAGTGGTATTAGCAATAACCTCCATATTTGGTATCCCACCAAAAATGCCGTCAAATTTGTGATTTTATAAGCAAGTGACTTATGGTATGTTATATTTCAGTGATGCAAATGATATTAAAAGTAATATCCTATTAGATAAAGTAGAATTGATCAATGATTTTCTTGGATTCGGGTTAAACATGCATCACAGTCAGACATACAGGCAGAAAGACAAAGGCAGCATTAAGAACTTTGACTTCAGCAAACAGAACTGCCACTCATCTCCCAGTGTGTGTGTGTGTGTGTGTGTGTGTGCTTCAGTTTTCAGTGCTGCTCACCTGTGTCAACGTGTTGAGTTAATTATCAGCCTACAGACGTCTGCAACACACTGATAAGAGAAAGAGTGTGTGTGTGTGTGTGTTGCCTAACCAAACATTCAAGATAAAACATTCAATCAAATGCTACAATATTAACACTGCGAGGAAATGAAATATGATTTCAGGAAGCGCTGAGTATTGAAGGTGGAAGATTTCAGCACAGTGAAGAGATGAACGATGAAATACCAATAGAGACCACCAGGCACTGCTTAGAGGAAGACATTTCCTTTGGGCTTGTCCTTTTGGTGTGCTTATGGACAACTACACCTGGCAGACTTTTAGAAATACAGTATATCAGAGTATATCAGAAATTTGGTTCTTGTTACTCGTTAGCTGAACCACCGAGAGTGTTATGGACTATAATCACAAGATTCAGGGTTCTGCTTTGGGGGAAACATATTCAGAGTTAATTTGCTTCTTGCTTCTTTCACATCTTTACAGTGACTCAGCATTTGGATCATTTGGACACCACAATGAAACAGCAAAAGATTTACAAATCATAATGTCAAGGGTTTAAATCATTTGGTTGTTTTAAAAACAATGAATAAGCAGGGTTAGGGCTTTAGTCATAGAGCTGTACGTTTAAGGAAAATCCCGGCATAAAACAAATCACCAGTGTTTATATTGAAATATTTGTGATGTGTTTAATGATTCTGGTGTTAAACTGCCGGTCAGTGCTGTAGTACATTATTCCAGTGAGGTGCTGGTGGTTTTCTGCCACAGTGACGTATTGCTTGTGTGATTATATTGGGTTTTACTAGGAGAAGGAAAAATGAAACAATCTCATAGGGCTTAAGGGATAATGGTCAGGTTTGGCGGTAAGCTCATAAAAACAAAAGCGTCTTTTGGGAAATGTTGGAAAAGGTATGTAGAGGCGGAGCCACAGCGTGGCTAATTAATGATCCACAAGACGACAAGCATGATGCCATTGATGGTGGCGTTAAGGTCAATGTTGCAGTTTTGGAATTGGATCTGTTTTAGCATTTACATTTACATTAACATAAAGGCATTTGGTAGACGCTCTTATCCGAAGCGACTTACAAAAAGGCTTTGATCCTTACACTGGGTTACTAGGTTACTAACTAGGTACATTACATTTTTTTGGCGGGCTTTGGGGAGGATTAACCCAAATATCAAAGGAACACATAGGTCTTTAGTCCTCGTTTAAAGATTGCCAGTGACTCGACTGTACGGACATCTAGAGGAAGTAAGTTTTAAGCAAAGCTTTAGCAAAGTGTACAGATGAGGAGGTAAGAGACTAATAATGGACTAAATTGCTGCTGTGCCACACTCTTTAGGTAGAGATGACGCACATACTACTAAATCCAACAGATGCCACTATCAGTAGTTAGTAGTTTTTTGGGATTGTCTGGGTAATAGACTGAAAAAGCCAATTCAGCATTCAACTACAAAATAAATCTTGAATGAAGATCATGTTAAGTCTAAAGATTAATAAGCAAGTAATTCAGTGTTGTGGTTGGAGTTAAGCTTAAAATAATGGCAAGAAAACTTCATGATTTTTTTCAACCTGTGTTTTGGTACTGCTGATACAGATCAGAGTAATCTACTTATGTTTTACTCACTCAAGAAGAGGACACTTGATTTAACTCTGATTATTGTTTCATGCTTTGCCAAAAGCTACTAGATGATTTGAAACGAAATTCATTAGCCAGCTAGATCTAGCAGGAATACAGAAGAGCGGGTGTTTTTTTTTAATGTTAGTAACATGCATCTGTACAGTTATACAGTAAGTGGCTTGATTGTCAAGAACAACATACTGAGTAATATACAAAAATACAAAAAACACAACTTTTTACAAGCCTAGCCAGCAATGACCTCCTTGTGCTGAGTTTTATGTTTAAGATGTTTTATTAAATTATTGTATTTAATGCATTTCATGGTTTTTGTATTTTGTGATGTAGCGCATTTCTCACATGCTGCACATTTCTTGTTTGCACACTGCTCATTTGCACATAAGATTAAGACTATCTTGCACTTTAGGCCATAAACAATCATAATCACACTCTTTGTCTTATCATTATGCTGCTGATATGATTTCATACTGTCTGTTTCCAATTATTCTGCTGCTGCCATACCCACATTATGTTTTTACATTTCTATACAGTAACACTAACTGATATTTCAGTCCTTTCTCATTTTGAAATTTGACTTCTGTCAATTTATATTTTTTTTACATCACAGTTTACTCTTTTATTTTATATATTCGGTTCCCATGTAATTTAAATTTCTATTTTGATTCAATTTGACTTTAACTTATTGTTGTTTTTTTATTGAAAATTATATCTCTAAAATTCTGCTTCCAAAGAGCCAGACAGTATTTTTAATGTAGTCTTATGGAATAGTTCTCCAGGCTTCCTGAAGGATTTGATGTCTCTAATTTCATTCCAGTCCCTGTACCTAAGTAGTTTCAGATGAACATTTTTTTTTTTAAGCCACACAGTGACCTATGAATCATTAAAGCATAAAAAAACCCCCATCTAACTCAATGCATGAACCAGTGAGAAACAGATGATGACAGATGATCAGGCCGGTGATTAGTTTACTGCTGATGCTGAATGCTGAGTGGTTGGAACAGATGAGAGGGGAAATGACGTTGCTGCTGAGGTTGATACATAAACAATCAAAAATTATTGTATTTTTAGGCACTTTGCAGGCTGTTGCAGTATTTGTTTACATTTCTTTAATGTATTCTACATAATTTAATTTAATTTAATATGAAGAAATCAATATTTATGTCACATAATATCACAAACCAGTACTAGACCAATAGCATTTTATGCTTAGCACTTGAGTATGAGCATTGGTTCCTCTGTATGTGTGTGTGTGTGTGTATGTGCTTTCCGTGGACAAGAATTTCATCCTATTTCCTGTACAAAGAAAAAACACAAAAAGACCTGTGGTGTAATCCTTTAAAATGTGCATTATGCATAGTTTTAAGGGTAATAAATTTAGATTGGGATTAATTCAAGGCTAATGTCAGCATTCATGTTCAGGGTAAAGGTTGAGGCAATGTGAAAAATTAAGCAAATTATTATAATTAAATAACTCAATTATCCTAAATTAGGCTTTGTCATAGACATAAATCTGTGTTAGGTCGACACCTGCATGTAAGCCACCCTGCCTTGGAATCCTTAACGTATGCCTAATCTCTACTCTATCTTAACTACGGATATTACAAAAGCCTTGCAGTGACCTTAACCTCAGACTAAACTAAACTTTCATTCAGTTTCGATCCTTCCCCAGATGTGATCCTCACTTGTGGCGGAACCATTAAAAAAGGAGCTCTAGCTCAGCAGGGGATCTCCATTCAGCATGAGCACAATGGCCCAGCAGTGTGTATGAGTGACGAAAAAAATCTAAAAGCACTCCATAATAACCCTAACGCATGCACAGCTGCTGAACACTGCAGATGCCACTTCCTGTGGGAGGGATCCACAGGGGAATAATGATGGCTTTGATTGGATGGTTATGAGAGACTGACACTTCCTGTCCTTTTGTACAAGTGCCATTGTGCAGGCGACAGGATATGGGTGTAAGGCGGGGTAAGAAACATCTGCTGAGATCCAACATTAAGAACACCACCACCTGATTTGCATATGCCAAGTCATTAATCATAAAAGCAGAACCATTTTTTTGTCAAATGTATTAAAAAGAAATGGTAGCACTTATAGTGTCTGTTTCTTTACACTGTCACCCCTTTACAGTTTGGATTAAAGCATATTTTGTATATGTTTCCTAGAAACACAAAGGAGTCTCAACGCTTGTCTTAACTTTAAATGCTCAAATGAGTGAGTATGTTTGTGTATAAGCACGTATTATTTTTGCAAAGACTGAAAATAATTTTTTTTTAAAGTACAAAAGGTTCAAATGATCACGAGGGTGCAACAAGGGGACTTCAGCTAAACAGCTCATGTAAAAGCATGAGATTTGATAAGACGCAACAGAAGATCCTCTACAGAATCTGCACTGGTTCATATTACAACTGGACCACGATCTGTCAGTTGATGACTAAAATTGGTTGTGATCATCAGGTGATGAAGACATGGTCCGTTTCTGTATTATTAGCTGAGGTTTTCAAATCTACAGTAGGTATCTTCAAAAAAACTAGTGAAGGAAAGGAGTGACATGATTGATCTTGAGGAAATCACAAGACAAGAAGTGCTTCTGCATTCTGTATCTGGTACGGCAAGAAGGATCAGCTGGTTTGTGCTACAGAAGTCAAATTTCAAAATGAGAAAGGACTGAAATATCAGTTAGTGTTACTGGGCCCTTTTAAGAGAAACAGTTGAATAAATGACCAACATGTTATGAGATTCATACCTGGTAACTGAATACCTCACAAGCATTTCTAGTCAGAATGATCAGTGAATTCTCTATATCACATCATCCCATATCACAGCAAGGTTTTAGGAATATACATCAGCTCTGTTTCTCTGGGGTTCAGTTTTAGGTGATGAGATGAAATCCGTGATGGGACATCTACCAGAAATGCCATGATCCGAGAAGCAAACTGGTTCTAGCAAGTCTAAGTTGCTCACATCCTAGTTCTAGCAATTCTAGCACACTCTTAACCTAGTTCTTGCAACTCTAGCATACAACTAACCTGGTTCAAGCAAATGCAGCATACTCTTTACTTGTTTTTGTAACGGTAGCATACTCTCAACCTGGTTCTAGCATCCGTAGCTTATTCACAGCCTCACTCTAGCAACCGTAGCAAAATCTTAATCTGGTTCTAGTAACCCTAGCATACTCTCAACCTGGTTCTTGCAAACATAGGATAGTCTTAACCAGGTTCTACTTCAGCACTTCTAGTACACACTTAACCTGGTTCTTCCAACTCTAGCATAAAATTAACCAGGTTCAAGCAACTGTAGCATACTCTTATTTGTTTTTTTGTAATACTAGCATACTGGTTCTACCAACTGTAGCAACTGTTTCTAGGAACTCTAGCACACTCTCAACCTAGTTATAGCAACATTAGCATATTCTTAACCTGGCTTATGCAAACATAGGATAGTCTTAACCTAGTTCTAGCTACTCTAGCACACTCAACCTGGTTCTAGCAACATAAGCATATTCTTAACCTTGTTCTTGCAAATCTAGGATGGTCTTAACCAGATTCTAGTAACTCTAGATTAATGACAATCTCAATCTAGCAATCCTAGCATACTTTTAACCTAGTTCTAGCAAACTTAACATACAATTAACCTGGTTCAAGCAACTGCAGCATACTCATAACCTGTTTTCTGTAACTCTAGCATACTCACATCCTCACTCTAGCAACCATAGCATACTCTTAACCTGGTTCTAGCAACTCTAGCACACTCTTAAACTGGTTTTTAGCAACATTAGCGTTTCCTCAACCTGGTTCTTCCAAATCTAGGATAGTGTTAACCAGATTCTAGCAATGCTAGCATACACACAACCTCTTTCTTGCAACATTAGTATCCTCACAACCTAGATCTAGCAACATAGTATATTCTTAACCTGGTTGTTGCAATTCTAGCACACTCTCAACCTGGTTCTTTCTACTCTAGCATATATATATTTTTTTCTCAACAATATTTTTTATTGATTTTAAACAGGGATATAACAGGGTAAGCATGTAATGTTTCAATACAGATTTTATAACCCCCTTATAAAAACCTATAGCACCCACCCCACCCCGCCACAAACAAAAAAGGAGAGAAACGGGGGAAAAAAGCACCTGGAGCTGGAAGTTTTTTGGCTCTGCGTACAAAAAAAGGGAAAAGAAAACAAACAAACAAACAAACAAACAGTTAAATAAGAAGGGAATCAAACTATAAATGTATATGAAAAAAAAAGTGAAGGAAGGGCCCCCACACCTGTTGAAATTTTAAGTCTGAATAACAGATTGAGTAGTGGATCTTCTCCAGCGACAAACAGTACTCTAGCATATATTTAACCTGTTCAAGCAACTCAGCATATTCAAACCATTTTTTTTTTGTAACTGTAGCATACTCTTGGTTCTAGCAACTCTAGCACACTCTCAACCTGTTTCTAGCAACATTAGCATATTCTTATTCTGGTTCTATCAAATCTAGGATACTCTTAACCAGGTTCTAGCAATGCTAGCATACTCACAATCTCTTTCTTGCAACACTAGCATCCTCACAACCTAGTTCTAGCATACTCACAACGTTACTCTAGCAACCCTAGCATACTATTAACTTGGTTCTAGCAAACTTAGCATACAACTAAACTGGTTCAAGCTACTGTAGTAATAAACTGTAATCTTAACATATCTTCTATACCTCTAGCACACTTACAGCCTCTCTCTAGCAACACGAGCACACTCTCAACCTGTTTCTAGCAACCACCTTAGTATATTCATAAACTGTTTTTTTTTTTTTTTTTGCACTTAACCAGGTTCTGGCAACTTTAGCATACATTTAATCTGGTCCTAGCAATGCTAGCATAGTCATAACTTCTTTCTTCCAACGCTAGCATACTCATAACCTCTTTCTTGCAACTCTAGCACACACTTAATTTGGTTCTTGCAAATATAGCATGCTCACAACCTCATGCAATTCTGGCATACTCCTAACGTTCTAGGAAATTTTGCATACTCAGAACATGATTCTTGCAACTCATAACTTTGTTTTAGCAGAACCACAAAAGGAGAGAACCAAGCACAGACTCTTGTGGAACACCTGTAAATAATCTGGTGCAACTCTAACATACTCAGAACCTGGTTATTGCAACACTTGCCTACTCTTAGTCCTGTTTTAGAAATTCCAGCATACTCTCAACCTGCTTCTACCAACTCTAGCAGATTTTTCAACATGGTTCTTGCAGAGATCCAAGATGAGATAACCAAGCATACATCCTTGTGGAACACCAGTGGCCAGTCTGGTGGGAATTCTTCTGTTTTATTCCATCATCCATCTTCAGTAACGATGTTATCCTGATCAGAGTCAAAAAACTCGAAAACTGGTCATGAGGTACCCTGGATTGCACTAAAATGAAATTCGTTGTTGATATGCGAACCTTTCCAGGTTGGATAGGAAATCATGATTACCTGTTTTAAAGGTAGAAAAGAGGTGAAGAAGCATGAGTACTGATTTGATCTAGATGTTCGGAGCTTCGACTTTAATGTCATTAGGTCTTGCTGACTTCTTGATGACCTCCGTAATATCAATAAAACAGTCATATCAATCATTTCAGTTTTTATTACACACCCCATAATACTCGTTATATTATAACGAGTACTCATTATATTATTCTTTACTAGTCACCTAATTATCCTTGTCATGTCATTGAATGCAAGTAAATTTAGATGAGAGAAACAGCTATAATTGGCACGAATCTGAGCAACCTCAAGTTGACATTAATGCGCGCACACACACACACACACACACACACACACACACACACACGTTGCTATAGCAGTGCATGGGGTTAAGATGATGTGCACTGTGTGTCACACTTTTTCTCTCACACACACACATTTTTCTGTTCATCTGAATTTTCCATTAGCGTTTGCAAAGATAGAGCATGCGTTGCTTCCTGCTGCTGCAAAAGCACAACCACAGCAGCTAACCAGTAACTCAGCTTCAGTAATAACACACACACACACACACACACACACACACACACACACACACACACACACTTCAGCACTAGTTAGCACTTCGGTTTTGTTTTTCCATGGTGCAATGTGTGTGACTCTTACACCTTCAAGACATTTGACCTTACTCTGGCGTCTGTGCAAACGCCTCTGCGCTCTGATGAACAGTTTGGAGAACAAACGAGAAGAAACCGTCGAGGAACTTTGAGAGAGAGACAGAGAGATATAAATGGATGCTACAAAAAAAAAAAAAGATAATTAATTGGTTATCTCATCTTAGATCACTGATTCTTATCATGATGTTTGGGGTTTGGGTTAAATTTGTGCGGAATTCACATTTTTTAAAAACCATTTTAGCTCATCTGAGTTCTTTAACATATTTTTTTAGGATAGCATTGATTCACTAATTTGCTTAAAAAATAACATTTTTGCATATTTACATAGACGAAACAATGTTTTATTCTACAATATATATATTGTGGAATCATATACAGTATTATTAAGTGTTTTGGGTGAAACATTTGCATGTTCTTGGGTATTTCTGAACATCCTGTTCTTATCAGGCTAAGCAAAGAATGTGTGCAATATCCATCAAAATATCTTTTTTTCTTTCTCTCTTCCTCTCTTTTGACTAAGCAGCTGTAGATATGTCTATGTGTGTGTGTGTGTGTGTGTGTATGTGTGTGTGTGTGAGAGAGAGAGAGGGAGAGAGAGAGAGAGAGATTGAGAGAGAGAATATATCAATGTATGTTCATGTGTGTGTGTGTGTGTGTGTGTGTGTGTGTGTGTGTGTGTGATTTTTTTTCAATATATCTTAGTGATGACCGAAATGTCCAAACAAGAATAGGAATCTCTAATAAGGAGCATTTGGCTGGTACAACCACCTTTTTTTTTTTACACACACACACACGCGCACACACACACACTCTCTCTCTCATACAAACACACAAGTGCTCAGAAACTTGTCAGCTCTGCACTCATAACATTTTCCTTCAGCTTATCACACACACTGATGCCATGATTTGAATGCTAATCTTTAAGGTTGTCTGTGTCTTCATGTGTCTCTGAGAGTGTGTGTGTGTGTGTGTGAGAGTGTGTACATCTTAACTCACTCTTGATGAAACACATGACACCATCCCCCATACTTAACCCTCCAACAGAACGGTTCCCATCCAACGTTAGTGTGTGTACATTTGCGAGTCTGTACATCGTGAGTGTATTGTGTGTGTGTGTGTGTGTGTGTGTGTGTGTGTGTATTTTGTTAGCATGATAAATGGGAGTTGGAGTGTTTGTTTGACCCAGGCAGTCTGGCAGGGATGGTACAGGAGCCTCCACCCTCTCTCCCTCGATCGCTGATGGCAGATCCAGATGTGAAGGCAGACTACGAGGAGACAGAGAGGGCAGGGGGTCTGAGAGAGAGAGAGAGAGAGAGAGAGAGAGAGAGAGCAAGTGGGAGGAAGAAAGTTGTAAGGGAGAAAAAAAGCTAATCTCAGCATTCAGGAAACCTCTCTTTCTCTCTCTCACACACACACACACACACACACACACACACACACACACACACTGAGAAGCCAACAGCTGATTTCTTTACACCCCATATCTTAAAACTTTTGTAAAATATCCCTTTCAAGGTCGAATTCGTTATTTATTCGTATTATTATGACGACCTTTGACCTATACATAGAGCTAAATACAACACACACAAGTTACTCTAGTTAGATAGACATTATAATTACTACAAATATTACTGATGTACGGTACTTTCACTCATTTGTATAACCTCTGAGAGTCTGGCTGGTGGAATTTTTTTTGTCCAGTTTGACCTTTAAAACATTTACATACCTTTCCTGAAAGAGAACAATGCAAAATGTCATGTCCTCCTATCATCGAGTGGGCATTCGGGGGGCCTTACAACCCGGGGACCAATAGTGGAGGACAAACACACATACACACACATATACACACATACACAAGGCCATATACCAGAATGTAGGTGGTAGGAGAAAGCATGAGAACCCATTGTGGGGCGTGTGTGTTTGTGTGTGTGTGTGTGTGTGTGCGCCCACTTTCTGTTACCACCCTGCGCCTTACAGTATGTTCCTACGACCGTCTCCTAATCCATCAGAGCACACCCCATGATTAGGCTCTTCTTAAGGATTACATCAAATGACTTTCCTTATGGCGACGAGCCATGTCAAAATTGTCATGTGAGCTAAATACACAGCACCCCAGCACAGGAAACATGCTCTTCTCACACCACCGGTGCTGACTTTCCCAAAGGTCATGAGTCGCTGAGTAATTCTTACTATCTCTCTATCTTAATGCCCCATCCGTCATCGTAAGCCGGCCCTCCTTTCTGTCTCTGTCTCTCCCTGTCTTCAAAGGGATGAAGGGGAGGCAACACGGGGACATTTGGCTGCTGTAATTGCCCTCCGTGAAACGAGGATCTATGCACGGATGAACGGATACGAGTTACAGTCTAGCGTGGCTTGGGGGGCCTAGCAGGGTTCTGCTGATAAGAGAAGAGGGAGAGAGAGAGAGAGAGAGAGAGAGAGAGAGAAGGTTGTTAAGATCAGAGTGAGAAAATCTTACTCAAGCACGGCAAGTGCAACAAACCCTTATATAAATGAAGCAAGCATGCTGGGTGCCAACTGCTTGTGAAATCATCCAGATTTGTTATTCTTTTCTTTTCTCTCTCTCGTTTTTTTTACAGCATTCATTGTGTACAGAATTGCATAATCAGCTCCAAAACGTAGTTAAAACATGGGACATGGGACTTCGCTTTTAAGTTAGTCCAGGAGAAAATAAAGAGTCGTTGGTGTTAAAACAGCGCAGGTGAACGCACGAGTGGATCTCGGTCAATCTTTCCTCCTGATTTCTCCTTCCTTTCGCTGTGCTGCTTTAAATTTCTCACCTGGATCTTTGCTGAAGTAGGATTTTATTCAACAACGACAATTTTCTCATCCAAAAAACAAAAAAAAAAATATATATATACTGTAGGGAAGTGAAATGCTGTATTCCCAAAAAGCATGAGTGCCCAGACTTATTTAAGCAAATAA
>JAOVVB010000002.1:22298675-22311034 GCA_028570985.1 Heterobranchus longifilis | reverse complement strand
TAAAGCGGTATAGAAGATGATTGAGTGAGTGAGATTTTGTTACATTTTCTAATGAATACAAAAATTTTTTTTTTTAAATCGCTCCTACCATACAAAATGCTGAGCTGCCTGCCAATGTGTGGACAATTTAAAACGCACCACCTGTAGGATTGTAGAGGAACTGCAACATATTACCACCTCAAATGCAAACATACACAAATTGAAATTGTGTATTTAAAAAAATATATTTTGGAGTCAGTGTAGTGATACACAAAAGAAGAATCGCTATACAGTATGTAACTGAATACATTTTATTCTCTACTGGTGAAGGAACGACTGTTTACAGTTTATCACAGATCTGTTTATAATGCAAGCAGTAACAGGTATTTGTTTCATGGACATTCCAGAACAGTAAAAGCCACTAAAAATATTTAAAAAGCATGACACAGCATTCATAAGCACATGCCTTCGCAATAAGAGAAAAGACTTTCCAGTGCTGTTATTGGAAAATAATCAACAATTACAGTGTAACCGTAATGGTATTTCATACGTCCACTCAGGTCAATGTAAAAGCGAAGTAAAAAATTTCCATTTCCAATTTCCATTTTATTAGCGGCCAAAGCATGGTATTAGTGCAAAAAAAAAATGTCTCACCTACAGTAGGTGTAGTAGTGTCCATAACTTTTTAAAGCTGAAATCTTTCAATGATCTTAACTGTCATTCAGATGAAACTTGGCCAATTTAAATTTCACTTGAAAAGACATAAACCTGAAGAAGTGTATTATTCTAAAATGCAAAATTGTTAAGATATTGCAACATGAATTTGGCATGGTTACGGACACTACAGATTTTTTTTGTACGGAATGCTTTAATTTTAAGCAACAATTTTTACAGGTCATATACTTCTAGAAGCTTACACCAATTTTAGTATCAATACTCATAAGGAAATATGAATAATATGCATTTTAAATGATTATTGTTTGAAGTGAGACAGTATAACGCTGAAAAAAATGCAATTTTTGAGGCAGATATAAAATCATCTCTCCAGAACTCGTTCCAGTTAGCAACTCGAAATGTTTAGGGAAGCAAGATTGGTCACATCCATATTGCATAAACTTTAGAAGTAGCTTCTTTGGCACACACAATTTCTGTATTATATGTATAACATAATTTAAAAAAAAATAAAAATTACCACCAATACTGTATTTTGGCCGTATACATCCAGACATACTGTACTGACGACCCGTAATCTAATTCTCATCCTCAGAATGGTTATCCACCGGGTTTACTGTATGTTAATGTAAGTGAATAAAAACAGTATCTAATCTAGGCTAATTTCAGAATTTCTGCAGAATCAACCTCTTTTCGACTTTTTGCTTTCCCATAATGCCCTTACACTTTATTTTCCTTGCAAACATTCTTGCTTTCTCTTTCTCTCCCTCATACAAACACTTCTCACTAAACCTCCTCCTCCCTTCACTTTCCCATAATGCCTCTCTCTCTCTCTCTCTCTCTCTCCACACACGTTGTCTGGGTTTTGTTTTCCTCTCATGGAGTTTTGGCGGCGGTCCAGGCGATGCCATTCGGTTTCCTTTCACCATGAGCTTAGAGTCCGTGCCAACGCCTTTACCCAGACTGCAACACCTCACCACCAAACCCTGCCAATGCCCAGAAAGAAAAAAAGAAAGAGAGAATGAAAACAGAAATAGGGTGGGAGAGCCTGACAAAAGAATTCTGCATGAGGGGACGGCGCAATTTGACAACGGGAGTTCTCTTTCTTCCGGATAAACTTCAGAAAACCACAAACGAAAACCCACAATTTGTATATATTTTTAAATAAATTCCGGAGCGGAACGCTACGCTGGAACAAATCAGGATTGGAGCTGTTTTGCAAGACAATATGTACTAATCTACAGGACTCAAAAGGACTCCACCTACCCAGGAAACACATAAAAACACAAAGGATGCGTTCTGTTGGACTACCGCTACTATCTTTCCGCTTGGCGTTGTTGTTGAACTCGTGCCATGTCGTCAATCTACAATCAGCGAGAAATGCCAACACACTGCGGACTACCAGAGTTATAAGGTGGGCATATGGCTGCGCTCTGATTGGCTGGATCGCTACCGCAGGTGGAAATTTGGCTACGTCCGTGTTGTCCAGATCCTGCACAGCGCCGTGTGTCCGTCAGAATCTTCCGGAACATTCTGGCACTGCTGGGTTTGGGATGAGTTGGATTAAAATAGCCAGGGAAAGTGATACTGATGAGGAACCTGCAAAATCTGGGTAAACACAGCCACCAAATCTCAAAAGACACATGGGTAGGAGAAGAATACAACATCTAACCTGTCAATCCTGACTGATCCTATTGGCCTACGCATTTGCTTCTCTGAAATATTATCCATGTACACAACACACTGCTGACTGTAACTATAAACTGAGCATATGGCTGCGCTCTTATTGGTTGGCATCCATGAAATTTGCAACCAACAGCCAACAACAAACACGTACAAGCCAACGCCAATTAAATTCACCAATATTACAGATTCACCATTCAGTACAGAAATAGCAAGCAGAGCAAACTGTTCCAGTGACTTTTATTAAGTGAATAACTTCTTCCTGTTTTGCCACCATAGTATAATGGGTCGGTATAAAAATGCTGCATGTCTATATAGTGCACTTGATAAAATAAGGTCTTCTGTATAACAGGCCACCTTCAATCAAGTGCTAAGCTACAGTAGGGTAGGGTTTGTCTATATGGCTGCACCAGCCCCAAGCTTCCTCAGATTCATCTTGCTTAATGTTAGCTCAGAGACAAATTACAAAGACTTACAAAACAGGGTTTTTCAACACCTCTATGACGATTGGCTTCTTGTTTTTATTCCACCATCAAGTCTTATAGTGAAAACAAAGATTTCAATTCTGCATCCAGCCTACACCTCTGTAAGCCTGTGCTAATCTTCTTCTAATTCATTTCTATTATTTAATTATTTATTATTAATAATGTTGTGCCCCTACCGCAGGACGAGGCTACTCCGGACGGACAAGCGGTGACCTACCCGCTCCTCTACAAACAGCCCTGGATGCTGCAGCTACCCCCATTGGCTCCACCATGAAGCATCCTAGCCTTCTCAGTGTTCTGTTCACACCCGTATCCAGGCAACCCTTTCCGGTTGCCATGGAGAGAACCCCCTCCTTTCTCGAATCACCCCACCCTGCCAACGCAAACATCCTCAGCTACTGCTGGCAAGATGGAGGCATGCAGGTCTGGAGGAACTGCAGCAGAATTCTGATGGGCGCGAGTCTTACACTCAATTACACTCATCCACGAAGCACACGCAGCTTCATGGACGAGGAACACAGACAGAATGCGGCCTCGTACCGTGGCGCTGTACTACAGTACGGTGACAGAGAGGCCGAATTAAATCAGTCAGAGACAGAACCTTTTTATATACAGTACAGGTGCAAGCTTAACAACTGTGATACAGTCTACTGTAGGTTAAATTATACACACTGCGAATAGCACAACGTCCTGAGACTTTATGCTAGAACGCGTCATGTGGCCTGAAAAAGCCTGAACTGAATTGATTAGGCTTGTATCTGTTTCATTATGGTGTAGAGATATCGGAGAACTTGATCAAATCTTGACATTCACAGAGTGAGGATATCACACTTGGCTAACAGCATTTTGGACATCTTTAGCCAAACTGGATGGTTTTGTGAAACGGTCTCTTTACACAGCATGATCTTTGCATCAGAAGGCAAGTCTAGGCAGAAAAAATATAAACGTTTGCATAGCATTTTAGTGAAATGCATTTTGGATTTTCTTAAGAGTTATGGTGTCGGTGCATGAAAGACCTAATTCTCGCCAAAATCTGATCTTTAGTCGGCTGTTTTTGACCAGAATAATACTTAAATCTTTGCCACAATTTCTTCATTTACGACGGCAAAGAAATGTATCAATTGATTACATTTTATTACAGCAACAATAAGACTTATATATAAACAATAATGAGAAATAGGAACACAATCAGTCTGATTTAAGAAAAAATATATAGTTTTGTATAGTTTACAAAGAAAATATTTCCTTTTTTTAATTACTTGTACAAAATTTAATTAAAACAAGAGTCTAATCTACTAGGATAAATTATATTGTGTGTGCTAAATGTGGTAGCAATAACTCCACTAGCCACAATGCTGATTTGATTGTGTAAACTCATACATGCTACATGAGTCAGCAAAAAGTTCGCTAGCCACAGTGCTAATTTTTCGCAATGCTACACTTCAGCTCAAAGTGTTAGCAATAAGTCTGCTACCCATGATGCTAATATGTGCAAGGAAAAGCTCCATTCACTCATCCTGAGTTTGTGTCTAAAGATCTCTACTTAATTGGAAAAAAACTCAACTAAACTGGATTATTTTACTGAGCAGGGAAACGGAGGCTCAGGTGTAGTATGTACTTTCTATGCACCAAAAACAAATTAACCGTACTTACCAAACCACGTAGGTGAGATAGTGGTATCAGTTGTTAACAGATTATGGGCCAAACTTCGCTGAGTGATGATCAGAGAATAATTATAAAGGTCTTAACTAAAACAACATGCATGAGGAATCACAAAGGAGTTTTCATTTTCTGCAATGGAAAAGTACTCGAACTAGTTACTTTTATCAGAAAGTAACGCAGTAATATAACTGATTACTTTTTGATGACGGTAATTTTGTAATGCAATTAGTTACTTTAAAAAGTAACGTCCCCCAACACTGCATGCCAGTGCACCTGTTTTTTTTTGTTTTTTTTAAGTCACCTTGAGTTGTGCAAGTCAAATGGGCAAGTTAACCAAGGTGGTGAAAAATAACGGAAACCAACAGGGTTTTTGCAAGTCAGTCACAAACGTGCATCTACATGATCAGTGAGTCATTTTAGAACTTGTGCCTTAAATATAATTTGGCTATGATTCATTACAGGATGAGTTCACCTCTGGAGTTGTTGCAACAAGGAAGCCATTTGAAAAACAAATAGATTCTCCTACCATACATACATATATTTGATATCTAGAATTTTTTTTTTTTTTGGCAAGTTAAATAATTTTGTATTCTCTACTTTTTATTAGTATTTTAAATGTGCTTTAAAAACATATTGTTACAATTATATAGTATAGTATACAGTATAGTACATGGTCTTCCTTGGTTGTTTAAGAGGAAACAAGAAAGTACACGCCCAGTGAAAAGGTTGTACTTTAGTTTCATCAAAAAAGAAACCGAAACTTTATCTGCAAAACCACGCAAAGGAAAATTGCACAGAGGTGGCACAACAAAGCCTGACAATAGCAAAAAGGCACATAACGTTTTGTGGATCATGGATAAGTGGAGAGATCGTTTTGGTGAGTATTTATTCTTTTTTGTTTGTTAATGGTTAACACTCTTCTGTGAGAGCCAAATTCACGTTCAATAAGGACAACAGTGTTCTATCAGATTAACACTGGAAGAATGGGCTAAATGAAATCAAAACTATAGAAAAACTGTACTTTTCTGATACTTGTAAAATGTAAAAAAAATAATAATAATAATAAAATTAAAAAATTATGCACGCTTTGTTAATGGTTATATAGTGCATACTGTAAGAATTCATTATAATTGTTATCTTGTTAGTTTCCCCGTATGATTTGACAATGCAGCGCAACTAACATGAACATGATTGACTTTTACTCAATGATTTTTATGCATGATTTATAAATCATGAATCAACAAATGTTATGTTAGTTAAAATAAATTAAATAAATTGCTGGAAAATAAGATTTTATGAAAAAAATAATCCTCCATAACCAGAAAATGTATCATTTTCATCTTATCTTTCATTTTTCAATTTGTAAGCAAATACCATAACAGATGGATTTTTATTTTATTTTATTATTTTACTTCCAGGACCAAAAAAGCCAAGTCGTTTCCAGAAAGGGAGGAGGGATCATCCTTATGTGAACCGAACTCTGCCTTATAAAAATGTGTACAAAGCCCAGACCTTCATTAAAGCAGGTAACACATCTCTGGGAGATAACTATGATACTCAAAACTTCTCTTTCTCTGACTCTCTCTTTTTCTCTCTCTCTTCCACTCATTTGTTTCGAGATTCTAAACGAATAAAATGCAAGAGATTTTTGATGACGTAGTTGAACCATGCATCATGCTTAAAAATTACAAACACAGTTAAATACTGTAATGGAAAAATTACATTTTGCTTTTGAGATGTAATTAATTATTGTATTAATTCTGATCTTTGTAGTAAGTGTGCCACATAGACTATAGAAGCTTTAGACCTGTCTGATAAAACATAGAAAGACAAGGCCGAGAATAGAACAGAAACAAACTGATTGTAGTTTACATCTGGTCTGGGTCAGATAAAGAGTCGTGACTTTGAATGTAGGAACTTCATGTACAGGGCGGTGATTATGTTAGCAGAGATGTTTGTGTATAAAATAGGACACAAACATCTCTGCTGACATGTGATGTTTTGACTAGGTCAGAACATCACATGACTTAGTCACGATCCTCAAAGCTTACCTATTTTGGGGTTCACTAAATACTAACCCTACTTAAAGTCCTGTCATAATATTTCCCCCAAACTTCAACCTGGCATTCAGTAAATCACATCTATGAATTCATCTTTTTAAAGTGCTGACATTGGAGATACCGTGCATAAATTGTAAATTAACACCTTCTTAGAGTCACTACCTGTTTAATCTGTTTAATATTAACTTTAACTACAATATGTGACACATTCACTATACTGTACATGTGCAGAAATTATATCATATTGAACAAACTCAATCTGACCAATCAGAATTTAGGATTCAACAATGATATGGTTTAAAATGACACATTAAGCAATGTTAATTAATAATAAGATATGAAGTTCTGACGTTCAGGGAATTATAAAATTCTTTTTTTTTTCATAAGAATGTGTGACATCAATGCAAATACTGCACATGTTAAAAAGTTGTTCACTCAACATAAATATCAGATAAAGTCATAGGTCAAGTGATCATATAAAGTGATCTTTTTGCATTTGATCAACAGTTGAAAGTATGTTGAAATTGTTTTAAACAGAAAGTGGGAGCCCCACTAGACCATTCTTTCATCGTTCCTGGAGAAGAAGTGAACATGATGTCCCGCAACACAAACCAGATATTAAACAACAACCATATGCGTGCTTAGGTTAGTGTTTGCTAAATGCATAGTATGAATAATCTGATATATTTACATAAAAATGCATGTGGAAATGGTATAAAAGGAAAAAATATTTGTTTGTTTTGTGGATTGTTCATTGTACAGAAA
Source organism: Heterobranchus longifilis (assembly GCA_028570985.1). NCBI lineage: Eukaryota > Metazoa > Chordata > Actinopteri > Siluriformes > Clariidae > Heterobranchus > Heterobranchus longifilis. Next base: position 22,303,728 of record JAOVVB010000002.1, on the reverse strand, counting down.
GTGGGAGATCAAACAGAGAACATCATCCTGGTTCAGGAAGTAGAGATCATGACTTCCAGCGACACAAGCCAGTTATTAAACAGGAGCCATCCACTTGCCAAGGTGAGTACTTGTTAGTTACAGTATGTCTGTATGTTATGTCATGTCTCAGAGGTTGTCAGATTATAAGACTACACATTTCAAAGTCAAATTTTATTTGTCACATCCAGAGTTAAATTGTCGCAAAGAGTACACTAAAATCAAAAATATAATTTATCAATGAAAGTAATATAAAAATAAGATTTTTTTTATTACAAGAATTTAGGCTGAAAAATGACAATACTTACAAAAGCTACCAAAATAAAATAAAATTTAAATAGAAGGGTATAAATTATGCAAGATTTACAGACTGTACATAAAGCTCAGTACTTTACCTAAACTGAGCTTTTTACCAACATGTCCTTTTAAACTTTATCTATGGTTTATTGTTATTTGTTTTCCAAATAGTATATGACGGGAATATTACTGAAATATTTTGGTACAAGTGTTAAGAAACACACCAGGCTTGTTTAACTACAACATAAAGCATTCTCATTTTTTTTTTAGGAGACAATTTTGATTGGAAAAGACACATTCTGAAGTTCATTGTTACAGATTTACAGACACCACTGCTTGTTGAAGAAGATGGATTCCACAATTTCTTGAAAGCCCTAAATCCCAATACTGATTATGCACTAAGTGCCTCTGCAGTTCGAAAAGAACTGTCGAGCCTGTATGAGGCCACAAAGAGAAATGTCAAAAAGGCTGTGATAGATGCCAGCGATCTAGTGCTCTCTGCTGAACTGTGGATCTCAAGCAAAAAAGAGTCGTATCTAACAGTAACATGTCACTTTATTGATAAGAAGTGGGATCTGAAATCATACACTCTAGAAACAGCTTATCTTCTTGGTGAAGATACACCAGAAAAGGTTAATGAACATCTTTGGAGAATTTCAAGAGAATGGGACATTGTGGGCAAAATACAGGTGGCAGTTGTCAATGTGGATAAAATGAAAAGGGACAAGCTAGCATCAGACTGGACATACATACCTTGCTTCAGCCACACCCTCAACAAAGTCATCCAAGAAGTTGTGGAAAGCCCTGATTGGAGATATTTGATAAATAAATGCCGTCGCATTGTTAAATTTTTCCACCAGGAAAATGAAGCTTTATGGTGTCCCCAGTTGACACAATCATCTAATGGGGACTGGCTTTCAACACTTAATATGGTGAGCAAGATCTGCCAACAGTGGCCAAAGTTTTCCCAGGATGCCGATTACAAACGTAATGATCTTTGGCTAAATGAAAATGAAAGGATTTTGCTGCAAAATATGAACAAGGTGCTCACAGTTGTCAAAAATGTCATGCGGGAGATTGGGACATGCAGATATGTTCCTGTCTCCAACATCATACCTCTGATTGACAAGCTTCAGTCGAGTCTACAAAGTCTAACACCAGAAAACAACGTTGCCTCGAAGCTCAGTGAGAGATGTAAATATCATTTTGGAAACATCAATGAAAATATGTGGTTCACTGTCAGCACAGCACTGGACCCAAGATTCAAAAAAAGTGTACTGAAGACTGATAAAGGGGAAAAAGTCAAAACAAAGATCAAAGAGGAACTGGGCAACCAGGATTGTGAAGCTTTACTTCTGCGATACATTGCAGAAAAAGATGTCCCAGCAACTCAGAATCTGCTGCAGTACTGGGCAGCTCAAAACAATTCAAAGGACCTGGCCAAGGTTGCACACAAATATCTCAGTGTGATCTCTACTGCTATTCCAATAGAGCAGATGATGCATGAGAACAACTCACGGATCATTTTCAACAGGAGGAAATGCTTAGAGCTTGAAGATATGAACATGATGCTGTTTCTGAATGCCAATTACCAAAAAATATGAATTGTGGTGGTGGGGAAAACCTGTCCGACTATCTACAGTTCTAAAAATCTAAACTTTATTCATGCACCGCATCTTTGTCTCTTCACTCGATTAATGTGTTTTTCTTGGAACATCAGTGGGAAAATAATATTTCATTTGTTCACTAAGTTCTGTTTTGTTGATTGTTTTTGGTTATTAATACTACATTAATAGTAGTACTATAGTACTATAGCATTCTAGACATTTTTGACATCCAGCTGTATTGATTAGGCTTGTTACAAATTTAACATAGCATGTAGGTTTCCAACAACACAATCACATCATAACATTCACTGCGTGATGAGATCACCCATACAAAGCATTTAGCTAGACAAGCTAGAAAAGGTTGGAATAAACTCTTTATTGGGACACGTTGGATCAGATTGGGACAGTTTTGCTCCGTTGGATGGAAACATTTACAACTTAGGCAATTTGGAGTCACCGAACCACCTACCAGCCGTTTAGGACTACAAAACGGATCCAGAAGAAATCCACATAAGCATGGGATAGAAGATGGGAATTCATGGACAGACAGTAATCTGAGCTTTAAGTTGACAACTCTACCTGTTGCACTACCATTCTTAATGCACATATTCAGAGGTAAAGACCATGACAAAAAAGAAATGCTTTTTATTTTATCTTCTGACTTCTAATATTTGATTAAAAAGAAAAGATTTTGTAGAGAGATAAATGTTACTGTATGTATTATTATATTAAATTTTTTATACTGCAATAATCTGTCTTTTAACATACTTTAAAGTGATATTTTTTAGTTGTTTTGTTAAAACACTTAAACATGTCTTGTCACACAAATTAAAATATCCACAGTGCTGACCATCAAACCTACAGTATATGTGCTTGCTTACATCTAGTTCCAGCATTATTCTGTTGATTAGTAATGCAACAGAATATCAATCAAACATTACATGACAAAGTTTTATATAATATATAAAAATGTTGACTTTCTATATGAAAAGAAAATACCTAATATTACTAACACAATAGCTTTTTCATTTTAACGCTCAAATGTGGGAACATGGCTATTTTATATCCTACACCATAGAATCATGAATTTAACAGGGTTGAAGTCAATACATAACTTCCTTCAAAATCTTTGAAGACTTACTGTAGGTTAAACATTAAAAATAGTTGTGGGGAAACTAATCATTATAAAAAACCCTTCAATTGTTATAATAAACTGGTGAAAGTTAAGTTTGATTCTGTTCAGGGTTTACTAATAAAATATATTTTTTTATTTTATTTTACTGCCTTTCACAATACTAAGCTGAAGACATGAAGATTGGTGGATTTTAATACATGTCCATATATAAACCATATACTCATTATATGATGGGTTTCAGTTTTTGCAAAAGGTGCAAAAAGTATTACAGTGCAAATTGAGGATATATTTAGTGCATAGTTTCTTGTTAAAAAGAATTTTTTTTAAAAGTGTATGGCAAAATTGTTTCAATCACATCAATTTGAATGTTGTGTGTGTTGTTTTACAAAAATATATAAATGCACCTTCCAAAGGTTTTTTTAAACTGATAAATCAGACAGCAAAAATGCAATTTGGGGGAAAATGTTTTTGACAATTTGTGTACCTGAGGTTCAATTTATCGTGTTTTGCAATAAAACCCTCATGCTGTTTATTTTTCAGCACCATCACACACACAATGTTTCCGAAAAGCTCAGAGTCATTCCTACATTGACTGAATATCTGCTCCTTACAAGTGGCTCCATACAGCAGATCATCACTCACACAGTTAGCACATCATCTCATTCAAATCCAACGCACATAAAAAGCATTCAAAAACTATGATCACATGTGAACATATTAGAATTTATTTGTTAAATGCACCAGGGGTTGGTTGAAACATAGTTACAAACCTGAGTTAGCACTTGCATGCATAAACACTTTGCATGATTGTCACATATCTTATAATTATGGATTCTTGTACTCTTCGTAGTTGAATTTTAAACCATTAAAATCCTATGCCCTAAAACTACATTAAAGTTAATTATATTTAAAAACTCAATTGTGATGTTAAAAAAAAAAAACCTGCAAGAAAACTTATAAAATAAAAATCAATTTTAAATTTTTTTTGTGTAAAAAAGATTTGTTTAAGGTAACAGGGCATTCTATGAGGTTCGTGAGAATTACATACAGTATATAACCTTATTCCTTTATATACTTGCATGTCACTATCACATTTTATACCTTCAATATTTGACAAAAGCAAAAAAATAAATATATTTAAAGTGCAAATCCTGAAATAAGTTAAGGTTCAGCAATGCAGAAAATATTAAAGTGTAACTTAAAGACAAAACAAATAAAGGTTGAACCAGCAGCAGGTGCAAACAATTAACTCCCATGGCAGGAGGAAAATGAGGCAAGTCAACACCAACCATGTAGGGAAAGTGGCAACAAATGGAACAAAATATGACATACAGTAAAATATGACACTAAGGATGTGGCATGCACTTTATGAAAGTCATAACCGTGAATATTTAATTTAGAGACTTTTAAAAATGTCCTAGTTTCCCTAAAAATAAAGATGAAAACAATGGTCATCTTGCATACATACCTTTACAAGCACATACACTAAAACTTCATGTCCTAAAGGAATTTTGTTCTCGGTTCTTCTTATATAGTATTTCCTACTTTTATATAATTGTATGTTGTGCTGGAGTTACAGCCCCTAGGAAACACAACAGAAATGGCACTGAGATAAAGAATGAATAATACACCTATGCCCTTGAATGTTACAAATCATTGACACTGGAGACGCTTTTCTTAATACAATATATTTAATAAATACATGTATTGTCACAGAGTAAATGAATAAGGTTGAGTCTCCAACACTATACCCCTGCTTGACAAGCTTCAGTCGGGTCTACAAAGGCTAATCCTACAAGAATATAAAGTAGCCTTAGGGCTCAGTGAGAGACGTAACATCACTTTGGAAACAACCAATATATGTGATTTACAGTGAGCACAGAACTGGATTTAAAATTGAAAAATGCTGTACTACACTACGTTCCAAATTATTATGCAAATTGGATGTAAGTGTCATAAACATTAAATGTTTAGTTTTTAAATTAAACTCATGGAT
>JAOVVB010000002.1:22280036-22291769 GCA_028570985.1 Heterobranchus longifilis | reverse complement strand
TTTGGGCACTGGCTCGGAATCGAACCCGGGCCTTCCGCATGGCAGGCGAAACACCTACCACTGAGCCACCAGTGCCCTATCTACATGCATACATGTATACATGTATTCGCAATAATTTCCTAATTTGGAAAAAGTATACGATAACGACTGGTCAACCAGTCCAAACGGAAAGAGTACAGACTTTAGCGCAGCACTCACTCCAGTTCTGCGAAACCACTTAATATATATGCACAAGTGTGTGAATTAATGCTAATTACACTATTAGAATATTCATTTCACCATGAAGAGGCTAAACAAGCTTTTAGGACCCTGTATCGGTGTAACGCTTTCATCACAGGCATCAGGTCCTATATGTTATACTTTTGGTGTTATTAGGTTATAAACTATCACCAGATAGCACTTAGGACGCTCAGGAACTGATTCAGGCTTTTAAAAAGTTACACACACCGACATGAATTTCAATGTATACTAAAGGTTACCCGCAGCTCCGCCTGTGTCCATGAGGTTTACCCGTGACATGTCTGTGACAGATCTACCCGTGCAAACAACAAACAAACAAACTGAATTTCTGTTTTATGTATACTACTCAGCCACTGCATGCAGGGCCGGTCTCAAGCCTGGTTAGAAAAAGGGACGGTTGCGTCAGGAAGGGCATCCGGTGTAAAACCTGTGCCAAGTGTGTGTGTACCATCTGGTTCATATATATGTTATGGAACCAGATGGTATGCTGTGGCGACCCCTTGACGGGAGCAGCCGAAAAAAAATAATAAAAAAAATATATATATGTTATGGTCCATATATAGATTATTCTTAGTGGTTAGCACTGTGGAGTAGTGGTTAGCACTGTCGCCCTGCACCTCCAGGTTCGAGGATGCCTTGGGTCTGTGTCCATGGAGTTTGCATGTTCTCCTCATGCTTGGTGGGTTTCCTCTGGGTGCTCCGGTTCAATCCCACAGCCCAAAGACATGCAGAGATGGACAATTAGCTTTTCCAAATTGCATGTAGTGTGTAGCATTTCTGCCAGTATGTATGCACGCATGTGTGCCCTGCGATGGATTGGTACGCGTTCCAGGGTGTACCCTGCCTGAATTTGCCTTTGATAGACTCCAGGCTTCGTATGACCCTGTAGAGGATAAGTGGTATAACTAATGAATGAGTGAATAAAGTGTGTGATGTGCAGACCCTGTTTGTTATAGTAGTCTAATTGGAATCTTATAGACTACCTGATATTCCTGGATTTTCAGGCCTTGGCAACATTTCCAGCTCAAATACAATACCAATGTCCAAAACCACACTAAACATCTGGAAACTTGGGAATTGAGAAAAGACAGATTTTGCATCTTTTCCATTGTTTTTTACTGCGATGCACACACAGTTCTGATTTGCAGGATTTGCAAACCACTTAAAAAACAATCCCAGTACAGCTATTATCCACTCCATAATCCCCTTTTCCATTCCTAATCTTTGCAATATATTTGACAACAGAAATCATAAATACAGTAGAGGGGGGCATGGTGGCTCAGCAGCTCAGTGGTTAGCACAAGCAAATCTTACCTCCAGGGTTTAGGGGTAGAATCTGGCCAATGGTCTGGGTGTGTGGCATTTATTCTCATGCTTCACAGGTTTTCTCCGGGTACTCCGGTTTCTCCCTACAGTGCAAGAAACATGTAGGCTGATTGGTGTTTCCAAATTTACCATTTAATTGGGTGTGTGAGTGTGTAGGCGCTTGTTCTCTGCAGTAAGTTGGCACCCTGCCTGAGGTCCTGGGGATTGACTCCAGGCGCCCAGCAACTCTACACAGAATAATCAGTATAGAAAATGAATGAATAAATGAATCATAGATGTAATTTTTGCACTTACAGATTTACTTTTTTTTTTTTTTTTCTAGCTCATGCTGGCAGAAATGTATAAGATTTAATTCTAAACCGTGTTGCAAAATTAGCCAGATTTGAGCAAACAGAAATTAACTGGGCAGCTGCTATAGTTTTTTTTCAAGCCATATACTGTATGTAACTATTAACTTGTAAATTTTTACTTTTTGCTATTGTTGTATATATTTTATTTTTATATTATATTATCATTGTATTATTATTATTATTATTATTATTATTATAACCTAAGACCTTTTTTTGCTATATTTTTTTGTGTATAAAATGATCATTTTTGTCTTCCCACTCCGCATGGATTGCCGTTGTTTGTTTCTTCACAACTGAATGATCAAAAGTAATTAACAAAATAATTTATATAAACAAATCTTATATTAATAAATTGAACATAAAACACATTGAATGTTATTATTGAAATGCAGTCTATTAACCTAAGCTCCAGAACATTATGTTCCCCTTAATGGGTCATTTCCTTCTGTAAATCTTTTATGAAACAGCAGAAAAGTAAGAGTGGACTTATACCATACATTATTTATGCACATTATTTTTTTTCTGTAAAAATGAATAGCCTTCAGACACAAGAAAAGACACATCTCATCTTTGACCTATATTAAAATGCCTGCAGTAAAACCCAGGCCTATATTCAACAGTAGAAAATGTCATGACTTTAATGATTTATATTTTTAAAATGTGCTGATTATAGCTTTAAAGTAAAAGCAAGGACATGAAATTTTATGTTGTTCTTTCTTTCTTTTTTTTTTAACAAAGGCTTTTTACAATCCTCCACACATTTCTGATTAGGATGCCTAAAAAAAAAAGAGGCAGTGGACTGTTTGGTGTTTTAGCGTAATTGTCACAGGGGTGGTCTCACTTGAGTGAGGACTTTAATTAAAATTATAAATCATGCGTCATTCCTATACAACGCTCTCACTCATTTTATCTCTTTCTTTCATCCACTGATCCAAAACATCCAAACCATCAACAAATGTGTACATAACGCATCCCAGCGTAGTCAAATTCATTACTTTCCGGTAACACACACTCGCCTGTAGACTGACTTGGACTAGATGGGCTAAAAGAAGACACACTGTTGTCACACTATTCTTATCTGAAGACATAAAAGTACAAAGCAATTTGAAAACAGCATTTTGACTGCATTTTATTAAATAACAACACATTGTACATTTAATCCATTTACAGTTTATTTCCATGCCGACCAAACAGTTCAGGCTTTCATTTGTATTAGCAACCTGTCCTCACCATTCTCAAATATTTCTCTCTCTTGAAGTGTGTAAGACAAAAATTAAGTTCGTCCCGTTACCAAGAAATGACATAAAACTGGTTGCTAAACAACGCTTGCATCTTCTTATAGAAATCTTCACTGCATCAAGAATTTGATTTTTTTGTTTGTTTGTTAAACAACCATCCTTTTTATTCATTTACTAGACGTGCTCACTACTTTGTTTGCATGGAGTTTAACTGCACACTTATAAGTGCATTTTTAAAAATGTACAGTGCCATCTGTTGAATTTTGGAATTAACAAAAATTTTTACGTGTTAACATGAAGTGCACGGAATTAAAGGTGTGAGATTGCATTTATTTAGTAGATTTCAACTGCACACTCATAAGCAGGTATTTAAAACTGTACAGCACCATCTGTTGAATTTTGGAATGAACTAATGATTTTTTCAATGTCGCTTTTTTTCATGATATAAGGGCGTTTCCCGTTTAAATTTCAAATTAGCATATCTTCTTCTCTTCCTATTTTACTTTACAGTTTTATTATATGTATCGATTATCAAGCTTAGATTATACGATCGTCCATCATACAAGTTCCTCCGTAAGCTGTTACTATAGAAACAACATATAAGAAGGAGCACAGTAGCACAACCATGCAGAGTTATGCAGTTATAGATAATTAATCAACTCCTTCTAACCAAAAGGATTCAAGAAGTCAGCAGCTCTGGTACTAATGGGATATACTGTATATACAGTATAATGGGGACTTTGTTATAACGACATAGATTTTTAAGAGAACTATAAGGCCATGAGGTAAGAGCCCGATCCTGCAGCGCACTCACCCTGCTCCTGTACTTAGATTAGCTCATTAGCTTGTTAGCTCGTTAAGAGAGCGCTCGTTAGGTTGAGACGCTGGAACCTCAGCTTTATAGCCCACTACTTGCCCCATTTGTATCTCCGCTTTGAAAGCTCTCATCCCAAAGAGATCTGGGTAAGCCACGCTTACCCTACATACACTGGACAGATTATCATTACCCATAATCCCATGTTGCTGCTTCTTCCTTTCCTTCTCTCTCTGTTGCTCTGGATCCGTGTGTCCTCCTGTCTTCTGTTTATTTCCTTTGAAAGTAAGTCTCTGAAAATAAAGTCTCTGTCTCCTTGAAATGACCTTCTTGTGTCTCAAGGATTTGTTCTAACAGTTTTATACACACACACACACACACACACACACACACACACACACACACACACACACACACCTACCTGTCTTGACAATAGCTGTATATTCTACACAGATTTTTTTTAAACTCTTGTCACCTCTAGAATACTCCATCCTCACACACACACACACACACACACACACACACACACACTGTCACATCTTGTCCTTACTGCCACCTGGAATATTCCCCCCTCTCCTCTCTTATTTTCTCCTCTCCGCGCCTCTCTACAGATCCAGGTTGGGATGCTTGCCTGGGGATTACGGTAAATCTGTGCCGGGGCTCTTCCTCCCCTCATCATCATCCTTGGCGATGGAAAGAGGCTTTAACTAAAACCTGTTTAGGGTAGACTCTTCCTCAGCCCGAGAGAGACAGACAGATGCTCCTCGCATTAACAGCCACAAAGTGCAATTGAAGACGAATTCAATAAATGAATGGAAGGAGCAAAAAATAAATAAAAAAGGAAATAAGTAAAGTATGAATTTATGTATAAATAAAAAATATCTATATATTATTAAACACTCAGCCCGAGAAGTCAGAGACAGCTTGAGAATAAAAAAGGCAGAAGGAAATAAGAAACAATAAGCAAAGAATAAATAGAAAGAAAAAAAAGAAAGAATGAAAGAAAGAAAGAAGAAGAGACAGAATAATTTGCAAAAAATAAATAAAGAATGAAAGAAAGAGAAAACTAACTAAATAAATATATTATATTATATACTAAATTAAATATAAAAATAATAAAAAAAAATAAATGTATGGAAGAAAAAAAAATAGAAAGACGGTAAAATGGAATAAAAAGAAAAAGAAACAAAAAGGAATGTAATATAGATTTTGTTCAAAAGTCTTGAGCCAATATTTAATGAAACGAAATTAAATTATACACATGACATAAAAAAAGAAAGAAAGTAAGAGAGAGGCAAAAAGAAAAGATATAAGAAAATGTATTAAATAAGCATGTAAATAAAAAATAAAAAGAGAAAATAAAGTAAATAAAAAAATAGATTATGTAATAGAATAGAATAAATAAATTGCTTCATACATAAAAAAGTGCATGAACAAAGAAGGACAAAGAAAAAATAAAGAAAGAAGAAAATTGGATAGACATGAACTGATTTATGTACAAATATAAATATATTTTTTTATATAAATAAAAAAATACAATAATAATGAGATCAAGTAGGAAAGAGTGAAGACAAAGGAAAAGAAAGAAAATGTGCAGTGAATACCGAAAGGAAAAATTAAATTAATGCATTTAGGTATAAATAACATAGGTTTAAATAAATGAATAGAAATAGAGAAAGTAAAGTGGCAGAAAAATATAAGGGAACAAATTGAATACCAATGATGTTTTTCAGCTGGGGTGAGAACAAACAAACAAACAAACAAACAAACACATTATCAAGTCTATCTATCTATCTATCTATCTATCTATCTATCTTTACTTCACATGGGGAAGGATGCTTAATAACGAGGTAATCGCACAAACAGCAGAAGAGAAGCCGGCTTCCTCAGAACTATACGCACTTCCCTTAATATGTATTCACAGGGTTATGTAAAACCATAGAGTGGATCAGAAAGCTTGTGATGTGTTTTATCCATTAGCATGGAGAAGTGACTGGATGTGAACACACACACACACACACACACACACACACACACACACACACCCTGTGGTGTAGTGCGCTTGGACTCTGTTAATGCAGCAGAGGGGCTGAACAGCACAGACCTTTACATCTCAGCATTACAGCAGCGTAATAAGGCGCAAGACAGCGTGCTTAACTTCCAACAAGCTTCATTAGTTTAAAATAGCGAGATAGAGAGAGAAACGGGGGATAAGATGAAAGAGATTGAGAATCAGGCTGAAAAAGAAGAAGATTTTTCAGTAAAGGAACCAAAACATGAGAACGTCTCTGTCAGGATCGGACAGTAGTGGAGGGGTGAAGCGGGGAGCTTTTACTCATCAGTGTTTTAACAACATTAACAAAGTGCTCAAGATTAAACGAAGGCACATCAGGCTTCATATCTTTATATCTTTAAATCATAATTAAAGTTCATGTTGTAGATGGTCTATGAAATAAGTTCCTGTAATTACTTACATTATAACAGCTGTAAAAAGCCAATTCTTGGAGAGAAAAAAATGATGCTGTGTGTTTCTGAGATATGAAGACCATGTTAACCTTATGGATGAAGCATTCCTATTCTGTTCAATTAATTTTGCCAATTAAACGATTAAACAAACGAGTCTGTACAGAACGGATTGATTAAAAAAAAAATCTAAATAAAGAAGTTGCAGTGAGTCATGTTGTGTGTGTGTGTGTGTGTGTGTGTGTGTGTGTACTTGTGTGAAATAAAAAAAGGCAAAGTAGGAATTCATGGCTGTTTTTCAAGTTCAAGGGTTTGAGAATGTGCGGCTTTACAGTACCGGTGTTTGTGTGTGTGTGTGTGTGTGTGTTGTTGGGGGGACATGGGGGAGTAAACAAGGCAAGGCTGGAAAGACAGGATGAAAGAGTTTAAGGAGAAAAGGAGGCGGAGTTAAACCAGAGAGAGAAAGAGGGAGATAATTGATGAAAATGAATTGCTGTTGTACAAATTCTGACACAAGTCGATCAAGGTCAGGTTTTCCCCATGTGCTTTTTCCATATAGAGGACATGAGCACACACACACACACACACACACACACACACACACACACTGGATAAATGAATAAATGGAAAAATCCATTTAATTGCTCTTTCCAAAAACTTAAATTGGTTCTCCTTATGCTATCACTTTGAAATTACGTTTTGAAAAATTATTTGTACGTTTGATGTATTGTACTCATGCAATATAGTATTAAGCATATGTTTTGTACATTTTATAGAGTCACTCAGTCAAAACTAATAGAAATCAGTTTAAATAAATATCAAACACTACACTGTAATATACTGTACCCAGATACAGCCATAACATTAACACCACAAAATAATAACACATAAACACTTATTATGAATTATCAATTATATTCCAGTAAACTGGTAAACAGAATCATGGCCACTCAAGGCTCATTTATGCCCGCGGTGCCAAAGGCCAGCCACAGAAAAGTCTATGCAGCACAACTATGCTTTAAAAAAAGAAAGTCAATGATAGAAAGGCACCAGAACATCAAGTGCACCACAGCGAGCGCACTGTGCACGGGGCCCGGCAAGCAATGAGCCCAAGGCCTTTGACCCGGCGTCCAGACTCCCCAGATCCCAATCCGATTGAGCACACATGGGATGTGCTAGACAAACAAGTCTGATCCATGGAGGCCCCCCCCCCACTGTAACTCACAGCACCAGACACCACAGCACACCCCCAGAGGTCTTGTGGAGTCCTGCCCCAAGGGGCCCGACCTGCCCCAGTGCCATAAGGGGAATCTACACAATACTGGGCATAATGTTTTGTGTTGTAATGTTATGGCTGTTTGAATATATACAGACATTTTAACAAAAGAGCAAATGTTAACAATAAAATTTCAGAAAAATTATAATAAAATCTTTAAGGTAAAAGCTTTCGATAAAACAGTACCTTCATGTATAGTTCGTGTTTGACTTTGATTATTATTTAAGTGCTATAATTTTATATAATACACATGAGTACACTTGAACTCTGGGAAAATAATGTCAGTATCTATTTTTATTTCTCATTATTCTATTTTATTTAGACTAGTATTATTTGTTAAAACAGCGGGAAGATCTTGGCACACTCAGAAATAAAGATACAAAATAAAAGGTACTTTAGCTTGTTGTTAGGATGTACCATCAAGGGTACATGTTGTGACCTTTAGTACTTATTCTTTAGCTTGTAGGGTGCATATGGAGTCCCTTTTAGACTAAAATATTATTATTTTTAATGATACACTAGGGAATATTTATATTTCCAAGTGGGGAAAAAAAAAAACGTACTACAGGCCTTCATTCTCCATTAATGACCAGGAAAAGTACACTTCACTATCCTTATTTCCGTAAGCGTAGTTACGAAGATTGCTAAGCCAAAGCTAACGAGAGCTCCTCTGAGTTAAATCAAGAAGAAAAAGTTTAACGAAAGGGTTTTAAACAACAGCTTCATCTCGAGCACACGCATCCCTCTCAGTGTTTTTCCCGTCTCTGTCAATTACCTATTAAGACAAGGCATGCTAGTAACAAAGTCATAAACAGTGTGTGTGTAACTGCATACGGTCTGCTGCATTAACGCGACTGATTATTAAAAATTACCATCTCGCCCTCTCTCTGCTTAACTAGGCCGCAAAATTGATTCGGCTTTTCTCCGGCGCGTGTGACGTGGTGTTATCATCAGGAATGTCACGAGTATCACGTTTATTAATCAGGAAGCGAGTCGACCGTTTCCTGCGCACTTTACCTCTAGAGATTTTCAATCTAATCTCTGTACTGTATGTAGTTCATATGTGTGATTATAGAACGGTTTAAAGGTGTTTCTCATCAATAAGGAAAGTTCAGTATGAGCTGAGGATGAACCCATCCTCAATGGAAGTCAAAGTTGGGCAGCTGTTTGAATCTGTTTGTTAGATATTTAAAATAAATAATTCTATACATGTGAGAGCATGGGAATCTTCAAAAACTGTACAGTGAGCAGAAGTTCTTTAGAAGGAAATGCTTTGAAGTGAGAGGAGAGGAGGGTGCGTCTGGTTTGAAGCAACAGAAAAGGTACGATAATAACCACTCTTTATAACCGTGGTGAGGAGAAAAGCATTTCAGAATAAACAACTAGAGTGGCCCTATAATTGCAAAACACAACAAAAAAAACTAAACAAATATACAACAGCAAGAGTGAAAAAACAACAGAATTCACTCAAAATGGAAACGCCAGATCTTGATTGAACATCATGCATGTGATGTTCAGTAAGGACCTACGGCTTCCATTTTGACCGGATGTTGTTGTATTTTATTCATTTTTGCTGTTCTGATTTAGCTTTTTCTGCTGTGCTTTTTCTTTTTTTTTGTTTTTGCTTATGATGTTTTTTCTCCCTGCTGTTTTCTTTTGTGTTTTTATCATTTCTGCTCTGTTTTGCTTTTGCTCTTGTGCATTGCTGCTGTGTTTTTAATTTTGCTGTTTTTTTTTCTTTCACTTTTGTGTTTTTGCTTGCTCTATTGTGTTTTCTCTTTTACTGTTCTGCTTTGCTTTAGTTTTTTTATTTTGTTTTTTGTGCTTTAGCATTTGTGTTTTTGCCTTTGCTGCTCAGTTGTTGTTTTTTTTTTGGTCTTTGCTACTACCTTTTTCTCGTTTGCTGCTGTGTTGCCACATTTGGCACTGTGTTTTCTATTTTGCTGCTGTGTTTTGTCATTTGTTAACTCGGTTTTGGGTTTTGCTGTTCTGTGTATTTTACTTTTGCTCATGAAGACTTGACAAAAATTATTCTGATTGTTTATTGTATTATGAATTATGCACATGCTTATCCTGAAGCTCAGAGGGATCCCATGTGGTTAAATAAATGATAAATAACGAAACGTATTCAGAATTTTCTAAAAAAAACAAAACAAAACACAGTTTCTTCCGCTTTGGTTGAAGCCATAGCAAGCTCGCATCCCTGCACATGCATGAAAATGGGACAAGAGCAGAAGTGGGTCACGGAGAGATTTGTTTCAGAGAGGCACTGGAAACTGGGTTGTTGCATGTGGGGGTGTAGGGTGGGGTGGAGAGAGGGATTTTGGGAGAGAAAGAGAGAGCAAGGGGATTTTGGGAGAACTGATGTGCTGTTGCTGGGCTGCTATCAGAGTAAAAGTGAAACAAAGAGGCAGAGAACATAAGAGAGAGAGAATATGTGCATGAAAGAGAGAAATGAAGGCAGAGAGGAAGTGAATCATGTTTGCAGTCTGTTTCGAAATTAAACTTCTTCTTCTATTATTATTATTATTATTATTATTATTATTATTATTGTGAAATGCGCTTTGACATGAAGAAATAGTGAGCGGGCAACAACCTGGAAAAAATTCAAAAGATTTCAAAAGAAGGACACGACACCACAACTTACAAGCTAGACTCTCACAGACTCACACACACACCATGAATGTGGTTACACTAATGAAATTGAGAGCGATATCTGGGTCGTTGAAGTCGACCAGTGATTGACCCCGAGGGAGATCAGAGCATCGATCGGGCCGAAATCAACTCTAACTCAACACTCTGCACTCTCACACACATACACACTGGAGAACTCACTTTCACAAACGGGTGATAGGATCATGCAAACAGCACTGTTGTGCTATAAAAACTGTGCCGTGAATTCTTCAGAGACATTTTAGTTTAGATGTTCAGACCTCCTGATGAAACAGAGTATTTTGGTTTTGTGCTGTACAATAGTTATATATGTAAAATGTTGTAATAACTAAAATGCCATTTTGGACCTGTATTAACATTTTTTATTTCTTATATTTGGTATTGTTATAAGAATATTCTTATTAATAGAAAACTTTATTATTAGACAAACAGTTCACATAATCTAAGCAAGGAAATATGTGAAAAAGTCTCATTTCGAAGCAATTTTTGTTGAGGATTATTAAAAAGTGTCCACTCAAATGAAATGAAATTTTGTCTTTGCTACAAATCTTAAACACAGAATTATTAAATAATTAATAAATTTTTGCTGGTGTTAGGGAGGCAATGTCTAATTTGCAACAAATCTAAAGAAATTAAGTTTTTTATTTAAGTTTGTTTAAATTTAAGTTAAATTAAATAGCTAGTTTGAAACATGTGCATGTGCTAGCTGGGTAAGTTTAATTAGCACAATAAAGTAGCTTGCAATTTAACTTTAGGTAGCTACTGTATGTTTAGTTTAGGTTATGTCTCCAATTTTCCTTAGCATCCATTAAAAACAAAACATTAGCTATTTAGCAAGCTGAATCATAAGTTTGTGAAGAAATTAAAAAAAATTATCGTCATGCTTGGAGCAATGACGCTACTGTCAATAAGGGGAAGCTTTCTTGTAATCAGGACATTTTCTCTTTCAATGCTGAAGTTTTCTCCTTGATGATTTCTTGTAATTGCAATGAGCAACAGAAAGAAGCATGATGCATATGCTTATAGATACACTGAGTTTTTTTTTTTTTTTTTTTTTTTAAGGGAAAACCAAAATTCATTATCAGTGATGTACGGGAATGTAGCATCAAACATAAAATTTATAATATAAAAATGAAAACTGAAGGTTCGAAAGAAGGATGGAAAAATAACAGATTTAGGAAACAAGGCCTAGATCCCTTAACAGGATGAATTCATAGTAAGACTTCACAATGATAATTTGACACAACCAGGTATAAATACAGTAGACAAATAAATCAGAAGTAAACACAAAATAGGTGCGCACAATCAGGCAACAAATCATTATGACAGGGGTGGAGACAGGACCAGAACATG
>JAOVVB010000002.1:22257825-22270234 GCA_028570985.1 Heterobranchus longifilis | reverse complement strand
ACACACACACACACACACACACACACACACACACACACACACACACACACACACACACACACACACACACAGCGTGAAACACTTATCTGTCGGGATTTCTTTTTACTTTTTTTAAAAGGTAATGTGCAGGTCAATTTGTTTTATTTTTGCTTTATATTTTGTGTTAATTATTTTTATGTATTAATTTTTTTGGGCTGTGGAATGAATAATTTAAGTTTCCATTATTTCTTATGGAAAAATTAAATTTGGTTTACGAGTGTTTTGGAACACGGGCACACTTCTGGAATGAATTATGCTCGTAATCCAAGGTTTCACTGTACTTATTTACCAGACTTAATCGCTAAATGACTGTTAGTGTGATAATTTAACATTATGGATTGGAATATTGCTGATGACACCATAAATTACAGGTTCACCCATCGGTGATTAAATTTTGTTTCTTTGTTGTCTTATGCAATACCAACCATTAACCTCACTCTAACAGGTTTTCATTTTTGGTAAAATTTATTTGATTATAGACATTTTTTTTATCCAGACTACAAAGCATTAGAGGATAAGCACATTCAGTAAATGTAAACAAATAATCCAGCTTATTTACTTTAAAGTATAGATTATAATATAGTCCTATATAGTCCTTTTTTGAAAAGAAAGCTGTTTTGTGCATAAATTGAGTGAACAAATATGCATTCAGGATTGCATAACATCAGCATATTTTATTCTTCCCCCGCCCTCCCCCATCAAGCAAACAATAAAAACAACATGCCATTGTTCAAGGTGTGCCTCACCTGCAGTCTGTAGTGACTCCGGCTGGGATTACTCGAGTATGGGTCATTCCCCTGGACCTCCACCTGTAGGAGAGGAGGGGGGAAAAAAAGCTATAAAAATGTAGTGCATTTAACTATGCAAATACAGATGAAGTCTACTTTCCCTGTGAAATGACAGCCCACAACCACTAGATCTTAATCAATAAAAAACCCAAACAAAATCTTCAAGCATCAGTAACTGTCCATGCTATGTACATACACATGCTTAGGGGGGGAGGGAAAACCCCACACATTATGCTCTGAATCATCAGCATAAGCAGAAAATTATATTATAATAGAGGCACACAGTGGCAATAGAATAGGGGAAGGAAAGAGATAAATAAATAAATAAATAAAACATTCTAAAATCTGAACCTCAACAGGCTCAGAAAAATAAACCGTCCATTGACTCAAAGCTGGTGAGACAAACTGATAATATAGAAGTATTCATAATAATCACAATTTAATAGTGTAATAGGACTGCAATGAAATTCTCAAGATTCATGATAAAATTGTGTTTAAAAAAAAAAAGTTATAAGAAAGCTACTCCGCATTCTTATAAAGCGATGTTTAACAGTGCAAGCATACTGTTCATAGCGTCATATCATAACATCTCCCTTTTCATTTTACAGGTAGACCCCAACTTACGAACAAGTTCCGTTCTGAGAGCACACTCGTAAGCCAGATTTGTTCTCAAGTAGGGCACAAGGCGGTACACACTACGGCCAATTTGGAAACGCCAATTAACCTAACCTACATGTCTTTGGACTGTGGGAGGAAACCCACCAAGCACGGGGAGAACATGCAAACTCCATGCACATAGAGATGGGAATCAAACCTGGCCGGGAATCGAAACCGGACCCTAGAGGTGCAAGGCGACATTGCTAACCACTACACTACCAAGCCGCCTCACAATGAAAATATTGTATATAATTATAAATATTGGTATCTGGTGCACTGCAGTGACTATGTTTTGTACAATACACATGAGCGACTACCGCAATTTGTTTGCATCGACGAATGATGGTAGAACCGCAGTCCGTTCATATCTGCGGACATTTTTTATTTTACTGTTCGTAAGTCAGGGACTACCTGCACTTGTAATTGATGAATGTCTGAAAATATTATGTTGGGTGTTTAGGAAATTAAGGGTTCATTTGTCCAAAGTATTGTTTAAGAGAATTGCTCATACTGGGTATTGCAGTGAGACCTAGTCTGTCTATGGAAGTTGAAATTGGCATCATAACTTGGTAGAAGAGGAGTCATCCTGTACAGTTTTGAGCACAATGCATTATTTGGTCTGTTTGAAAATCTCAGATTTTTTAAACCTTAAGTGCCAGAAGGCCCTTTCACACAACGTGGGCTACAACGCAACTGTTTATACCACTTTCTCTGTGGCTGGGGCAAAATAGACTTATAGTTTTGTGAACAGTAGTGTTGTGAATCACAGGTAGACTGTCAATTTGATCCAATTTTCGGCCTTGTGATTTTTTATAAGATTTGATTCAACAGCACTTAACTGTCTCAGTGATGTTTCTTACAAGTTATGAAATATTAAAAACTATTATTTTGCTTAAATTTCATGTCTGTTACAGCGTTAAGCGTTTCTCCCGCGCCATGCTCCAGTGCAGTAGGTGTTGCATCAATGGCGCGTAAATGCAAAAGCAGGTGAGTATGTGTGGAAATGGAAAGTGGTTTGCAGTTTCAGCTAAAGGGGCAGTAGATTAAGGAATTTGCTCATTTCAGACCATTTAACATTGGTAAGTTTATCTAAAGAATGTAAAAAGGGTGAATCAATGTCCCAAACATTCCCTACAATTTAAATGCATTTCCCATAGCAGAAGAAAAGTTGGTTCTTTTAAATCTACTTTAGGTCATACTCTCAAATAGAGGAATAACATCTTATAGGATCGTTGTTGCACTTGGCACACTTAAATATTCAAACTTTCAATTACTCGAAACTCCAGAGTTCTGAATCATGCAACATCCTAGATCACATGTAGAGCTGCAGGATTACTGGGGGAGAGTAAAGAAAAGTGGAGAAAAAAGAAATCATCATGATCCTGATTCACACATGTACGCGATCTCATTTCTGCATGATGGTGATTCACTTGCATGCATTTCCCTGCATTCAGATACTGCTGCTGCATTTACGTGTGCGCTTATTTACTTGACATCAATTCCCAGATTGCTGAATCGGTCACACACACGGTGTAACAAAAAACACTAAAAATTCACCAATCAGGTCAGAGATTAGAGAATGATTCAAGTCATACAACTCTGTTGCTTCTCTTACTTACAACGTGCCGATATCAACAAGCGTTCACCATCACAACACTTATTCACTCAATTCCAGCCAATCAGAAGCCAGAGGAGGGACCATACCAGCCCATCAGAAACTGGAGACCTTTCCAGTTTACGGACCTGTTTTGAGTTACGTTTTGTTCTGTACGTTTTGCAAATGTTCCAAACGCACAAAAAAAAAAATCCGATCAGAAACTGTCATGTACAATTATAATTGAGACAAAAACTACCAGATAATTAACCATCAAATAATTGATGTGTTTATTCTCATTATATATTTAAATTCAGGCTAGCTAACAAACTCAGTAGATACATTAAATAATTACATAAACTAACGCTGTGTAGCAACAACGCACGGTGGTGTAGTGGTTAGCATTGTCGCTTTGCACCTCCGAGGAGGGTCCGGGCTTAATTCCCGTCTCTGTGGGCATGGAGTTTGCATGTTCTTCCCGTGCTTGGTGGGTTTCCTCCGGGTACTCCGGTTTCCTCCCACAGTCCAAAGATGTACAGGTTAGGCTAATTGGCACTCCCAAATTGCCTGTAGTGTGTAAATGGGTGTGAGTGTGTGCGCCCGGCAATGGATTGGCACCCTGTCCAGAGTGTACCCTGCCTCGTGCCCCAAGTCTCCTGGGATAGGCTCCAGTCCCCCACGACACTAAATACAGGATAAGGCGGTATAGAATATGAGCATGAGCTTTTACATTATTCACTGTAAGTGCTCCAAAATTTTTTTATCCCAATAAATGTTTTGGTTGGAAAAAAAAGAAGAAAAAAAAGAATAAGAGGTAAAGAAAAATGATTGAGAGAATCCTGATCTCGATTCCCATGGAGATAAACGGATTCAGATTTTAGCAAGAATCGTGCAGCTCTAGTCACATGTACAGCTGTGATATGTTCTAACATGAATCTTTTTTTCCTCTTTTTTGAACAGGTGATGCGAAAGCATGCGCTCTCGTAACCCCCTCATTTGTTAGAGCGTTTTAAAACTTAGGATACGGTACGATTTCACTCTCAGACACACTTCTGGCGGAGCATAAACCAAGTGTAGAAACGCCTTTTAGACAGAATTACCGCTATAAAAGTTTTTTAAAAAGTCACCAGCTATCAGCTATAACTAGCCAAGGATCCGAGTAACAACTTCAGTAGCATTCAGTAGGAATTCTATATAATTTTGCCCAGATGAGATCAGTTTCAAAAACACTTTATGAGATGTGTTAAACTGCACCAAAAGCCTCATGGGAATAATAATGTCTCTCATATACCCATAAGTCCAAAAGTTTGTAGACACAACCTTGCAATCTCTTCAAGTACCCTGTCTCTCATACAATCCCAACCTTTTGCAGTTTTTCGCCACTGCTTGGCACCGGGGCAAAATAAAATGCAGCAGCCTGAAAAAACTCTAAATACATCACGACACTACAGATTCTGTCTTCACCACTACAGATTGTATGCAGGATACTGTTTTAATAGGATACTGTATACTACTTGCTTTACAAGTTATTAGTCCTATAAACCAGGGACGGGAATCACCAATCACCTCCCTGTACGATATCGGCACCAAGGTATCATGATTCGACTGAAATTGCGATTCTGTAAAATATCAGTTTTATAAACATCCATAATCTATATTATATTCCCTTGCCAATTTTGATACTTCAAATTAACTTCAAATTAAATTAAAAAAAAAAAAAAAAAAGCTATGGTGTTACTCAGCAGCACGTATCTCAGTCATCTATCATGAGTAAACTTGACCTACCATGACTACCATGCGGGAAGAAAATGTGTAAATAGTTCAGTGTACCACTTGTAGGATTATAAAGAAACTCTTTACCGCCTCAAGTGCCTCCAAAGTCTCATAACTCAAGTTGACAGTGAGTTTCTGTGAAAGCACGGGCACATGCAGCTTCTAACGCACAAGATTTTGACTAATTAGCGCGGTGATCGTGTGTTTTGAGACTGGCGTAAACCTGTGTAATGAGTAGGTTTGAGACCAATTCGCTCGCAGTTTGGAGAAAAAGGCAAATCAGGGGGCTTTTAATGTGCGTGATTTGTTGATAATGCAACACCATGAAAGTTTGTTTTTGTTGCGCCGCTCAATAGTTTCTACACTCGGTACAGAATCGATCGGCTGATCAACCGGTTCATCTATTATAAACGATTATAAATTATATATTTTTTTTAAGTGTAAAAAAAAGAAAAAAAAAAGAAAAAAAAAAAACTGTGGTGATGCGTGAACCACCACACAAAAGAGTCGCGATTTATAACCGAATCCTCTCTACTATAAGCGTTGCATGACCGCACAATAATAAAATAAATTTAAAAAGCCCTAGAAACAAAGCAAAAGAACTAACAAGGCTCCTGAGACACATATAATGCAGATCTAAACAAAAACCCATCACACTAGACTCCTCTTTCAAGTTTCATGCTGCAGTAATCTTTTTAAAGATCATGAAATCCTCTTGTGGTATTTTTGAAACAGAAACCTAATAAAGCCATTTGTTTTACATTTGAAACAGAGCTTTGTACGGTGATAGTGTCAAAGAATTTACACTTTCACAACAAATTTACATTGATTGAAAACTTTCCTCAATAAAAAAACAAAACAAAAAACACAGCAGGAGGCAAATAGAGTGAAGATGTAAAACAAAACAAAAGACTTCTGTTTATCCCTCTATTTGTGTGGGGTTCCCATCTTTTAATGATTTTGCATTGCTTACTTTAATTTATTTTATTTATCCGTTACCATGGAATGAGTTTGGCATTTGAGCTACGTAAATAAAGACGAATCATACTTGACAGCAGTTGCTTTCTGCACAGCTCACAGCAGTTTCAGGTGGTAAAGAAGGATGTACTTCCAAATGAGATGTTAAACAAATCACATTCAAATTGTGTGGAGAAAAAAACAAAACAAAAAAAAAAAAACACAATTTGGGATCCCAATCAGTTTTTCCCCCCTTACCGTTGTGAAGTTGTATAAGCAAGTACAGCACTAAAATTTAATAAACATAACTGTCTTTACATCATCCCTCAAAAACACAAACTTTCCAAACTACAATCTTCCTACTCTACCTTTACAACAACCCTTATCGCTTTACTTACAAGCTTTATAAACATGCTTTGGTTTGTTTATATGACTGGTTGATGGAGCGCAGTGGTATAAAATGACAATGTTGGTCAATATTCCTTCAACCTCCTACGCGATGAGTTATTTTTAACAGTCTAGACAACTTTACTCACTTCTGCAAATAGGAAAGGTTACCTTTTTAACACTCTCCTCCTCCTCCTGGCGCTTCTCATAGTGCGAGAAGTCGTCGAAGATGGAGGTGGTGTGCTTGTAGCCAGCGATGATCTTGAGCACCTGCCGCGCCTTGTCAAGCGGTACCTCCTGCGTGTCGCGCGAGTTGGTCACTGGCTTGTTCTCGTTGTTCTCCAGACGGATGTGACGCAGCTGGCTGTTAGGCACGTCCTTGACGAAGATCCAGCGTACGTCGAACCGACCCTTCCACTTATCCTGTGACCACACGCCGGCGCACGTGTTGTAGTCCACGGGTGAGCGCATTTCGGCCACCCCACAAAAGTGCCCGCTACCGTTGACGCTGAAAAGCAGGTACAGGGGACCCTTCCCGCCCAGAGAGCGGTAGGCCGCGTCCAGGCGCTTGTTGCCGTGCTCCGTGCTGCACCACACGTTGTATTTGATTGAGCGGTGAATGTCGTCCTCAGAGTAGCTCTTTATAATAAACACGCGTCCCTGCTTGGGGTTCCAGTCAAAGTCCTTCGGGTTGTAGTTGTTGACGAGACGCAGCTTCTCGAGGACCGGATGCGGCTCTTGTGCCACACTGATGCCACCTATTCCGGCACTGGGAGGAGACTGGCTGGCCCCGCCTGCTGCATCCCCAAAGCCGTTGGCACGGTTACGAGGAGGGACCCAGCGAGTTGGTTGAGATGGTTGTTGCGGAGGGGATGGGCCTTGAAGCTGAGGAGGAGCCATACCTGGTTGCCCGTTAGGAGCCTGGGGGTGCTGCCCTAATGGAACATTAGGAGGCATGAGCTGTCCATTGGTAAGAGGAAGCTGCGGTACTCCTCCCGCGGGTGCGGCTGGCTGAGGAGAGGCCTGGTTGGGTGGCTGTCCGTTGGTGGGCAGTGCCGATTGTTGCGGTGTCGCTGCTTTCGGCACTGCCCCTTTGTTATCCCACGTGCCAATATCCATGTTGTGTTTGATTGGTGGAGGGGGAAGGTTTGTGCCCCCTAAGGTACCTTTAGTCTTGACCTTAGGCTGGGGTTTGGCAGGCTTGCTGGCGATGTCTGCCCAGGATGCCACTTTGGCAGGCGCAATGGAAGGTGCGGGCATGCTGGGAGCTGCTGATACCTGATTCAAAGGTCCACCAGGAAGTCCAGAACCAACAACTTTAGGTGTCATGTCTCCCGCCCCGATCTTAAGCCCTGCCATACCCTGGTCCAAACTGTTCATCCCTACGGCCTTGTTAAGAGGCTCATTGGCGGTAAATGGAGACTGTCCATCGATCACAGCACCCCCGAGGGAGCTGGGCGCGTAGGCGTAACTCTGTGTGGACTGTCCCTGAGAGCTGCTGTTCCCCCAGGCAGAGAAGTCGATCCCGCTGGGGAAAAAGTTGAAACCATGCTGACCCAGGAAAGGGTTGCTCCCAAGTGCCCCTGACTGGCCGAACATGGCATCTGGGAGGAAGTGGTGCTCCCCGTTGCTAAGCTGTCCGTAAGAGGCCAGGTAGGGCATGGGAGGATCACCGCCTGTGGACCACGCCGCTTCATTGAGCGAGTAGGTGAATCCTATGGAGGGGCCATAGTAGCTAGGCATATAGGAGTCGGACATGGCCGTATATGCATTGCTCTGCAAGGATGGAGAAACAATCCATTAATGAATCAATGTTAACAAAATGCACCAAAGCTATAAAGCAGCAAAAATAATCTTTCATTCTCATACCGTCCCCCCGCCAAACGGGACATGCATATTTTTTACAAATGTTTAACAATTAAACACTTTTACCTAGTAGACAGAAAAATTAAGAAAACAATATAATGAGTAGAAAAGTAGAGCTTTAAAAATAAGTTTAAGCTTGCAAAGCAAAAAAAAAAAAAAAAAAAAAAAAAGTCCTTACACTAGCCACTAATATCCTCGAAAGAATCCTTTACAGCAGACCCCCCAGGCAGAGGATGATCCCTGTTCATTTTCATGGGGAGCGACGTGCAATTACGCAGCCCGACCTCTGATTTTACTAAATCTCAAAGCGATTAGACAGACATTTCAGCTAACTCGGATTCCTGGTGTCCGTTTATCGAATGCCAAAGTTTCAAAGCTGAGACGAGTACATCCAAAGTGTTGCGTCTGTACGAAAAAAACAGTGATGCTGACCGTGTCATATCATCTCATCCAAACTGGGTA
This sequence comes from Heterobranchus longifilis, assembly GCA_028570985.1. Classification (NCBI taxonomy): domain Eukaryota; kingdom Metazoa; phylum Chordata; class Actinopteri; order Siluriformes; family Clariidae; genus Heterobranchus; species Heterobranchus longifilis. Next base: position 22,261,711 of record JAOVVB010000002.1, on the reverse strand, counting down.
TCCCTCCAACTGTTGCACACAATATGTCGATTAAATTAAAATTAAATACTGTACCCTCGGGGTACAATAAATAGACAAGTAAGCATATTCAGGATTTGAGAGTCAAGATTTAGACATTCGACCAACTTAGTATTATGCAAAGTAGAAAAAAGGGAGTAGTTTACTTCAAGGTCTGGGTTAAGGATGCAAAGCTTTTGTTCTTTTTTCACTCTCTGATCCAACATTCAAGTTTAATCAAGCTCAGTCAGATGAAAGAGAACACATGCCAAAGTGAAAGGGTGAGCAAGGAAACAGGCAGAAACTGAAGACAGAAAAGGACACAGATGAAGCAAATGCATGCTGTAAATCCGTAATAATATTCTGTAGTTTGCTGTTGTTTTTTTAAAATAAATAAATAAAAGAAACAAGAGTTATACATGATTTCTGCCTTTGTTTTCTCTACACGGTTTCCCAGAATTTGCATGAGTAGATTTTAACACAAAAAATCCGAACACCAAACAAAAACGACCAAGTGTAAACTTACTTAAAAAAAACTCAAAAATATTAAAAGTTTACTTCTTATATGCAAAATGTGCATACTCTGAATTTGTAGTTAAACACTGAACAATACAGTTACAGCATATTCTGTTCGGGATATAAAGGTCTGTGAGCAGGATGCAATTAAAAAGAATAAAAGGAGCCGAACAAGAAGCTACAATGGTTGAGTCACCATTTATGTCTACAGGCTCCCTCTATTGTGTGGACGTGTAACAGGACCTACCTGTCTGGGCTGAGCGTTCAGATAAGGCTCGAACTCATCATCATTTAAAGTCTCCTTTTGGGCAACGGCTCCGTTTTGCACTGAAAGAGGAAAAGAAAGGAGGTTACCAAAGCACTTTTAACATATACACTGACATACCAGCTATGGCCGCAAAACAAATTCCACATTTACCTCAACCACAGTTTCACAAGTGACGTGAGCTAGAAGTGAAATTCACATCCCAATATATGACCCAAACGAACATCATGTTAAACCGTGCATTACACAGTGGAAATGTCACCAAACCTTTAATTTTGGGATTATGTATTCACTTTAATTATTAAACATCAATATAATTATGGAAGAATTCTAAGATAATATGTATGGTAACACTTTAATATTAATGTCTCCAATGCTGATTGATCAGATTGCTGATTATAAAATTTAAAAATCACCAAGACTTGCCAACAATGGTGAGTAAAGCCTAACCAGGATTAATAATTATTTTCTATTTTTAGCAATGTAAAAGCAGCATCAATCAAAATCACAATCACTGTTACTCTCTGTCATTCTTTACTCTTGTTATTACTAGCACACGAAAACCGATCATTTACATTTAATCTGAACTGTTTTACCCCTTGTGACCTGGTGAAAAGTATTGAAAATTATTCATTATGTCTTTTTCTCTCTTACACGTTTTAGATCGGAGCTCCCTTACACACAACTGAAAACGAAATGTGGCTGTATCTCTCTACAGCTACCCTTAAAACAGAAAAATATTCAGGATGAATAAAACTATTTCTAAAGTCATCATGACTCACAAACAATGTATTTCTTTCCAAAATGTGAAATAAACACTGAGTGTCGAGACTTTAGCAAAAGCAAAGACAAGATTTGACTTGTTTTAGGTTTATCTCTTGGAAATTACAAACATTTAAGAAATTAATAAGAAAAAAATAAAATATGAAATAATAAGAGCATATTTTCTGTCTAGTGTTCCCAACTTGCTCAGAAACATGGCTTTGATTATAAAAAGGTGTTCACGACTGATCTACAGACTGGGGAATAAAAGGTTCAATAATAACCCCTAATACAAAGCACCAGACTGTCATTCTTTACTCTCGTTATTACAAGCATAACTAAGCAATCGTTTAACGCTGAACTGTTTTAACCCTCCAGGCCAAACCTACACTGTTAACATAATTTGGTCTCTCTCTCTCCCTCACACACACCTGAACATGAAAGGTGGCTGTGTTTCTCTACTGCTTCCTTAAAACAAACAAGTAAACACAGATCATTTAACAAACAATTCTCAAAAAACTCAAAGATTGTATTTCTTTCTAAAATGTGAACCGAATATTAGGAGTGTTGACCTTAGCAAAAGGAATTAAAGAAGAAAAAAAAAACTAAAAGAAAGAAAAAGTTTTACTTGTTTTATGTTTTCTTGGAAATTACGGATTTTTAAGAAATGAAAAATACACAAGCAATAAGAGTATGTTTTATGCCTAATGTGCCTAACCTGCTCAGAAACATAGCTTTGATTATAAAAGTTAATAGGCTGACTGAAGGGAAGAAATAAAAAAAATAATAATAATAATAATCCCTGACATAATAAACAAGATATAGGTTTAATCCACTTTAGCTATGAAGCTATGAAGTGAACTTGGATAAAAAAAATAAATAAAAAAAAGCATCTGTGATTAAACCCAGGTCAGTCAGGTAAGTTAAAATAGACAGCTAGCATGCAGAGTGAACTAGCTGCACCAAGCACTCGTGATTAGCCTTTTTAAAAATGTAAAAAGTTATTTTAAGACGTTTGAAACGAATTCAAGAAATGAAAATTACCTGTAACTCAGAGAAGCATGCTTAGCACGCATCACCAAGTGCACTTCCTGAGATTCGTCTCCAGGACACCAAACCTGGCCTGACCGCTAGCAACGCTGCTAACACCATCATGCTAACATGCTAACTAACGTGGGCTCATAACGCACAACCGAGACTAACACCAAACACACTGACTAAACACTTCAAAAGCACCTAAATTGTTTACTCGGTGTACAAAGTGAGAAATGTGTGCTAGGGTTTGTGAAATAAACGGCGTTGAAACTACATTTCGGCCTGCGCGCTAGTCATGTAGCTGGAATTAGCATTAGCGCAGAGCGCGCGGATCCTATCAGTCCCACGCCAACAAGCATCTTGTCACCAAGTCTGTGAGAGCTTACCTTTGTTTCCTTGGCCTTTCGGTCTCTGGATTGGGTCCAGGTGATTCATGAAGGTTTGAGTTGTGTGGATGAAAAGAGGGGGAAAATAAAAGAGATTTCTATTGACCAGTGAGTCGGACAGCAGGTGGTCAGGCCTACCGCTGCACTACAGAGAGAGAGAGACAGTCACAGCTAAGCTACGGCGCTCGGAAAAGGTTCATAAAGTGCCTCTCGTTACCTGTCCCACAATGCTGCTGGCTGACATTTCTTTCCCCCCTGAAACCTGCGTGTTAAATCGCGTTAGAGCAGGGTGTATTCAATTGTCTTACAGAGTTACCCAAGTGCCCCTGTCTCTCTCTACACAGCTTAAGTGTCTACACAATGGCGGGCTACAGTTCCTCTGCCGAAAGAACCTTTTTTCCTACCCGGATTTCGTCAAATCCCGCCTCCTCAATGCTAATTGGCTATTTTTTCAGTCCTGTAGCCAGTCAGACCAATAAACCACCGGAATCCTGATCCTCCAGCCAATCGTAATACCGAGCCTATCTTTTTCACGAACACGTGTGGGAAAAATAATGTGGTGCGTAAGACTTCAATATGGCTGAGCGGGCTCGGTCCGCGGAGGATGCTCGGAAGATGCGCTTATTTGCTACATCAGACTCGCGCCTCCTAGCGGCAAGGAGTTATTTTAGGTTTTACAGAGTCGAGTCTGTGAATGTGATTTGGTTCCGGGGTTGGGCGATGTGATACCAGTATACAACACGATGTTTAAAAAAAATATATATTTTTATATACGATAAGTGATCTCACTATGTGTGTGTGTGTGTGTGTCTATATAATTATAGATAGTTGCCATGAAGGAACATTTTGTTTACCAATGGTTATACAGTATATGGTACCATATGTAAATAATACAGAGAAAAGGGTTATATACAATGAGTGCAAT
>JAOVVB010000002.1:22239933-22251242 GCA_028570985.1 Heterobranchus longifilis | reverse complement strand
TATATGTGTGTGTGTTTCTAAGGAAGCTTCTTACTTATCCAACTTGCAAATGGTGTAGGCGAATAAATCTTAATTTTTAAACAATTTTAGGCATAATTGAACATTCAAAATTAGTCAGCCATTAGTGAAAGCCTTGATATTATAACTTAATGATGCTGCAATCATCTGGAACAAAAAAGCAAAGCCCCGATGTTTGATTGGCTTGTTTTAAGCAGATCTGCCAATTTACTGGCCAATAAAAATAGCTGCGGTCTCCATGATATCTTTGCTGTGTAAATCATTGGCTGTGCATACGGAGAGATGGGCTGCATCCAAAGGGGGTCAGGAGTGTGTGAATTTTAGCAACATGGACTACGCAGATCTTGTGGTCCACAGAGTTTCTGTAAGAAAAGAAAATGTTTCAAAGATCTATGAATTTGCATACGCATGAATGAAATCAGTACCATCTGGATAATTTATAAAGCTGTTTATATACTGCTGTATTTTATATCTGCTATTTGGTGCAGAATTTCCATTTTGTAAACTTTGGAGGATCTACCACATATTATACCGCTTGTGTAATAAGGCAGTTGTGTAATGTCTCACATCCCGTTGATCTGATCAGCCATGAAATCAACACGATGGCTTCTGAATGTGAGTAAAAATTTACAGTGATGTTGAAATGTTCAGTGGACATTCCCCTTAAAGCTGGGTGTCAGTTTGATATAGTGGAAGAGCTGATTCTCATAGCTGACATTCTGAAGCACTCTCACTATCTCACTCATGTGAAATCAGATAACCCTTCTTCTGCGGTCTCTCTTTCTCCCACTCTCACTCTTTCTCTATCACTACAGTATAACTTGTAAATCATTGCTCTTTTGACCATGTGACATGACAACTCTCTTACTTCATCCCATCTGCTCTCTCTCTCTCTCTCTCTCTCTCTCACACACACACACACACACACATATACTCTTCTATCACATGAAATTCAACTAAAACCACTTTTAGAATATTATTTCTGGTCACACCTAAGATTATGCAGATATACAGCACCTTGTCAGAAGTCTATAACAGACTGTGAAATAATGTGTTCATTTTGTCAAATTACACCATGTTAGGTCCTTTGAAGATAGAATTGTGATTTAGTGAAAATTCACAACATTTCCACTACTATACTTGTAGCACTCCCATTTGAAGATTTACTACTTACAATGTTGTGAAAAAAGTATTTCCTGAATTTTATTTTATTTGTATATTCAATTCAATTCAATTTTATTTGTATAGTGCTTTCAACAATTGTCATTCTCGCAAAGCAGGTTTACACAATCAAAAGAATCATTTAAGTTTGTATGGAATGTGAATATGTATGATTCAAAATGGTCAGATAGTCCCTGATGAGCAAGCCGAGGGCAACAGTGGCAAGGAAAAACTCCCCGAGATGGCAAAATAAGGATATCTGTCACACTTATATGATTGGGATTTTATATGATTTTCTATTGTCTGATGAGACAAAACTTTTTGGAAGGCGTGGGTCCCGTTCCATCTGGCAAAAAACTAACACAACGTTACATAAAAAGAACATCATGCTGTATCAACAGCCAAACACATTGGTGGTAGTGTGGTGGTCTGGTTCTGGTTTTTCAGAAATACCAGAAATATGGAGTGGCCTACTCAAAGTCCGGACTTGAGATGCTGTGGCATGACCTTAAAAAGACTAAACCCTCCAATGTGGTGGATTTAAAACAATTCTGCAAAAAAGATTGGGCCAAAATTTCTCCACAGCGATGTGAAAGACTCATTGCCAGTTATCGTATCTGCTTAATTGCAGTTGTTGCCATCAATAGTGGCACAAACAGTTATTAGGTTTAGGGGACAATTCCTGTTTCACATACGGCCAAGTAGGTTTGGACAGCTTTTTTCCCTTAATAAATGTTGTTGTTGTTGTTAGTCTTTCGGCTGCTCTAAATTTTTTATTTACTTGTTTTATTTACTGGGTTATCTTTGTGTAATATTAAATGTGACATACAAATAAAAGAAGGAGGCACTGCATAGTATATCTACGCTATTTTTATATTTTAACTTTATAATAAAAAAAAAATATTTTAATGTTTATTTTACTGTCTTATTTTATTATTATTTTATTCCTCCTGTACTTATATTAAGTATTTCTGCTTTGTTATTCACTGTACATATTTATCTTATTAAAAGAGTTCAAATAGTCCTTGTGAATTTATATTTTATTTTAACTTTTTAGGGTTTAAAATTTGCAAAAATTCAGCCACTAACCTTATTGGGATTAGACATATGACCACCATTTGGACCAAAAAACAACAACATTCATTGTGCTCTACTGTTACATATAAAAGTACTTCTAGATTTTGGATGCACGGTCAGATGACTTATTTTCCACTGATTGGTCTTTCATGTCACTTAAATAAAGCTTTCTCTCTTTCTCCCACTGTCACTCTCTCTTTCTCTCCCACTACAGTATAACCTGTCAATCATCTCTGTTTGATCATGTCACATGACTGGTCTGTTACTTCATCCTCTCTGGTCTCTCTCTCTATCAGCAGTACCCCTGTGTGCTTGTACAACAGGAATGTTCAACAGTGGTGTGACAATCTTGTAGTGCATCATTTACACACTCACACACTCTCTCTCTCTCTCTCTCTCTCTCTCTCTCTCTTATACACACAAACACACACACACACACACACAAAATGACATCAGTGGCTAGTCTGCATTGCTAGGATGTTCCAGCCTGCCAAAGGCCAAAAGGGGAATGTCGCACCCATGAGCCACTTCTGTCATGTTGTCTGTTTGCGTGCTGTCAATTTAAGAGGGTTATCTTTTAATAAATAGGTAACAGAAGAACATGCATGTGTTCGCCCAGCTCTGAAACTTATTAAACAGGCAAGTTTAAGAGCAAAGTTCCTGTAAAAAGATATGTTAAGCTTTTATGATGTTATTTTTATGTCATGTTAAGTCTCAGCTGTTAAACAAGGACATTATACACAGCCCAGCCACAAAAACGTCACTACCTGAATTTAATTAAGCAAGAAGTTAAGAGTCTTCCATTGGATAATTACAGCAATGATTAATGCTGCAACAAGTTATTTAACCCGAACTGATGCAGTGAGTACTGTAGCTTCTCATTTCTTAAACAGCCATGTCTGAAGACACATCCTGTAGTCATGGCAAAGACGTTACTCTGTTTCAGAAGGGTCAAATTATTGTCCTGCATCAAGCAAAGAAAACAACTAAGGGGATTTCTGTAACTACTAAAATTGGGATAAGAAATGTAAAATGCATTATTAGAATGATGATGGGAGAGTCAGTTCGCTGCGTAAATTCTTCTTCAGCACATCCCAAGACTCTCCTCACTTGATCCCATGTTCAAGTTACCGACTGTGCAGAGTGTTACATTGTCAGCTTGGATATCCTCTGGGTTATCTGGTTTCTTCCAACTGTCCACAAACATGCCATTAGGTGGCTTTGCTATGCTAAATGGTCGCCTGCACATGCTTTCACAACCGCGGTTATCATCGTGCACCCATTCCTGAATGCACGGGTTACTGAAGATGAATGAATGGAAAAATTGAGACCCAGTGTTTCAAATGAACTGCAAAACACTAATGTGTTTTATTCTCATCAGAGAATGACAAGAACAAGAACCAAATACAATGCAAATACAAGTTCATAGCAATAGAAAAGTAGTCTAAGGTTTGAGCTGTAACCTGCACGATTTCTTAATATAACTAAAACCTAATTTAGGGCTGTATCTATCTGCTTTGTAGAATGGGACATGAAACTAGGGTTAGGGTTCTATAGGGTCTATAGCCATGGCACAGGATCAGAGTCAGTCAGGGTGTGCTCTTCTGTCCTAATACATATAGTATACTTATACACTGCATTCAGCAGCCTCAGCCTTAGTGCATTAGACTAAAATGAGTCAAATGGGTCAAAAAATGAGTCAAAATGAGTCAAATGGGTCAAATAAGATCAATTTTAAAAACATTTCAGGAAGAGGTAGGAGGTAAATGTGTGGTTTTATGTTTAGCCACCTGCATGAAGTGATTTCTATTGTACTAATACTATCTTTTAGTCTTTATGCATGGGTCACAATGACTGTGTGAGTCAGACATTGTGACATGGGCATGCTGACTTTATGAATCCTTAAGTAGGCCTTACAATCGAAAAGTTGATGAAGATCAGGGAAGGAAGCATAAGACTTTTTTAAAGAGAGTCTAGACTGGGAAATCATTTTTTAGAGTCTGGGAAGATGAGGGCGAATGAGCCATTAAACAACAACAAAGAAGAAGAGAATAGGAAAAAAAAAGTTGATGAGGAAAATTTGTCAGATGTGGCCAAACCAACTTGTCTTCACTCCATTCAGCCACTGTGTTCCATTAATGGGTACACCATCCTGTATCCCAGCCCAGGGGAAAGGGAACATACATATACTGTATAAGTCAAAAGTTTGGACACAAGATTGGATTTATTTTTTACATTATAGAAAACTACCAGAGATTCCAAACTATGAAATAACATATTAGTTAGGATTTAGGTAATAAATAAATTACCGAAAAACAACAACTGACTATGGGTTTGTGGTTGAAGACATGAAGATCAGTTGTTCTGGAACAGTTCTTGACAGAACAGTATCGTGTCGAGTGCATTTGCAAAACCCATCGAGCTCCATGATGAAACTGTCTCTCATGAAGACCTTCCCAGGAGAGCAAGACCCAAACTGACCTCTGCTGCAGAGGAGAAGTTCATTTAGAGTCACCAGCCTCAGAATTCGCCAATTAACAAACAGCACCTCAGATTAGAGCCGTTATGAGGCTTTACAAAGCACAAGTAGCAGATATACATCTCAATATCAACTGTTCAAAAGAGATTATTGCATATTTTGGACGCATTCAGTATTGTTTTACAGTGTAAAAAGAAATAAAAATTAGGAAAGACCATGGAATGAGAAGGCATGTCCAAACCTTTTACTGGTAAAGTAGGTAACCTCAGGTATGGTCGAAATGTCCAAAGACGATGGCTAACATGCTCCAGGAGATTTTCTGTACTTACTGTACTGATCTTACCTAAAATGTTTGATCTGTTTCCAGGTCACTAGTGGCCTTTCAAGTACTTTGGTCTAGGTCTGGGCATATTCTCTTATTAATTTTTTTCTTAATCATTTTTACAGTGTAAAGAATATCTCTGGCAATCTACACATGCTTTAGTCAATGAAATGACTAAAGGGCGACACAAGCTGTCTTGAGCTTTTTGATACCAATGAGGGTGGATGTACACGCTAATTTGGTAATTTCTCTGGAACTGGCTACCAGGAGATCATGTCTAGCGACTAGATCATGCCTAGCATGGGACAAATTGGTAAATAGTAAAGGAATGCTTTGCTTATCCATCGCTGCATGAGATTATACAGACTAAGAATGGAGACTGAGTGTTTGGAGTAGCTGGGTGTGTAAATGAAGCTCGTTTTGAAAGCAAGCAGTGCAACAAGACAAGACAAGACAAGGCACAATCTATCATAAGGATTAAATCTCTCATAAGGTGTATATGGAGGACTTCTGGGGTTCTGTCATGCATACCCTGAAAAATTCTCCTACAGATTTTCTACAGAGGTGTAGAGAATTTCAGTAGGACTCCACCAAACTTCTGCTTCGAGATGCACATTCTCAAAAACGTCTATAGAATGCTATACAACTCCAACTTCGAGGTGAATGCTCTAATGAATTTTTACTCACTCCTTTAGAATGCTATAGACATGCAATAGAACTCTATACAACTACAACAGATCCAATACTCACACAAGTCACACTTACTGTCCTTGCCAATAATTTACAAATCTTTGCTCTGTCTGTGATGGATTTTAAATTGACATTCTGTGCAACATAACCTTTCAGTTGCTGGCCATAAGCTGTTCAAATCTTGCAAGATCTGCCTACAGATGTGTTTTTCCAAGATGGTATGGTGTTTTTTTTGTAAATCTTTTATCATAGTTCATAAATAGAGACAGAGTGTGCATGAGAGTTACAAAATTAAATATGACTGCTAGACTCTAATGTAAATCAAGGATAAAAATCAGTGCGATTACACTGAAGAAGGTTTAACAAAGGAGCTCAGCAGTCTTGGCTTGATATATGAATTAGGTTCCAAATCGCCCATAACCGTCACACTGGCAATGAGACACAGCAAGCAGTGCAAGAGGAAACAGAAGCGAGGTAATCAGGAAGGTGTATGGACTAGGCTGAACGCTATCCCACATAGAACAGCCAAATAATCCATTAAACTGGTCAATGTTTGCTCCCTGGACAACAAATCACACATCAGAGGTCTGTACAGCATGATGTGAGAGACTTTTCATTTTTCATAGAAACATGTCTGAACACATGTGAGAGACTTTTCATTTTTCATAGAAACATGTCTGAACCCTGCAAACACTTTCTATACATTTTTTATAATGAAATGGTCTGCCAAACGCCTAAATGTTTATATAAAGTTTCAGTAGAACCAGAAACGTGTAACAGTACATGCATTCAAATTTGTTCTGTTTCAGTGTGTGTTGTGACGTTTCAAAAACCCAGTGACTTAGTTTTTTTAACATTCAATTCAGCATTACTCCCTAAGCAATAATTCGCCCGTCGGAATTATGTCAAGATTAACTTCAGCATGGGAAATTGGGTATTTTTAGCAACCTGCTAGACATCTAACTCGGATGAGTGATGTACATTTTCTTTTTCAAAAAGTGAACTGTATAGTCAGTGTTTAAGATTTAACAAGAATAAATATGTCTATCTGCTCACTAAATTAAAACACACACGTGCCAAGTTGATTTGACATCATTCTGTAAATGGGGAAAATTTGGGAATTATACTCCAAGGTGATTTTGTTGACGTGGCATTTTATGTATAAAGACACTCGCCTCTTTACTCTCTTGAGAAAGAGGGATTTATTGACTTAAAAAATAGTAACATCATCAGTTGCAAAAGGTTGCAAAAGGTCAAATAATGTTAAAAAATATCTTAAATCTTTTTATAATTAATTAATTAATTTTAAAGAACTGTTGTTTGAACAATTTGCTATAGATAGTTTATATAGTTCTATTTGCTATACTGCTATTTGCCACTTTTGCAAGTTTGTACAAGTTTATATGTTTAAAAGTTCATTTCATAATAAATGTAAAAAAAAATTGCAATGTATTGAGGTACGTACTGAATCCCGACTTTTGTATACCATTACACCCCTAGTAGAACCTGTTCTAAAAACAGTCTCTAGGGCTGTATACTTTTTAGGACTGAAGTTCTATAGGATGTCCATTTATTTTCTAATTGGATCCTCTAATTAAATATTTTTTTAAGGAATTCTGTAGAATTTTTTGCAGGTTATCGTAACAGGTAAACATCCATTCCAATTGTATCCTGACAAGAGAGAGAGAATGAGCCAGCACTGGAGCAACTAATTGAGAAGATTACGGCGGCTTAGTGGTTAGCACTGTCGCCTTGCACCTCCAGCTCCTGCGATCGATTCCTGCAGCAGGTCTGTGTGCATGGAGTTTGCATGTTCTCCCTGTGCTTTGTGGGTTCCTTTGGGATCTCTGGTTTCCTCTCACAGTCTAAAAACATGCAGACTAGCCTAACTGGTGTTTCTAAATTGCCTGTAGTATGTAAATTTTGATTGGAAGTTCTATCACGGTTGTACAAATGGGAATAAATACAATGATTACTGTTGGACTGCAGAGGTTCGTAGATAGGTGGATGGGACCTACTTTAGTAAAGTACTGCTCTGCCCTTGCTGGAATCTGTTGCCTCTGCTTTTGGACAAGTTTTCTTTAAAAAGAAATCTCAAAGATGTCCAAAGAACAGCAGCCAGGTAAGTACAGAAAAGCTAATGTTTATAATCAATATGAACACACTGTGGTTACAATACAAGAAATCCAGAACAGAATACAGAGCCATAACAAGGCTTAGAAACTCAGCAAGATGCTTGACAAAGTATTGTGACAAACTTCATGAAATGTGTGGGTGACGAGGATGACAAGACGGTAGTAACAAGATAGTGGTCTGTAAGTTAGCACAGCTGGTTGACGGAACATAGAGAAGGAGTTGTAAAAATGAATACAGCCGTTTTGTGGGTTTATTCTATGCATAAAACATCAGTGTCTACAAGAATCACTGCAAAAGTACAAATATTCAGTAAGAAAGTAACATTAAACTAACTAAACTAAACTAATTTCAGATAAAATATGGCCAAATATTGCTAGTATGCATTGATCTGTACATTCTCATTAAAGGTGCTTTGAGTAAAACTGGCAACCTGACATGCTTTCATATATTAAGGCAAAAATTCTAATTTTGAAAAGTTTCCATTTCCATGTTAACTGATGAAGTGGAATTTTTTGGAGACGAGCAAAATATCGATTTTTGAATAACTAATGGCACGAGTTACCAGTTACTTACTGTTTTATTGTATGTTTATTTTTTTGAAGCTCAACCAAATTTTGTTAGCTATTTATGATGTCAAACTATTCATATGGTATGGTTGGACAAGCAGCAGAAAAACCTAGTGGTAGTGTACAGTACGGAATGCATCATGGCAGGTTATTAAAAATAAATAAATCAATTAAAAAAAAGCAGGATTTAATGACCAATCACTGACATGACATCAGTTTTTTTCTCTCACACACAAACAAATACACACAGACTGGATATATAACCTCAAATAAAAAATGACATCTGTATAGTAGGTTGAGGTATTAGAGACCTCTAATGCATTATCTCTCCCCCCCAGTTTAGTTAACATATAAACAGGAGCTCGTTATCCTGTCATGCATCATTTTCTAACTGTAGTACAATCAATTGTCATTAATGAGAGAAGCAGTGTGCTCGCAGCTCTGCATGCTCCACCAGAAGAAGCTGTTTGTCACACTGTATCTGTGGTGTTGCATCACCCCACCATGTCCAAAAAAAGCCAGAGAGGGAGGCCAACTCACTCTACACCAACCCATCATAAGGCTGCCTACTCAGGAAGCTTACATCCCTTTGGGATGTACTGACAGGTCAAATAGACTGGATAGAAAACTGCCTCAAGAAACTAGAAGCTACATTCCTGGAGCATATTGTCAGTGTTCTAACTTCAACGTGGATTTTGAATGTCTTTTTAAATTATAATGTAACTTTGCTGGATCAAATGAAGATACAAGACATTTTTTTATTTCAACTTTCTATTGAATTTAAATTACAAAAATTGTTTTGATTTGTTTAACACATTTCTTAGTCACTGCAAAAAAAAAAGATCAATGCTTTATTTTATAGTGTTAGTATATTAATAATTATTAAAGAAAATATATATTATATGTAAAAATATATTATTAAGAAAATAGTAAACAAAAAGTTGAAAAAGACTTGTTAGAAAAGTAGACCTTTTTCAACATCTGGTAAAAAAAAAAAGGTAACCTATAAACTGCTCATCTGGTTGTAACCTACTGATCACCTTTATGATGATGACGATATCTAACTATGTAACTAGAACGCAACTATGTTCACTGTGTTCCACCCCACTATGTCTCAGAACTAACTTTGTATCATAAAGATAAAAAGTCTCCTGCCACATGAGTGGTGACCTGCTGAGCGAGGAGATTCTGTATCTCCTCGCTCAGCAGGTTACCACTCGTGTGGCAGGAATACCAGACCATGCAGATACCTCCACTCCAGGGCCAAGGCGAGGGTTATGAAGAGCTTTTGAGCTAAAATGGCAACCCAAGAAAAACAAAGTGATATTTGTTTCTCAATGGACCCCCTTCAAAATTCTGAGTTGGTGACTAAAGGCATAAGGTAGAACATCAAAATAATTTTGCAATCGTGTCATTCTTCACAGGTGACAGGGTTAAGCCAATTTTGGAGGCTTGCCCATATTGGCAAGCTGGTACCTGTTCTGCCCTCCTCCAATGTAGATCCACAGAGGTATTTTTCAGCTTGGCCCTAAAACCATGTCATCAATATTAACAGTTAAGATGGCTGATCTTGAGCCCTACTTCAAGTAGGAGCCCTCATCTGCACTTATCAAGACTTGATTAAAAAAAGCAGACAAAAATGAAAATGTGAAAAGAAGGTTTGTCTCACTCTTCCTTATTCTGCCAGCGGACAGCACAAACACAACAACACAACAGTACAACAATACAACAATACAATACCATACACTAATAGGTCACATTCAGGTAGGCCCTATTTATTATAATTTTTTTTGTGTGAATATTTTAAATGCAGATGTCAGTTGTACCAACAGCAATAAATACAGTCACATACAGCTGTCGTTTCACTTTGACACTGCAACACTAAATTGTAAACACTAAATGCAGATCTAGGTGTATGGTTACTGCTAGACCAAATGTCTGGACATGCACAATGGGGATGTCATGTGCATATACATGCAGAACCAATGTCTTTATTTTCAGGATATCACTCCAAGCTTTTCTGAAAAATTAGCTTGCTTCAAAACTGCCTCTATTTGCTATAAAAGTCTGAACCTGGCAATCCTGCAGACGTTACTTTCAAGGGCCGATGTCGAGGCCGAGCTCTCTGTAATTAACCAAGATTCAGTCAGCCAGAGACAGAGAGAGCACAGGTACGGTACAATGCAAGTGTATTAACTCATTTTCAGATTAGGTTAAAATGTTATTACCCCTAATATACGTGGTATTATATGATGAATAGCATAAATAAGTTTTGTATGCTGTCTGTTTAACTGTTCATCACCTGGCTTATCGATTCAAGATTCTCTTATCGTTACACACCTAATTTTCACATCTTAGATGCTGTAGGCAATATAATCACTGATCTTGGGGAGGCAACTTCAGCATAATTTGAATAAATATTGACAATTTTCCCAAAAAGATAATTTGAGCATTTTTTAAAAGTTTAAACTGTCGTTGTTTTTTAATCCATATTAGTACTAATTACATGCAAGACGTATGCTGAAGCCATAGTAGAATTGTTCAGTGGCTGAGAAAACCTGTTTGGAAAACCTAGGCTTGTTTGCGTCTGGACGGATCTCCTGTCAGTCATTTTACTGACAGTCTACAGGACATTATTAATTCTTGGAATGAATGTTTGTGAGTGTTACCTCGGCATACAAACGCCCCGACTTAAGAATTTCACCTTAAGAATTTTGCAAGAAATTTGTCTTGGCATGTGAAGCATTTTTGGCATACGAGCAAACACTATGTTGCGCGTACATCCGGGAGCTGTTCAAAACATGCTTGCATCAGTGGAAAGTTTTAAAAATATTTTTGCGGGTTTTTTTGCATTTTGTGC
>JAOVVB010000002.1:22176408-22199695 GCA_028570985.1 Heterobranchus longifilis | reverse complement strand
TTGGACTGTGGGAGGAAACCGGAGTACCCGGAGAAAACCCACCAAGCACGGGGAGAACATGCAAACTCCATGCACACAGAGATAGGAATTGAACCTGGCTGAAAATCGAACCCGGACCCTGGAGGTGCAAGGCGACAGTGCTAACCACTACACCACCATGCCGCCCTCTGACTATTCACTTGCTGCCTAATATATTCCACCCCTCTTTACAGGTGCCACCGTAATGAGATAAGGGTTATGCATATCATCGTCTTTGATAGTTTCTATAGTAAATACTAGGTGGCACGGTGGCTTAGTGGTTAGGACAGTGGCTTGGCACCTCCAGAGTCCAGGTTTGATTCTCACCTCGGGGTCTGCGTGCGTGGAGTTTGCATGTTCTCCCTATGCTTGGTAACTTTCCTCCAAGTACTTCGGTTTCCTCCCGCAGTCCTAAGACATTCAGATTAGCCTAATTAGCCTACCACAGTACTAAAAACAGGAATAAATACAATGTCCTCAGTCCCTGGTTGGACTACAGAGGTTTCTAGATAGATGGGTGTATAGATAGTAACTACTGAGGTCTCCTCCATATAAGCCAAAAAAATATATAAAAAATCAATGACTCTATTATGGTTTATAAGGTGATAATTTCTGGATGGAGGCCTTTATGTGCATATTGTATATAAATAAGCATTTATACAGCAGGTAGACATAGTAAATAATATATAACTAGGCTATGGGTAATGAATATGTGTTATGGCTATTGAATAGATAACAATATAAATTGTAAATTGCACTATTATAATAGAAAAAAAGATAGAAGCAAGTATTTTTTATAAAGCAATATTATGTATGTTTTATGTAAGAGATATGTGCATTGAATATAATGTACATTGAAAACCCAACAGTACCAGACTATCTATGGAATGTATAATTAATGTACAGTGGTGGACAAAAAGGATGAAAACAAAAGTGAAATTCAATGTTTTAATGACATTTAACGTTTTTTAAAATAACCACAATCAACATAATAAGAATAGTTTGTTATTTTATGCAATAAATATGCTGTACAACCTAATTTAGTATGAAATAATTTATTTGTCAAACTCTGCTGGATCGGGCTGTGCATAGAGTCAAAGAGATGTCTGCAGTACTCTGGTGTCACTCATTCAATCCTGCATGATTGCTTCCTGTACATTGTTGTACAGAAATTTGCCACAGAAATGTACAATTACCTAGTTTTAGCCATTTTTATGGACAGGTGAACATTTACATCCTTATGCATCTGAGCAGTTGAGGGTTAAGAGCCAAGCTCATGTGCAACATTGGCAACTTGGTGGAGCTGGGGTTTGAACCGGAAACCTCCCAATCAGTACTCTAACGCCTTAACTACTGAGCAACCCCTGCCCTCCACCCTGGCTTCATAAAGTTAAAGTCCTGTAACATATTTGTTCCATTCATTAATTAAACCAGCTGGTTCTAATTAGCACAATTCCTTAGCCAGTTAGGCTCGAACTAATTATTGAAATCACTAGAGGACTATAATACATGGCATGTGTTGTCAATACTTTTGGCCACCCCTGTATATACAGATAGTATACATATAATATAAAATATATTATAATAATCTAGGATACATACTATAAATAATAGAGTTGTGGTCTGACAATATACCAAGATAATCAGTGTTCTCAATGTAATCAATGTTGTGTGAAAACTCTGACTCGAACGTTCCTGCATCTCCTCCTGGATGGAAGGAGGGCAAATAGTTTGTCACTCGGATCATCAGCAGACCTTAATGATGATGCTACATGCTATGCGTAGACATCTGCTGTGGTGAAGATGTTTAATGGCTGGTAATTGGGTGACAATGATGTATCGTTCAGTTTTCACCACCCATGACTTTCCTTCCAGACACCATGGAGACTGTGATAGAGTTGGTCAGGATGTCCTTAATGGTGCAACAATAGCTGCTTTTTAGGATCCTGGGAGACGGATGGACTTTCTTCATTTATTAATTCATTCATTTTATGGCTGCTTTAATGTAATAACAGAATAAGAGGCACTGACTGATTGTGCACACATTTCACATTAAAAATAACTATAAATTGCCAAGTATTATGATTACACATAATAAATGCATTGTGTAAACACATTAATAAATGCATTGTGCAAAAAAAAAACTCTCTTAAAGTGTTAAATGAGTAACACATTTAAAATCTCACTACAATCATTCTTTATCATTGTGGTATCATTTAATGGTCATAATAATGACATTTTGTTTTATCAGCAGAAATGTTTCTAAAATCAGTATCAAAAAAGAGTCATTTGATTTTCATAATTTTTCTTAATTTCTTTCATTTTTCCTTTTTTTTTTTTAAATAAAGGTATATTGTTGTAGTGGTAATGTAATAACAAAGTTTTGTTTTAGATTTAGATCTCTTGCTCTGACATTCACTGTCGATTGTGAAATGTTACAAAATAATTAAAAGCAGCCATACGAGAAAGAGAAAACAACTTTTCATAAGGAAAAGTTCGTAAAACACTGCAAAGTTCAGTGAGAAACAGGTGCAGTTGATGACAGATGATCAGGCCGGTGATTAGTACTGTATACTGATAATGCTTTAAATTTAAGTTTTAAATTGGATCTTTCAGCAATTTGCAGAATGTCGCAGTAAAACATTTGTTCGTATTTCTTTACTTCAATCAATGGCATTTAATTTAATTTAATATGAAGAAACTGCACCTACTGAATAAACAAACTAATATAACCCAGAACCTAAAAAATAAAGTCTCAGCAGTGCACGTCTGAGTGCCAATGGTTATTGTTATTTATTTATTTATTTTTTATAAATAATTGTTTTAAGTGACAGATTAAAGGCATCACCACACTGTGTGCTGAGTCAGACCTTCATCTTGACCTCAACAGTAAGCAAGCGTTTCGGGAGTGCATTACTTAAAAAACAATATGTGAGGATTTTCAATCACACTTACTCATGGCACTCACGGTTCTCATGCAAGGCCAGTATAAAAGTGGAGATGAAATGTGCATGGGTAATGAATCCGAGTGAGGATGCATTCCTACACCGATACCACATCACAAGTGGGCAAAAAAAAAAAAAACCCAAACCCACAGCCGTAAAAGCTGAGTGAAATACTATAAAACTGAAGTGCCCTGAACATGCCCTCAGAGTTCCAGGTAATCCCTCCCGCATCCCCCGCACATGACTTCATCACACAAATGAGTCCTCACATATGATCTCTATCTCGCAGAGCAGCGAGGCCTCACCTACAACAACCATGGTCTATGGTTCACATTCCTGAACTGATAGTGGTAAAATTATTTCACATACTATTTCTCATGCATTTGGAAAGAATCTGGCTTAAAAAAAATTAATTAATAAAAATAATTAACTGCTTTGTCTTAGCACCACCAGGGGGCTCCCTTTTATACATAACCTTTCAGAAGATTTTTCTCAAAACTTTTTTTTATTAAACTTCCCACTACATATAAAAACAACACACACAAAAAGTGAATTGAATATTTTTTTTATTTATAGATTAAATCTGTAAACTGGTAATGAAAATATCTTTAAAGATTATTATATATCAGCAATGGTTGCACATCCAGACTGTTCTAAAGTTTTTCTTGTAAAAAAAAAGAAGAAAAAAAGTACAAGAAACTTTGGCCCAATCCCAAACCCTGGGTTTCAGCCAGTTTTTTCTTTTCTTTTTTTTTCTTTTTGAAGTAAGCGATAAGAAATGCAAAAAAACAGAATCTTTTCCAGGCTTTTATCACTGGCAGTTCTGGAATTGAAACCTAATCAGGGCTAATCCAAATTGTAATGGAAAACAGATGGTGCGAGATCGAATTTTAAGCTGCACAACAAGATCTCACACTTTAAACATGCCTCGGTTCTTTTTTAGTTTTCTGAATGATGTTCTTAATCAATGTGAAAATCAAAGAATCCGCTCTTGTCGTAAAGACACGTGTGTACGAACCATCAAAAAGAAAGACTAGAGCTAGAAGAAAGACAGACACCTGACCTGATTAGGCCATCTGTATTCTTAATCATTGCTGAGTTTCTGTGAAATGACCTTCGACCCGAGGCATTGGCCTCCTGACTGGTGACCTCTAGGCATGGAGAGCAGGTGCTGCCCCAGAGAGTCACGCAGGGCATCAGGCACAAATGGTTCACAGTAAATACTGTGTTTTAAAACACACACACACACACACACACACACACACACACACACACACACACACTTCCTGACCCATTCAGACCCTCATTGTAACTATTAACCATACGATCCTACAACTGACTGCCTTTAATAAGCTCTAATGGCCTTTGAAATATCTATCAGGATCAGTGGATCAGTGGTTGCACACAGCCAGAGCTGCTTATGTAACATCTTTGTTTCACATGTTTGAGAGAAAGCTGGAGAAAGGAGAAGAATATTTACTACATACTGTATAAAAACTAGTCTTTTAAATCTAGATATTTATGCTCCAACTCCAACTCCAATTTTTCTGTGTTAAAATTTTCTTTTCTAAACCTGGACTAATTTATTTAAATAAATCAGCTCAGGAGTGAAGGAGAAGAAGAAGAAGAAAAAAAAAACCTTTACACCTTTGCATTTACACATACACAAATGCACACACACACACACACTCTCTCTCACATCTTTAAACAGCTGCATCATTATAAAACTTCTTTTGAACTTCACAAATGCCACATGTGTCAGTGTAAGACAGATGTAGTGCAGCTGCTTGTAAGCTTTTTTTTCATCTCTCCACCCACCCGTCTCCTTCTGCCAGTCTAACACCCTCAAGCCTCAATCCCATACTATCAATATCTTTTACCTTCACATACAAACCAGCATCGCAAAGTATATAAAACACACTCATCCTCACAAGTCTTAAGCATGGGTGACTCCACCAGTTCTGTTGTAATTCCGTTTTTAAATCAAACGGGTTGGACCGTCCGATTCACGTATGACTTGGCACAGGTTTTATGTCAGATGCCCTTTCTGGTACAACCGTCACATTCTATCTGGGCTTGGTCAGGTTTGGGGCATTGGCTGCCCCAATAAGCTAAAAATTATGAGGGACATTCAAGCCAAAACTGGGACTTGTGATGACATTTCTGGTGAATGAAGGTGTAAAAGTGATTGACATTTACAGAAGACTTCAAGCACAGTACGGTGATGAGATTTTTAGCCACAGTAAAATATTTGAACAGTGCAAGCATTTTAAAGAAAGGTGTATGTCAATGAATGACGATCCCGACTAAGGTGGCCCACTGCAGTCGTTCCCGCGAACATTCAGCGAGTGCAACGCCTGATCCTTGAAAATCAATGGATAACTGGTCACCAATTTACCACAAAGAAGAGATACATCTGTCTGGTTGAACTGTACACACAATCATTCACCAACACCACTTGCACATTACAGGAACTGGGCTGGGAGTTATTGTCACATCCCCCGTACAGTCCGGACCTCACTCGACCCCATTTCCACATGTTTGGGCCATTAAAGGAGTTCCTGGGAGGCTGGTGTTTCAGACGTGAATCAATCTGGCAGTCCGATTATGGTTCCAGCATACTGAGGAAAACTTTCTTCCTTGATGGTGTCCAAGCACTAGTGAAACACTAGGATAAGTGCATTAGTGTAACAGGGGATTATATTGAGAAATAATGGGATTGATTGAGTTCCAGTTTGGCTTGAACAATCATAAAAAAAAAACACTTAAAGAACACCTTTTAGGGGTTTGTTTAGAGTTAAGGGAAATTCCTGTTCTACTTTATAACTTAAATCTGCACAATCAAAAACCCTTACTTTTATACCATTTATACTGTATATTCTGACTTTTATTTCTAGATTTTTTTTCTGACATTTATTGCACCAGGGCAAATTCATTGGTAAATGAAAGTGTTTCTAACTGATCTCTTTAGTGCGGTTCCTAAGGTTCTATTAGGAAGCTGGTTTACTAAGAATAAATTGCAAATCTTTTTTTTGTTTTTTTTTTTTGTTTATTTTTTAGATTTATGAAAGCTCTTCCTGCAACTTTGACAGTAATCTATGATAGTTTGATTAGCTGTGATTGCAGCCATGCTTATTGAGTCAAGCGATTTGAAACAGCTGGAAGACTATGGCCGCTCAGCTGCAGTCTGGAAGCACTTCAGGGGGCACGCACACCGACTCCTGCAGGTGGGGGTCACAGAAAATGGAGGGCAGCTGTGAAAAGAGGGGTGGGCTTTACTAAAAACCTCATCTGATGCTTTGGCCAAATGCTCAGTACATTACCACATGGCATTTCTGGTCATTAAACTTGCCTTGACTTAATTAAGCAGATGTCCTGATTCACAGATTCAACCTGGTGTTCAGATAGAGACATTAAGTTTTTTTTTTTTTTTTTTTTGTGGTTTAAAATGCTTCATGTTACTACATGATAATATATGTGATTTATAATTTTTTTTTTATGCAGATAAAAAATGTAAATAAAATTTTTTGAAAAATTTGCATTTAAAAGGTAATTTTAGTTTCTCAGGCTCTTAATTAAACTGCCATCTTTGCATTTAAACACATATCTGGTATCAGGGCATTCCTTAAACACTAAAATTACTTTGTAGAAATATTTCATACATTTTTGGCTTGTTGTGTTTTTCATTTTAATTACTTATATTTGTAATATGAATTGCATGACAATTAAGATCTTTGATTCAGTAAAGTATTGTTGTAAAGTTAATACAGTGGCAGGAAAAAGCATATGAACCTTTTTGGAATTTCATGCTTTTTCTGCATTAATTTGTCATAAAATGTGTTCTGATCTTCATCTAAGTTAAGAGAACTGACAAATATAATGTGCCTAAAATAACACATAAAACAACACTTGTAATCTTTCATGTCTTTATTGAGAACAACCATAAAAACAAAACCTCATAGTGCTAGTGGAGTGCTAGTGTGTATGTGAATCCTAGAGTTAATGACCTGAAAAGAGCTAAATGGAGTAAGTTGTTAGCATACCTGGAGTCTTGTTAAGAAAATGAGTTTGGAGGTTTGACCGATTAAAAGCCCCTCAAACTTTTTAAGTTTGCTCCGCACAAGAAGAATACGCGTATGTGAGCCATGAGTCGTCAAGAAGTCGTTTAAGAAGCTTTCAGAGGATCTTTGATCAAGAATTGTTGATTTACAAAAAGCTGATTACAAAGTGATTTCAAAGACTTTCACCAGTCCCTTGACTTAGATGAAGATCGGATCACATTTAATGACAAATTAATGCAAAAAAACAAACAAAAAAAAGGTTTACATACTTTTTCTTGCCACTATATATTATTCCGGTCAACTTCTGATAACAAAAATTGTAATGTGTCTAATCATACTTCAGTTAAAAGTCATAGAGGCTGAAATTTGTTTAACAAGGTTTAAAGTTTTAATACAATGTTTAATGCTAATGATTTAATGCTTTAAAACCATAAGTGGAATTAATGTCCCAAATAGTAAATCTGCTTAGCATACTACACACACACACACAAAAAAAAAGATGTTTAGTTCATGAACAGCTTGAAATGCAGTCTCTTGTTGCTCCTGGAACCGAGAGCGCACAGCATGGAAGCTCCTGTCCTTACATCTCAATGATGAACCTTCTTTAGATGTAGAATGTAATGTCAAGCTTCACTGGCACCCAGGAATGAGTGTGGATCGGCCTCATGCAGATTCAGATTGGATAACGATGTGCAACCTGTGGATCTGTCACACTGTGCTGGTCAGAACGTAATTCGCTACACACGGTGAAATGATTTACTTTTTTATTTAACTTACATGGACAGTGTATTCTCGTATCAGATTTAGTGTTCCTGGAATAGGCTCCAGATCCACAGTGACGATAATAAAGCACCGCTGAAACAAAAATAACTGTGGAAGGAATGCCTTTTGAGAGAGGGCAGACGTAGGCACCCGTTACACTTTGTAAGAGGTGATGAGCTTCCTCTGCAGCATAAGAAACTTTCTTTAGCATAGACTTAAACAACATGCAACACAAAGTTGACTAGAGAATTGCCTTCAACTATATGTTTAGGTTGTTTTTAGTCTCTCGTCGAGGGGTCGCCACAGTGAACCGCCGGACTTGGCACAGGTTTTATACCGGATGCCCTTTCTGACGCAACCATCCAATTTTATCCGAACTTGGAATGAAACATGTTTAGACTAAAAAGTACACTGAGTCTGCTTTCTTCACTATCTGCCTCAATTTCTGTTTTTTTGTTTTTTTGTTACTGTTAGAAATTCTGATAAGTCCATTTTTGGTCAGGGTTTAATCAAGACAATTAGATGTTCTCATACACCGATCAGCCACATCACTAACACCCCACCAAGTAATAACAATGAATAACACTGCTTATCAATTATATACCATTATACAGGATTTATGCCTGCGGGGACCAAAAGCCAGCTCGTCCGGTCCGATCCCGGATGACAGAAAAGTAAATGAAGAACAAATTGCTAAAAAGATCTCAAGATCTCAATTAGATGGATCAGCCATGGGATGCACCAGACAAGCAGGTCTGATCCATGGAGGCCTCACGCTGCAACCCACAGCACGAACTGCTACTGATGTCCCAGTGCCAGACACCACAGCACACTCCCAGACGTCATGCCCTGTGATGGGTCAGAGCTTCCCCAGTGGCACACGGGGAACCTACACAATTTTGGGCCGAATGTTTTGTTTTTAAATAGTAATGCTGATTTTTATACAGTATAAGAGGACACTCTGCCCTGACTTGTTTAGCTTTGACGTTGGCAACAGACACACTTTGGGGGAACAATAACTCCTGTGTTAATGTGTTAAGAAAATAATCAAATAATTAAAAATGGGACCTTTTAATTTATGTTTTACACTGTTATTACCCCAGATACTGCTTTTACTACTAATTGTTAGGCTAAAAATGTTCCTTAAAACTCACTGCTATTGCAAATAGAACCTAATATTTGATTCAATATTAAATAACGTCATAAAAATACTTGAGATTGTGTTAATTTACATAGATATTGCAGTTATTCACAGTGGCAAAGTTGACTAATGATGGCAAATTTCAAAACTTTTAAATAAACAGAGGAGTGAATGATGAAAAGTGTATTTATTAACACACAGCCATTTAAGTGGAATGAACAAACTTTCAAACAAACTCAGGCTGAGAGCAAAACACTTTAATTACACAATTTACTCGAAAAGGTTCTAAATGATGGCAAAAACTGTTTAGAAAGACCGTGGCATGACTGAAAAGACCAAAAAGCACATATGATACATATTTACAACTTCACTGGTTCATTTTTTCCTTTCACAAGCCAAAGCAATCACATCCAAGGACATCTCCACACACACGCATCCAAACACACACCTCTCTCTCTCCCTCACTCACCCACACACACACACACACACACACACACACACACACACACACACCATCTTTCCTCGACCAGAAAGATCACATTAAATGGTGTTCTCTATACCTCTGGGATATTTTCTCATCTTCTTCTTTCTAAATCTTTATCTTAAAGCACTTCATAACACATCTATAAGCACTGATTAACAACAACAACAACAATAATAATAATAATATTGATACGTGGCACATGTGACAAATGCATTATGTAATATATGATAAAAGTTCTAAAATTGTCCCGTGTGTCGTGAATGAGAACGGTTAAATCAGGTAAAATATCCTGAGAGCACAGATTGTACCCGTCTAAATGAAAATGGAGGGGAAAAAAAAAGTTGTTACGGTTCACCTCTCCCAATGTGAAGTAAAAAAAAAAAAACAGTGTGTGAGATCCTGCAGGCTGATGAGAAATGACACACTAAAGTCAGTATAGTCAGTATAGTTCTCACTTTATATTCTCACATGCTGCCGATGTACTGTATTATATAAATCTCTATAAATAATTTCCTTACATAATATGAACATACGGCTGCGGTCGGCATCTCAGATAATGAAACCTGAGAGAAAACTCGATCGTGTCGTTGTCACAGTAAACCGTGAGTTGATCATAGAGGAGGCATTTTATTACAGACGGCGATTGTTCTTAAAAGGGTTTCTGTCGGGAGCTGCTATGTGAAGGATCTTAACAGGCAAATTATTATATTATTTCCCTTTATGTATAAAAAAAAAAAAAGCTGTGCATTGCAATACTGACAAATTGTTCTTGCATTACAATGGATTATTACAGAAATGTTATTCTAATCTTATACATGTGTTATGAAGTTATTAACGAAGGCAAAGAATGTATCTGGCATAAATTCTTGTGGAAAAGTTATGTGGGAATGTATTATTATTATTATTATTATTATATTATCCATGTTAAGACTGTTTATTAAACTTGATTTGCCGACTAAGCAGGTGTTTCTTATAAAACAGTTGCTAAGAAAGTTTTTAAACAAAATCGTCTTTCGACTGATCTGATACTGTACATCATCCTTGGCTCATCTTTAAGTGAAGTTTTATAAGATGTGTGATACGCAATTTAAACCTGCAACACGTGTGTTATACTTATGATTATCTACACACAAGGTGTAAATCATGTTGTGCTGGCAAACCATGTTTTTATATATTTTTTTTCTCGTCCTTGCCATACATACAATAAAAAAATAAAAGACGTGATCTTATATAAACAAACTGGTTATGTGCAACTATGACCGCTACGTCAGAAGACTACATGGAAGGTTTGTGATTAAAATCTGGTGTATAATACTGACTAGACCTCGCTGTGAGTTTAGTATTATTAAACACACTTATAACGTGTCGTGCGGGTTGAAGCAGGTGGTCAGCCACGTGTCCGAGTGCCATACAATGTTCTTATGCGATGCTTTGTGCACTTACATCAGAGTCATAAAATGTTTACAACAAAAATCAGAGACAGAGCAAATGTCTACCGATAGGAGAAGAAAAGTGCAAATATTTTGGCTCCACCATTATCATTTCAGCAACTTTTTTTTTTTTCTCTTTAGGAACCTCTTCTTCTTTTTTTTCTCTCTTTCTGTTCAAGTCGTCAGCTTGTCTTCTCTCTATTCTTGGCTCATCTTCTGGAAGCTTCTGTCCTCACACTAGACGGCCTACTGGGAAGAAACAGGATAAGAGATGGGAGTCAGTGTTCACTTCAGTGCCTCGCATGACAGCTCGGCTAATCCCACCTTCAACCATGGAAGAGCACACACACACACAAATATCTTGTCTGGAAATGACAAACAGGCAGAGGATGATATGATGAGATGCACACCACAAGACGACTTAAATCCCAGCTCTTCCGCACATAAAGGATGAGATGATTGATGGCAGCTTCTAAGGTGCACAGGATTCTCAAAGAATGTATGACATGCATATAGCGTGTGGATGTGTGTGTGTGTGTGTGTGTGTATCTGAGCACGGGAGGATGAGATAGAGTTCTCTCCCTTTCGGAAGTCATGTGGGAAACAGATCTCCCTTCTGTGATCAGGCCGTAACTCTTCCTCGGCCTCTACCTTTCTGTGCTCATCCCTTTTTTCTCTCTCTCTCTCACTCACTATATCTCTGGCCTCAGTTCTAACTGCTGACCCCTCAGGGCTGCTTTTTCAACACACTGTTGTGGTTTATACAGTGCAGACATCAGTATCATTTATCTGGCCGGATAGTCAGAATATATCATAATATTAGGGGGAAAAAAAGCTAAGTTTTATTATTATTGAAACACGAAGCAACCCATTGAACTTATTAGTTGTACCTATAAATGAATAAAAATGTTCCTTAAACAGAAGATAATTGTGGTTGTGGGTAAACTGCAGTAATGTAAAAGGAATAATAAAGTTTTTAACATGTTATTATGGGAAAATGATCGTCACACGTCCTTGATTATTCTTAACCCCCCCCCGCCCCCCTTATTTCTGAAAAATAATCTAATGGTTATTATTGAAGATGTAATTATGTCTAATATTAGAGTGATTAAATTACTACAATTATTTAACTTTTTTTTTATATATATATATAACAGCGCACAGTGTGTGTGCGTGTGCGTGTGTGTGTGTGTGTGTGTGTGTGTAATTTTATTTCTGTAAATACCTTGCATTACTGTTTCACAAACGACAATAAAACAAACCGAATTACATTCATTTAAAATGCAATAATAATAAGCTTTATCTAAAGTCATACAAATTATTTGATTGCGTATAAATCATTAAAGGAATGTTTGATCTTGCAGAGATGAAAAATTCTAACACAGTGACTCACCCTAACTAAAATATTCTTTTCTATGAAATGTTTCCTACAAACTTAATTGTGAAAATTATTACATAATCACATTATTCATGTTCACTTTATTTCACGAAATACTGCAGAGTATGACTTACGACAAACTCGATCCAACATTACCCGTGCGATTGTCGGAATCAGCGGCATGGGGTACGGGACTCCTTTTGGGTCCATTAATCATAGTAAAGCCAGCGAGTTGAGAAAATAGAGGGCTTTGACTGGGGTAAGGAGACCAGATTGCTTACAGGTGGCATCTGAAGACAGGAGTGGGAGCGTTCCAGTCAAGCTTCATAGTCCATGGGGGAAGGGCGAGTGTAGTAGAGGGTTTTTTTTGGCCTGGAGGACTGATCACATGGCTGTGTGTGTGTGTGTGTGTGTGTGCGTGTTGAAGAATGAAAGGTTAACAGCAGGTTCCTGGGGGGAGGCGGGGGGAGCGGGGTGACGCAGGTGTGCTCCAAGTCAAATACCGGTATGTTTCTTGTTTTATTACACCCGGCAGATTTACTGCTTACACTATACTCGCTGAAAAGTAGATGCTCGTGTATGTGGACCACGACAGACAGTACTATCAAGCACAACTATATATTTGAGCGCTCACAAGATAACTTGACTTTTATGTCCATTATTTAGTGTGATGGCCTTTAGGAGCTTTTTTGGAGAGAATTCGAGAGTTCTCATTTGTCCACCAGTTCTGAGGACCTTGTAAGATCTGAGTGTCTGCGCACTCAGTCTCCTCTATAGCTTCAGTCCCATATGGCAATTAAGAGGCTCCAGAGAAGCAGTTCACTTTGGCCTCTCCTCATTCAGCGGGGGAAAGTGGTGAAATAGCCGCGCCATTAAGGACACAAAGCTGTTCCCCGGACACGATCATCTGATAAAGCGGAGAAACCGGATCCGCTCTGCCTTCGAACAGCCTCACCTGAGTGCTGATCTGTGATTAGAGCCATGCACACTGTGGCCCAGTGCAAAACAACTTACACACAGTTTACTGAATCACCAGCACTCAGGATCTGCTATTCCCCACATGATCTCACATCAGGCAATTTGTATGAAAAGATAGAACTGTTAAGTTTGAGTAAATTAGTAAAGTCATGGATTAAGATGCTTCTTGAAAAAAAAAGATTTTTTGGAAAACTGATTTCCTAATAATTTCACATTAGGTCTATTTGATGTCCGTCAGTATTCCTTTAATAAAGAGTCCTAATGTTTTCTCCAGTCGATGTCAATACAAACCAAAATGTTGCTTTAAACAAAATGATCAACTTGTATTTAAAATTCACTCCACAAACCCTATAATAATTAATCGTCCTCGTTAGGGCCTGGACCCTATTCCAGAAGATTTAGGGCACGAGGTGGGGTACACCCTGGATGGGGTGCTAATCCATCACAGGACACACACATACAGTACACACACTCACATGCTTATTCACACACTACTGACAATTTGGGAATTCCAATTAGCCTAATCTGCATGGTTTTGGACTGTGGGAGGAAACCGGAGTACCCAGAGAAAACCCACCAAGCATGCAAACTCCACACACAGACCCGAAGCGGGAACCGAACCCAGACCCTGGAGGTGCGAGGCAACAGGGCTAACCGATCCGTGTTGCTTATAATAATTCAATGGTCTTGAAATATACATCAAACAGGATAAATAGCAACAATCTTTTACGAGATGGTTATGTTGTAAAGAATTTCCACATACAAATACACGTACTGTATACTCAATGTCTTGTATTTCATATGCAAATAGACATAAAACTCTTGCTTTTACAAAATATTGCAGTCTGATACGTTTTTTTTTATTTTTACTTTTCACACTTGTCAAAATGTCCTGAAGGTCTTGGGGCAATTTAAAATGTATGCAGATAACTTACCTACTTACAAGTTACTGTATAAACTACCCAATCAGCAAAACTGCTCTTCAATGAGACCAGGTTAACCTGCTTAATTAACTAATAACAGTAAAGGAGAAAAATGCACTCTGGATCCTGCAGCAATTTCAAGTAGAATATTCAACACGAGCCCTGCCTATGCTGTCCAGATGAACCTAATGTTTATCCTGGCAGGGCTGCCACACACTTTCTAGTCTAATAAACATAACTATCAAGAGCACATTTGCCTTCTGGTTTCGGTATTACTCACTCTGCTGATGTTACAGCATCTGAAAGTCACTAACATCTTTAATTATGATCACTCTCTGAGAAACCTGGTAGAAAACATCTAACTAACAATCGTACAGAAGAATGTGTAATGAAATGCGCAGGACAGGTGTGTTTTAGAGAGAGAGAGAGAGAGAGAGAGAGAGACAGGGAGAAGAGTAACTCCCGAAACAAAAGCCGTGGAAGAATCGGCCACCCGGGTTTAATAGCCCTCCTAATATTCAGAGAAGACATAAAAGTTAAACTGTCCCTCTGCAGGATAACAATTAGTGTGTTCAGAGCTCTGGCTTTCCTCTGTGATAAAGAAGGAATGTGGTGTTTGATAAATAGAGGTCATGATGTGAAACACTCTTAAAATCATTGTAACGTTTGCCAGCAACAAAAAAAAAATTGATATCAGTGACTTAAGACTGACAGTTCCTCAATAATTACCCCGGGGAAAGTTCCTTTTATTTAGAATCGGCTTACACACAGGGTTGATTTTATATATATATATATATAATCTATACATATAATAAAACTGTAAAGTTGGCGTGTCTGATATTGGCAAAAGAATAAATTGTGGGACATATACGATGAGTAACAAAATATCAAGATCGTTTTTAAAATATTGGTTTATGTTAGTCTGTTTGTTTGTACCACTGAACAAGTTTTCACAGGTGTATTTAGCCGAGCTTGAGGGAACATATAGGCTTTGTTTCATCGCAATCAGCCCACAAGAAGAGAAGATATGCTACTTGGAAATTTATATGGAAAACGCTCTTATGTTATATATATATATATATAAAAAAAATCGACCTTGTAAAAACTCAAAATTCAACAGATGGCGCTGTACAATTTTTAAAAAAATAATTCAATTAAATTTTATTTGTATAGCGTTTTTAACAATTGTCATTGGAATGGAATGTGAATGTGTATGAATCAAAATGGTCAGATCGTCCCTGGTGAGCAAGCCGAGGGCGACAGTAGCAAGAAAAAACTCCCTGAGATGGTAGTAGGAAGAAACCTTGAGAGGAACCGGACTCAACAGGGAACCCATCCTCATCTGGGTGAAACAGAGAGCAGGAATTGATCTGCATTCATACTGTGTGTTTGGTGGCAGGCAGTTCAGTATAACAGTTGATGTTGATTGATGTTAATATGGAGTCCAGGTAGTTATTGGAGGCTCAGGTAGACTTAAATACGCCAGTATGAGTGTGCAATTGAAATCTACTTACTAAATGTGATCTCACACCTTCATACCGCACACTTCACGGTAACACATAAAAATTTTAGTTCGTTACAATTAAATATCACTCGAACTAAGTTGTGGGCACATCTGGTATAAAATGAGCATATAATCTATAAGGAGGAGTCAGTTTTATACATACAAAGTCAAACTGGAATTTGTGCTAAAATTGGCGTAAAACTGATTGACATTTAAGCGCAGTACGGTGATGAACAAGAAGTACAGTAGAAGAAAATATAATGCTTAGGCAGGGGGGTAAAAATGTCTACTGTACAGAGTTTTGGGCCACAATTTTTCCCCATTGCATCACAAAATGACAGTTAATTATGCACAAATATAAAAAATAGTCATGAGCTACTAAAGTACACTGAGGTCATGAAATCATAACATGAGCCTATTAAAAACCCTAATTTGCTGATGTGATTTATTTAATTTAATTAATGGCAATATTTCTGTTAATTTGGTGCAGTCTCCTGCAAGGAAAACTTGTCCAAATTCAACATTCAAGGGCATTCATTTGCTTTGGTTACGCATCATTTAGTGTGTCATTTATTTATAATAATAATTGCTTATTATTTATACTATTTATAAAATAGTTGCCAATTATGATGCTGGTTTAAAATAAAGTATCTATGAATTTGACAGACAATCATTAATTGTTCATTAATGTCTCTTTGATTAACCATTCAGGAATTAATGCCATCATTCATACCACCACAACTATTTTGGCTCATAAATAATGGAACAAATGAACATAATTACAAACATCAGGACTGCCTTTAATACTTGGATGAAATGTGTGTGCATGAAAGTGTGTGTATAAAAAAAGGCTGTGAATCCTGATTGATTAAGGCCACACTTTGTGAAAGCCTTGACTTAAATCTAAAAGTCTTGACTTTTTGAGTATTTGAAATTCAGTGTGGTGGTGTACAGAGGCCATACGCCAAAAATCTTCTGTTCCAAAATCTATCGACCTGTGTGTGTTTAGGCAGTCTGCAGAATTTTTTTATTTTTTTATTTTTTAGTTTTTAGTTGAGCATCTTGCGGTTACATAAAACTGTCAGACGGTGCTGCTGGACTTCATACTGCTTCTTATTTGACCCCACATCACACTGCTCACTTCTCTGAATATGGCCCTTTGACAGAACTTTATTACACGAACAATCTTTAATTAGCCAATATATTAAAACTCTTTAACCTTAAAGGGTGCTTTTTAAAGCTTTAGACATTTATAAACCATGCCTGCTTTAAATAATGCCCCATCTGTTCAATCTGACACTATAAGAAGACAGAGCCAAGAAAAATGCCATCTATTCATTTCATAATACATTGAGTGAGAGATGTGAAGGTGTAAAGTCAGCTGCTGTTCACTGCAGGAGTGGTGATGCTACTGAAGATACAGTGCACTGCTTTAAGCCAACATCTTTACAGTGTCCAGAGACAGAAAAAGTTTTTTTTAAAAAAAGTGCATTTCAGCCTTAGCTGCTGCCAAATTCAAGAAAATGGGCACACGCTCTCATCGTTTATAGATATTTTGGCAGCAGTGTGTCCCAAACCTTGAGTATGCTCATCAATTTTCAATTCAGTGTGTTCCAGTGAACTGACATAAAACTGTCTGTTGGAAGACATTTGCACCAATTTATCAATGCCTGACTGCGTGCTGGGGAAGGCATGCATGTCTACAGGGATCTAAAGCAAACCAATGGACTGGGGGCAAAAGAAACCCCTTTTGGCTGTCCAAATGAACCTGATGTTTATCCTGGCAGCCCTGGCCACACGCTGCCGTGCCTGACGTTATGCCCGTTCTCAGCCACTGTTTTTCAGTGCGAAGCAGGTAGCGCCAGAGTAAACACATGAGCTCAGGCCTCGCTGGACCCGACACAGTCCAGGGTAAACAGACACAACACTCCTAATAACGAGACGATCCCACCAGACAGAAGAGAAGCGAGTGCAGCGGGCTGATGAGCTGTCATCACGTAGTAACCACCAAACTATGATAGAGCTTCTCAGGCTGAGAAAAACACACTCGCAGGGAACGAGGGAAGCTTGTGAAAAGGGCACAGTAGCTCTTAACATAAATTGTACTGAACGGTCTGAAATATGAAATGTTTATCTACAGCTCGCAGGAATAAAATAGAGTCGATGTAGTTTTTCTAAAATAACAAGTGACACGAGACAAATTTGAATTGTAGCCTTTTCATAGAGTAGAGTAAATAAAAATCAATCTCGCTGCTTAGAAATACTAAAAAGGCCTGGACTCTACAGTAGGAGGAAGAAAACAATCCCATTTCCTCACGGTGTGCTGGAGGATCGCGATGTCTTGAGCATCCATATTTTCCTACATGTGATCCAGGCGTTTTTGCTGTTTCATCATGTCCTTACAATATATTGTGAAAGATTAAAAAAAAAAAAAAAAAAAAAAAGCATGACAAAAATACAATCAGAAAGAACAAACCACTGTCCTGATTGCTGCTGCTTATTTTAGATATAATATCCTACAATTTGGGATTTATTACAGTGGAAACATTACATTCACTCCAAACAGACTGTCAGTTCATATCTGTAAAGTAGAGAAGAAAAAAAAAAAAAAGAAGAAGTGGTTTCCAGACATAAATGTGTTTGAATTCAATACAAGTTCTGGAACATTTCATACCCTGGCCAGTGATTCTTTTTTATTATTAATGTGGAGGGACAGCAGAGACATACTGTAGATGTAAAGTTATACCCTCACACCGAGCGCTGTATGGACAAACAGGTGCATCCTCGTCTGACAGGTGTCCACAGTTGGGTCAACTAAGGGCAAGACGTAATTATTCCCAGTCAGACACGATGACCCTGTCTCCTGTAATTCCACTACCTCATTGCCGCTCATAGACTGGGCCATTGAGGTAAACCGAATGGCTGACTGTCACGTCACCAACGTAATGTTTCTTCAGCATTAAATGTTAACACTTCAGTCTAAACACGCAGCATCTTCGCTATGACACGGATAGACTTAAATATGAAAGTAATTGGTGTTTTCAGCTCTGCCAACACACACACACACACACACACACACATACACACTATATTGGATTGTCAGCATCACTACATCCTCCACTAACATGCTAAAATTCTGGTCTGTGTTAGTGATTCACAATGTTAATGAATTATATTTGCAGCCATCTGCAGCCACTCAAGCACATGTTAGTGAAAGCGATTAGTGTTGCCTTACTGAACAAATTAGTTCCTTGCCTTGTCCCCTGACTGCTGCTGCTGCTTGTTGTAGGACCTGCAAAAGAGAAAAAAAAAGAGTGAGTGGGTGAGAAGGACAGAGAAGAAGAAAAGAAACATAAAAGAAGAAAGAAACATAAATCTACCTCCATACCGTAGTCCACAGCTCACACATATTCTGTAAAGCTTAAGACGAAGGTTTGCAAAACTAGCTGTCTTTTTCCATAAGTCTCCATGTCCAACAGCGGGACAAAAACCTGCCACCGTGTCTACATGTAGTGTCATGAGCATCCAGGAAACCTTGGAAAGCTTTCATATTCCATTTGTCGTCTTCACTTTAATAAGTCACTTTTTATGCATATTTGCACACCCCAGTCATTTCTAAATTTCTATTTTTTTTCTTCTATATTTCTATATTTTGCTATATTTTTATTTTGTCCTTATTTGTACAGTATATTTTACTTTGTACAATATATTTTACTAGTTAATTTTATTTTTTACCATATTTCTTTTATTCATATTTATTTCTTATGTAGAAGCTTTTATTTTTTAAGGTCACTGGCGGTCGTATAAGCATTTCACTGAATATCGTACTGTGTATGACTGTGTATGTGACTAATAAAATTTGAATTTGAATGTTAGTTTCACCGTTTGTAGCACATTAATGCCTACATTACTAAGGTATTGTTATGCATGCAACATTATTTATGACATGAGTTAACAAAGTTGGGAATTTGGCTAATAAATGAACAGCTACATTACTGTATATAGCGAAAGAAAATATTACGATGCATGTTGGTGCACAAGAAGCATTAGTTGTTGTCTTATTCTCAGCATTATTACAGCATGTCCTGTTATAATAATGGATAAAAAAGTTTTATTTCTCTTACAGAGAGCTATTGATTTATAAACAACTTATCCTGTATAACTTAAACATTTAACATCTCACACTTCTGTTTCAATCCTATTTTATTAGCCACCTTGTACATACTGTAAATTTTCCAGCTAAAGTTTTCTATAGTGGTTCAATTTTATCTTATTTCATATTTTATTTCTCTATTTGAATACTCCAAGTTTTGTTTGTTTTTAGGTCATGGGCGGTCGTATAAGCATTTCACTGCATATCAAACGGTGTATAGCTGTGTATTTGACAAATAAAATGTATTAAAATGTATTTATTCATTTATTTATTGAATTTATAGTTATATTCAGTGTAATGGAACGCCAGTGAAAGCAGTTAGTAACTCATCACTTATGTTACAGCTCAAAACAGTATTTTTCTTCCAAGTTCTTTTTTGCTCTCTCTCTCTCTCTCTTTCAGCCTAAAAAAACATTCAAAGCACAAAGAAAACTTTTCTATGCTAGAAAACTAACTTCTACCTTGAAGACTCCATCCAGGAACATTAAATAAAAACATCTTTTTAAAAAAAGTGTCACCATATCGCTAAACAGGACTGCACGATTCGATCAAAATAATTGCAATTGTGGTTTTAACTGTGGATATTTGGATATCTGGTTGTTTAAACTGTGATAACTGTTCAATGTCAAATTTTGCATTCAAACATACTGTATTTATCCAGGCTAACAGCAAGTAATGTCATAAATAATCTCATAAAGAGGATGTTTGCCAAAATTTGTCTCAAAATTATATAAAAAAAATACATGACAAATTATTAATTTTATTTAATTATTAATTATTGACACTACATTCCAGATTATGTGTATAAAAAAAACAACAACAAAAAAAAAACAGGCAATTGCAGTTAATTTATTGCGCAGGTCCATATTACAGTCTCTATTTTTATGCTAGTTTTATTTTTAAAGCTACTTTTTAATTGATAACTTCATAACATTCACCTTCTTTATTGACGCCAAGACATCCTTTCAGCTCCTGCAGAGAAATGGCCTTGTCCTTGTTCAGGTCGCAGTAATCAGTGAACTTGCGATTACATTTCTTGGGCTTGGCCTTCTTCTTTACGTAACGTTTCAAGGGCTTCATCTCCTTTTTGCTAATGTCATGGCTGCCGTTGGTGTCCAGCTGAGAGAAGTACCATTGCACCACGCGCTCCTCCAGCGTGTGACTCGGGTCAGGCTCTGAGAACCTGCAGAAGATTGGTGCTAGGTAAGATGCAGTCATGCAATGTATATAGCTAAAACTCATTTCTCTATGACGTAAACTGCTCGGAGACCACGTCAAATACAATTTTCTACAAAATGCCAGACGTTGTTTGGAAAATTCAGCATGGTCTTGTATCATGTATAAGATTTGTGCAAGCTTAGACTGTGTGTTGTAATAAAATAAATAAATATAGCTCAATTCTCATTCCTCAAGAGTTATTTTATAATTCATACTCAATCCATGCTGACACATAATTAAATATGTTTATATTAAAATATTTGTGACTCGTCATAAGTTAGGTATTAAGTTGCATTACTGCAGTAGGTGAAATATGTCAATAAATCCTCAATTTTGGCAGAAATCAGTTAATAAATAACTTTTCTTCCTGATCCTTCAACAGAACTGAGAACGTTTACATCCTAAAAACTGTTGAAATACACTTTACCAAACAGGTTTAGGTAGAGCTGAAGCAAGTGTTAATTCCAACATGGTATCAGCCATATGTCAGATAATATAGAAAGGCTTTACCAAACCTGAAACAAGCCCAGTGTGTAAAATTTAACATTTTGTGTGCCACTGAAAAAAAAAATGTTTTTCAGGGTGGGTTTATCCTGGTGTGATTCTTGAGATTCAGTGATTCAACCCTGTTTTGTGATGTTCTCATTTTTTTTCTTTAAAAATTCCATCATAGAATTTTTTTTGTTAAGAATAAGAATATACTGTAGTATTACAGTGGAACCTTGGATTGCGAGCATAATTAGATCTTTATTTGAGAATTTGTGCTTATAATCCAACGCACTCGTATATCAATGTAAATTTTCCCATAAGACATAATGGAAACTCAGATGATTCGTTCCACAACCCAAAAATATTCATATAAAAAGTATTAATACAAAATATAAATTAAAAATAAAACAAATTAACCTGCACTTTACCTTTGAAAAGAATGGTGACTGGTGTGAGTGAGACGAGAGAGAAGAGGAGGAGGAGGAGGAGGACGAGGAGGAGTCGGCTCACTGGAATCTTTTTTATTTTTTTGTGACTTTAACAAGGAACCTCTCTAATGACACTTGCTTTTGACTCCCTTTGAGGATTGTGTGGAAATGTGACGTTGTGTTGTCGTTAAACAGAATCATCTCCCGCACTGCTACAGACTTTTAAATAGGTGGTTACAATGCTAAAGTAAACTGTATAACGCTCATGGATGTTGACTATAAGAGTGACGTACGCGCACTAAGACCGAGCGTGGAAGATGATTTCCCATAATCCCACAACTATAAAATTAATTTAAAAAATTTGCTCGTCTTGCAAAACACACGCAGACTAAGTTACTCGCAATCCAAGGTTTAACTATACAGTTTATTTCTTTGCAGATTTTCAAAATGAAAAAGCTTCTTACCTCCCACCACCAGAGGGAGTCGGTGAGTTAACGGCGTTTACCATGTCTGTCGTTAGGGCATCCAACAAGCTGGTTATGAATTCTAGTTTCTTTCCATCTGGACAGCCTATATCAGATTTGAGCAAAGAATATGAACACAAGCTCACACAATGACAAAATGCTTGTCAATTTTGCTTTTAGCCAGAAAAGAATTTTTTTTGTTCACAATAAACAATGGAAATTTGCATGTATAAAAGACATTCAAAAATAATAAAAATTGAAAAAGTGTGGAATGCAAGGTGACATAATGTTCATCCAGCAACCAGCACACTTTTTTAGCACGCTGCCCAACACTTTCGACCAGGAACTTTTAATTGCTCCAGATGTAGAGCCATAACGGCACCCTAATTGTGTCTCTTAAAGAGTGACTTCGAACAGGAGAACACAATAAACGAATTCTAGTTTTACATTTTCACCCTGATCTCCACTTCTTTCAAGTTCTCATACACTCTCTCTGACCTCCTTATGCACCATTCCTTCTTGTTACTCTTGTTTGACCTCTGGGAAAGTGTGTGGGAGTTTGGGGTCGGGTTGCATGCAGGTGAATCCAATTACTGTGATTGAGGCAAGGACGAGAGTCGTGACGCACCGTTTGAGCGCCTCACCACCTCTCCGTTGTGGTCTCTGTTAAATTAGAGCATGTCGAATATTGGATCGAACTCTTGTTCTGAATGGATGCAAAATATTTGATTTGAACAAAAAGTTTTCAAAAGGTCAAGAGGTTAATTAGTTTTTTTTTATCACTGAGTCTTTTTACAAAAAAAGTTTTTTTCCGAAGAGGGCTAGAGTACATAAAAATAATTCCCTTCAACCTTGCAGAGGCAACAACACCCTAGTCGACGCCCCCCGCCCCATGTCCCCTGCTCCTAATG
>JAOVVB010000002.1:22162867-22174531 GCA_028570985.1 Heterobranchus longifilis | reverse complement strand
AAACCTATTGCAGTCACAACATACACTGCCTGGCCAAAAAAAGGTCACCATTTCAAAAGGGTCAAATTAATGGGCTGCATCAAGGAAAAAAAAAAAACAACTAAGGGGAATTGAAATTACTGAAACTGGGCTCCAGCACAACAAAACCTGGGTAGTATAGTGCTGATCCATCAATTGTGTGGAAGAAATGTGGTCAGAAAAAAACTTCATAAATCGAGATCACTTAAACACTTGAATTGGTAAAACAGTAACAACTAGAGCTATGTTTAATAGTGAAAATAAGAGCATTTTCATACACACACACACACACACACACACACACACACACACACACACACACAATGTGACGAGAACTCACAGGATTGGGACTAAACATCTGTGTGTCCATAAGAAACGACTTGTTAGTGAGACTCATAATAAAAAAAATCTTCAGTTTTGCTAGTAATCATAAAGATTGGACCTTAGCAATTGAAAAAGGTCATGTGAGCCTATCCCAGAGCGATGGGCGTGTCAGGGTGAGAAGGGAAGCTCATAAAGCGATGCACCCATCATGCATAGTATCCACTGTACAAGCCTCTGTTATGATCTGGGGTTGCTTCAGGTGCTCAGGTCTAGACTCGTTATGTGGCAATAAAATAAAGTCAGCTGACGACCTGATTATACTGAATCACCAGGTTATCACATCTATGGAGTTTTTTTTATTCCCTGATGGCACGACCATACTCCAGGACTCAGATTGTGTGACTTTTTTTGGTCATGCAGTGTATTAAGTTGATGGCATGCACCTGCGTGTGTATTACATGTATACTTTTAATTCCCTATATGATTTGTTCAATTACAGTGGAACCTGGGATTATGAGCATAATTCGTTCTGGAAGCGGGCTCGTATTTCAAAACACTGGTAAACCAAATTGAATTTTCCCATAAGAAATAATAAAAAAATCAAATAATTCGTTCCACAGCCCCAAAAAATAAATACATAAAAATAATTAATACAAAATATTAAAACAAATTAACCTGCACTTTAACTTTTAAAAAAGTAAAAATAAATCCAGACAGATTTCATTTATGCGCGCAGGCGCTGTGTGTGTGTGTGTGTGTGTGTTTGGGTCTGTCGTTATGTGTGTGCGCACGTAATTTGACACCGTGCTGGTTCAAACACACACACACACACACACACACACACACACACACACACACACAGTGCCTGCTTGCTGAACCGGCACGGTGTCAAATTACGAGCACGCACACACATAACGACAGGTTGAGGGAGAAAATGCGTGCACGGATGTTGATTATACCAGTGAGAGACGAGCACTAAGACCCAGCAGGGGAGACGATTAACCACTTCTACAGCGCAAGAAAAAGAAAAATCGTTGGCTCAGTTGTGATCACGTGACGCTCGGCGTCAAAACAAGAAGCGAATGCGTGATGCATGATACTCGGTGCTCATAAACCAAGACAAGGCTCGTTTTTCAAGTCAAAATTTATTAAAAATCTTTGCTTGTCTTGCGGAACTCTCGCAAACCGCGCTACTCGCAATCCGAGGTTTCACTGTATTTCAATCTTATGATTAGTCTGATTTGCTCTGCTACAAGGAAGCATGTAAGTGGGTGTAATGATAAGCTGACCAAGCTTTTTTTGTTTTTTTGATTGTGTTTAAAAAAAAACAGAAAAAAAACCTTTTCATGAACTTTAAAATGATGATACTATAAATTCATTAATCATATCATTAAATATATATTTAATATTGGCCTCAAGTGTCATTTGATAAAACTTGACTTGAAGGAAAATGGCAAGGAAAATTAATATGAAACATGAAACTGAGACATACCTCTGCTTTACTCCTCACGTGCAAAACTATCTCTCATTACCTCAGAATATTCTCTCATCACTCACTCATTCTCTATACCGCTTATCAGCAAGGCCTGAAGCCTATCCTCACAGGGCACAATGTGGGGTAGACAGTCCTATCTCAGGGCACACAGGTATGCAAACACAAACACACAAGGAATTCGATCCATCTAACCTCTGTAGTCCAATTAGGGACGGTGGAGGTCAGTGGTGGCCATTGTATTTATTCTCATTTTTATGACCGTGGTACACACTCACACACACACCTGCGCAAACACACATGGACAATTTGGGAATGCCAGTTAGAATAATCTGCATGTCTTTGGACTGTTGGAGGAAACCCACCAAGAACGGGGAGATCATGCAAACTCCATGCACACAGGCCCCGAGGCGGGAATCGAACCCGGACCCTGGAGGTGCAAGGCGACAGTGCTAACCACTATGCCGCTGAAAAATGCTATTTTATTTCAAATAAAATGTAATTACTAGAACAGTGGAACATCGGATTGCGCGTAACGTAACGTTTGCGAGTGTTCCGCAAGACAAGCAAAGATTTTTAATAGATTTTGACTTTAAAAACGAACAAGCTTTGGTTTTACGAGTATCATGTATCACGCATGCGCTTCTTGTTTTTGATGCCGAGCGTCACGTGATCACAACTGGCCAACGGCTGGCCACAAAACAGCTTACATAAAAAGAAAAGTGCTTGTTTAATAAAAATATTCATTGTAGTTAATTGTAGTAATTTAAACTTAATGCATTTCTCTAATCATGTATTTACCTGACTGAGGTTCCAGGCATGGGTCTTCCTGTGTGTACCTGCACACACCAGCAATAGCCGGTGGACTGGTGGCATTGCACAGGCTTGAACAGGCCATGCGGCCCGCAGTCTGGAATAAAGATCCCCTCTTGTGGGTTCAGCCGAGCTTCATTGAGTGCATTCTGTCTCTCTTGGGCACAAGAAGGAACTTTGTCTAGAGTCATGATCAACAAAATGAGTCAGTACACTTTTACTTTTACTCAGTACATATTATTACTCTCAATGCCATATATATATATATATATATATATGTGTGTGTGTTATTTTTATAAGTGAAGAGTATAATGAAAAAAAAAACAGAACAGGTACGAAAATCCGCATCTTGTAAGAAACAGAAGTTTGTTTAAAATTGAGCACATCTTCAGTAACACAGAATATAGTGGAAGTTGAAAATGCACATACACAGGGCGTTGCATACAAATTTTACTTTCCAACGTTTTGTATCAATTTTGAACAGGTGTGTTTATATTGTGATCATATTATACTAATTAATTGCACAGATTAATTACATCCAGTTGTCACATAAGATGGTTGTAGTTTTATGTTTGTGAATTATGTTGTGAACTATATTGATGATTTTCCCCCCCACATAAATATTATTGGCTATTTTGTGTACATTCATGACATACAGAATAATGCCAATAAATTCCGGATTTACCGTAATATAAAATCTGTTTACAAAAAAGTTTACAATTTTATTTGTATAGCGCTTTTAATGATTTGCCCACCTCAGCCTGGTCCAAGGCCAAACAACACACTCTAGATGTTACTTAAAATGTGGAGAAAAAAAAGAAAAGAGATGTACAAACTATGTCTGTAAGACGTATGTAAAATATAATGTACATTTAAAATCCACATGTTTATTACAGGAAAACCAAAAATCAACAGCAAGTCTCCCACACACACTCAAATAAACAATCAACTCAATACAACACAATACACACTGGCAAACACACTGATCTACAACCATCCAGCAATTTCACACACCAATCAGAGCTTTTTACACAATACTAATATTTATAAACTGTTATTTGGATAAGAACTCTTTCCTGCTACTTTTACAAAGAAATGCTTTGTTTATCCATCATGTCATTTATTTGCCCCGCCTCAACTATCACAGCATATTGCATTG
The DNA here is from genome assembly GCA_028570985.1 of Heterobranchus longifilis. Classification (NCBI taxonomy): domain Eukaryota; kingdom Metazoa; phylum Chordata; class Actinopteri; order Siluriformes; family Clariidae; genus Heterobranchus; species Heterobranchus longifilis. The sequence goes on along the minus strand of JAOVVB010000002.1, from coordinate 22,170,725 downwards.
TGTTGTGTGTGTTGTCTTGTTGCTCTTGTTTGCACATTTGCACTTCTTGTTGTCTTTTGCATAATACCTACAGTAGATAGCTTTGTTAATTTATTTGGTTTGTCTTAGATAGTCAGCTAATTAGGTGTTTTAGTCAGCTAGTTATTTATTTTATGTATGTATGTATGTAACACCTCTGTCCTGGAGGAACGCTCCGCAGGAACTGAAATGACAATAAAAGCCTACTTGACTTGACTTGACTTGATGTCCAAAGTGGTCGTAAGATACAGGCTGGCAAATTCACATGAGAATAATCTATAATCAGAACAGAGGAAACAGGCAAGAGGGTCAAAACCAGGAAGTAAGACTAGACCTAAGGACGCTAGGCAACTGTTTGGAAATGCAAATCACAGAATGACAAAAAAACAGACAAAGGAACCAAACAGATACACGTATGCATATACACTGATGTCATGGGCAGAACGATATGCACATGACATACAATGGGTTTTAACCAGAGCAGAAAGAATTATTATTTTTTCTTTTTCTTTTTTAGAGAAAAAAAGCTCAGTGCCCTAAGAGGAACTGCTGACAATGTTGTCGGCTCTACAGGTTGTGATTCCGCCAGACGAAATCCAGGCAGGGGATGGAAAGTGGAAGTGCTTGTTTAAATTAGCACATGCAGAAGTCTAGTGATGGAAATATTCTCAAGGTATTCTCTCATCCCTGACCTTTCTCTGAGGCCTAAAACACACACACACACACACACACACACACACACACACACACCTCACATTATTAACACCATGAACACTTAACAGATGTTTGTTTAAATGTTTTAACGCCTTGTCTCATAAATCTCTATTTATGTTAAGATCCATTTAGCACGTTGCTGGCTGCGTGGAGGCCAAGTACAACAGTGCTGTAAAACATGTTGAAGCTAATCCAGTTAGCTCTGTTCAGACAAGGGCTTTTTTAGTAACGTCGGTTGTGAGTGTGTATTGATAAAGTGTCTCAAAAACTGCCACTTTCCTTATCATGTTAAACGTCTTATTCAATCGGCAAAAAGCAGGTGGACCGATAAAACAAACAGGAGCTTTGTGTAGTGTATACGCACACACCCACACACACACACATACTGTACATGTACTGTACAAATACACACACCGAATTCTCATCCAAGACCGTTCCACTTAAACACGCCAATGTTTAAATCCCATCCCCAAATAAATCTAATGTAATGTAATGACCTTAGTCATCTTTTATGGCATCATGTTACTTTCCAAGTTTATGTTGTGGGTAAGAGAATTTCTCGAATAAAGAAGGAACTGTGGGATTTTAAGTGGTAGACCATGCCGTGGATAAGGAAAAGGCTGCAGAAGCCAAAGGGATGTCTAAAACTGATTGGAAAGCATGATATATAGCCTCTTTGGCTGTAACATAATACTGGTGTTTTTGTTTTTGTGTCCTTTGCAAACAGTTCTGGTACACAGCCTGACAGTACTGACATGCTCTGGAACGGTCCTGGGGCAATTTAAATGGGACCTGGCTTGAAGGGCGGAGGGGTGTGTATGTGTGCTTGTGGGGTAGGGGTGAGGGCAGGGAGTGGGGAAGTTTGGAACGGGACCTGTTTCCAGCAAGTAGTTGCCATCGGAGCATGAGTGCGAGTCAAGTCTTCGTGATTAAGAGCTCTGAGCTGCCATGAGTCGCCTCTCGCTCCTATCCAAGGCTGTTCATAATGAAATTATTTAGCACTGTTTACTATAGTGGGGGTATACAGGCGCCAGGCAGCTACGATTCCCAAGTAAACAGTTTTTTTCTCCTCCTTTTATACACACACACACACACAAACAAAGAGAGAGAGAGAGAGAAAAAAAACAAGGACAAGAAATTTCTGAAGAAAACAAAAGACTCATGGGACTCGTCTGTGCAAAGAATTTTATTATCACTACAATTCTCTGTAAGATAAATTTCTGTTTGTTTTGATTAATAGACTAGTTGAAGTGAGCTTTTAGTTAAGAGCTATAACTTCTATAGCCAAGCTCTGAAATGCTCATAACATATACAACTATTCTGTAAATGTTCACTATTTATTTTTATTGCTTCACTGATTTACTCTTCTTCAGTAGCCACTTCATCTTGGTTAGGGTTGTTATGTATCTGGAGGCTACCCCGCAAACCGTCGGCACCAGACCAGCCGGACACCAGTTCATCAAAGGACAACATGTACACACTAAACTCACAAACTCGCACACCTACCAGCATGTTTCTCTAATCTGAAAGGTAACCGAGAAATCAGAGGTAACCACGAGTTCATCAAGATAGTGTCATAACACAAACATATTCATCCAAATCTGGTGCAAATTATTTCATTGACACTTGCACACTTACACTTCAAGTGCATCTATCAAACATTTTTAGACCTGTGCACACTTGTCTCTGATACCAGAATGACCTCCGGTACTAGAGGTGTCTGAGCAAGAGACACAGCATGTTGATCTAGTGTAGTTTGTAATAGTGGGGACAGAAAATAAATATCATATGAACTGGAAAGAAAGAATGCTGTAATTAAATGTAATCAGCTGTACCATTATTACAGCAAGTAAACTGAATTATCTAATGATTGTTATACAGTTGGATATATTAGGCAGCAATGGAGTCCTCAGTTTTTGAAGTTGATGTTCTGGAGGCAGGAAAAATATTTAAGTGCAAGGATCTTAGTGACTTTAACATGGGCCAAATTGTGAGACTACTGTATCTCCCAAAAAAGTGTTGTGGATTGTTCCAGGTATGCGTGGTCAGTGTATTAATAAGTCTTTCAAGGAACAACAACCGTTGAACCAGTGACAGGGTTAGAGGTGCCCAAGGCTTATTAATGTGTATTGGGAGCAACAGCTTGCCAGTCTGGTGTGATCCCACAGAAGAGCTATTGTAGCACAAATTATAAAAAAAAAAAAGTTTATATTGGCTATTCCGTGTATGGAGCAGTGTAGCCACAGACCGGACAGAGTGCCCATGCTGACCTCTGCTCACTCTCATAAGTGCCTACTGTGGGCATCAGAATTGGACCAAGGAGCATGGGAAGAAGGTTTCTTTTACAATCTATTTCTTTTACCACACCATATGGGCGGCCAGCTGACGTTTCGTCACTTATCTGAGGAAGAGATGGCACCAGGATGCACAATGGAAAGAAGGTAAGTTGGCAGAAGCAGTGTGATGCTCTCAGAGCAATTTTTGCTCTGCAAAAAATTGTTCAAGAATAGTTTGAGGAACGTGACAATGAGTTCAAGGTGTAGAGTCCACATGTCAAAGGGTCAGTGCTGTTTTGACAGCACAATGTTAGGCAGGTGGTTTCAATGTTATGGTTGCTCATGGTGCAAGTCGTTATTTTAGTGAATAAAAATACTGAGTTTGTCTATAACATTAGAAACTCATAAGATCTACAGTAGAACTTCAGTTAGGGATTAAATATCAAATTATACATTATATAACTAAAACTATGTGGACACCTGACCATCACACCACTGTATTCCTTCTCCAAACAGTTGCCACAAACGTAGATGCAAACACTTGTATAGGATACATTTGTTCACTGTACAGTATAATTAGAGTTCCCCCTCACTGGAACTAAGAGGTATAATCCAAACACTTACATCCAAGTGCCTACAAAACTATGTCCCACCTTCTCGGAATCAACTCTATTTGAAACTAGAGAAAGGCAAATTCCATGTGAGCACCATTTCTTTCCTTAGTTATGTTATTAGGCTCCAAAAAATGAATCAAGAAAAACTACTGCAGTCACAAAACAGCCTACTCCAAGAACAGCTAAGGAATAATTGCAATGATTTTGGGGATTTGGAAACTTTTATAAAACATTAATAGGGAGGTTCAGTTACATGTATGATCATTGTAAGAGACGAGTGCTAAACCACTGACCTAAAATCCAGATGCTGTATTTGCATATCAAAGATAAAAAATGGCTTTGACCACATCACTCATCCTGAATATGGATGGATTCCTCTTCAAAAATATCCTGACCCATCACAGGCTTTTATAGTGGAGATGCACCCAAGATTACCAAGATTAAGAAAAATTTATTAATTTATTCATCCATTTATTAATTAATTTTCTTCTGTACAGGGTCATGGGAAGCCTAGAGCCTACAGCCCATCCCCTTCAGGCATGAGGTTGGGCACTGCCTGGATAGGTTGTCACAAAAAATAATGTATTAATTTTTAATCAATATCATAATTTTCTAGGGAACTCTTACCAGTGGAGTATCCACTTTACCAGTGGATACTATGACATCAGTAACCACATAGCATTTTCTCAAGGCAAGGTACTTGCTTGCAGGCACACACTTTTTTTCCAGAACTTATGCCTCTCCTTCACCACAGTGCCCTTGATTACATTTAGCCATGATTTCATAACTGATCTCCCAAAGTCACAAGGTAATACTAATATTAAGGTTATATAAGATTGATTTTTCCAAGTCACTGCACTTTTTCCAGCTACCTGGTCTGCCCACATCATTCCAGATTGCTGAGCTCTTGGTTAACCATGTATTCTATTATTTTAGCATCCCTGAAAAATTAGGTCAGTGATCAGGGCACATAGTTTATGTTCCAGGTCTGGTCGAGCTTCATGGAGAAACTGAGATTACGATGAGCCTTGCATCTGGCTTTCACTCTTAATCTAACAAGCAGGTTGAGTGAGCAAACCAAGAAGTAGGTGTATTTCTGAGGGCTTTCTGCTCAGAGAACCTTCTGTGGGTAGAATATGTCCAGAACTTATTACACCACTCCATCACTCTGCTCATTGTATTCAAATGAGTCCTTTGCTACCAATTCAGCCATTTCCGTAGCACAAAAGCCCCATAGCCTCCTCCGCTGTTGATAAGTGGTTCTGATGAAGTGAACAGGTGTGGGAAAGAACACACCAGAGCCTGAAACAGGTAGCGAGGAGATACAAGCAGAACCTAAGTGTGGCTGTCCACACAGGACTTTCAGGGTGTAAAATTTGAATCCAAAGCATATCGGCCCATACATAAGTCTCAAAAGAATAAATTAGATAACTAATAAACATGAACTGCACTGGGATGGTTGTCTTGTCCTTCCTTTTATGCCTCACGACTCAAGATCCCTCTTGATCTCCTCATCACTGAGAGGCAACCAGCCCAACCAAGAAGGAGTTTTGACTCTTGACATATAAAGAACAAGTGGGAGGGCTATAGCCCTGAGGATCATTCTTGGATTCCTGCTGACAATGTTCCATGTTTTGCCAGAAATGTCATGTCACCCTGAAGGCACCAGTCCCCATCCAAGAGGTGGGCCTAAAAAGAGGTCAGCTCGCAGAATAACCTCAACAGGGTTGGGGGTTCTGTCGCATCAGTGACTTCTGTCAATTCACAGCCAGTGCTTACCACGGAATCATCTGATCATAACGGGTCTTAGCATTAGGCAAATATAACCTCAGACAAACAACAACATATAACTTGTTCAATCAGAGTGCTATTATTTATTTAACAAAAAAAGAAGCCAAAGAGAAAAGCATATGTGGGTAATACTAAGTACACCTTACTGCTTGCACAGGATTTGAGAGAGTAAGTTCCAGCCAGGTGCAGCTCATCATCAGCCCTTGATTAAATGGTCAGCATATGTGCAGACCTCTATACATACAAACGTTTTGGCAGTTTGCTGGTTTGGAGCATTCAGGTGTGCGTTAACACAATACCAAGAGGGAAAGACATAAGAAATGGTCTTAGAAAAGCAGTTGCTGCCGCACATAACTCTGGAAAGGGTTATAAAACCATTTCCAAAGAATTTGGAGTTCAACATTCCACAGTGAAAAAAATATTAAAACCAATGTGGAGTTGTCTGGCCTTAATGCCCAGAGCCATGTTTGGAGAAAACCAAACAACATTTCAGCAGAAACACCTCATACCCACTGCCAAGTACAGAGGTGGAAGTGTGATGATTTAGATTCAAGATTCAAGATTCAAAGAACGTTATTAATCCCAGAGGGAAATTGCTTAAATTTTTTAGGCAAGTTTTGCAGCCACAGCACCTGGGCACCTTGCAGTAATTGAGCCAACCATGAACTCCTCTGAACACTAGAATATTCTAGAGGAAAATATGTGGCCATCTGTCCGACAGCTAAAGCTTGGTCGAAATTGGGAATAAGCAACAGGAAAGTTTTCTGAGGCACACCAATAAATCTACATCAGAATGGCTGAAATAAAAAAGAATTCAAGTTTTAGAATGGTCTAGTCAATGTCCAGACCTCAAAGCACCTGAAATTCTGTGGTGGGACCTTAAGAGACCTGTGCATAAGTGATTGAGTTATCAAAAACCTCATTGAACTAAAGCAATAAACTAAAGAAGAATAGGTCAAAATTTCCCCACAATGATGTGAGAGACTGATAAAGTCATACAGGAAATGATTACTTCCAGGTATTGTTGCTAATGGTGGATCTACAAGCTATTGAATCATGGGGGCACTTAGTATTGCCCGCATGTTTTTTTCCCCCACTTTTTGGTTTCATTTTTGTAAAATAAATATTGGCACTGAGACAAAAGTTACAGATATATATTGTTATTCATCTGAGGTTGTATTTGCCTAATACTAAGACCTGTTATAATCAGATGATTTTTTTATTGGTTTTACACAAAAACACATACAGTAGAATTAAAAAAGGTGTACAGTACATACTTTGAAACATGACTGTATAAGCATTGCCATTAGAAACTACAGCCCTTTTCACACAGAAATTGCACCGTAAAAGCGATAATATTAAAACAGAATCCACGAATTCTGCGCAAAGCCATCTCTTGGTTTGCTTTTAAGCAGCACATACCTTTCCGCTATCAGAGAGGAATAGCATTTACCACAAGCTTGATGTCAGAGATACAGCACATACCATTTAAAACAACAAGGATGGGTGAACTAAGTGTTAAGGTGCTATCCGTGCACATTCAAGATATGCAGCACTCTTCTCAGAGCTTATTGTCTCCCCAATTTAGTGACATTTTTTACTGAACAGGCACTTTACTGAGCTGCCTTTTAGTCATGCCTTTGCGCTCTTGGATTGGCTCATATTTCAGAGCTTTGGTGACCTAACCAATCATGGATGAAGCCAAACTCTTGCAAGCAATCACAACGCAAAAGTCGAGATTAGTCAGAAATAAGGGTTATTTTCACATCTTACTAGACTAGAATCAGCCCAGTGCTGCCAAATGTATTCTGAAACAGATATTTCTGTTCCTGGACACTAGTTGAGTGGAGGGGGTATATCTGATCTACTCAATAGATGATATCTGTGATCTGATCTACTTAATAAAATATATCTGTGGTCTGATCTAATCAAAGGTATATGCGGGTTAGAAGGTAACATTTTACGGTTGTTGAGACCTCCGGATGGTGTGTCGCACCCGTACACTCCTCATTATGTCAGACCCCTGTTCCACAATGGAGTGACATTATCGGCGCCTCTGTCACTACCGCTACGCCTGAGTTAAAAGCGAGTCAACAATGACCCATGCTATTCTATTCCTTTCATACAGAACACCAAGATACAGCAACAGTGCAATATTCCTGCACTGAACCAGCTGTATGAATGGGGCTTAAGTCACCCAAAACATACCAAGTTCACTATGTTACAAAGTCATCTTTCTGTCACTCTGTCTTCTTGGTCTTTGTCTCTTTTCTGGTTTTTGCCCTTTGGATCTTTTTTTATCCTCTTGTTTGCTCATTCCCAGACTTTTGCCTGTTTCTGACTTTATGATTACCTACTGGTCATTGCATATGTTTGAACCGTTTTTTTTTTTTTTTTTTTTTTTTTATCAAATGCTAACCTGCAATCACCTCTGCCCAAGCCTCT
>JAOVVB010000002.1:22147438-22162767 GCA_028570985.1 Heterobranchus longifilis | reverse complement strand
ATATAATTAAGGAAAGCTACAAATAAACTACAATACAGATTTCTGAACTCAATCATTTGCTTTCGTCTACCATCAATGTAGAAAGTTTCCTCAGTATGATTGAGCCATGATCTGACTGCCTGCTTCACTTCTGAAGCTCTGGCCCCCCAGGAACTCCTGTACCATGTGGAAATCAAGCAAGGAGCGAAGTCAGGACTGTGTGGCAATAACTCACAATAATGAGTTCCTCGTGTGTTCATTTCCCACAAACAGATTTGTTTCTTCCGCAAGATGGCCACAAGTTGTTAATCAATTTTCAAGGATCAGGCGTTCCACAAGTTTCTCACATACGGCCTTCTTTAAATTGTTTACACCATTCAATGTTTTACTGCAGCTAAGAGTCTCACCAATGTACTGTGCTTGAAGTCTTCTTTAATTGTCAATATGCTTTTCTTATTCATTTAAAGGAAATTCCATCACAGGCCTTGGTTTAATTTGATTACCCCTCAGAAAAAGACAGGATTATTATTTATTGAAACTGTATTTATAGATAATACACTGTCGTTCCTACTTTGTACTGTATTACAGTAAGAGCACAATACAAAAATACATTGCACATTATTTGCAATTCAAAACTGGACCTTTCTAAGTACACATCTCTTGGCTTGATAATGTTTCATGTAGATGGAATATCAGTTCCAACATTACTGCCTCTCTTGTGAACTGCAACATGGCCCTGGGCTGTCAAGTATAAAAAGCTAGATGTTCAAGCCAGCTCAACAGCCTCTGTCTACTGCCCCAAAACTACCACCACATTGCCAGAGAGCGGACCGATGGTTTACTCATCTTCTCAAAACATCAAATGCTAATCAGAAACAGGAGGATCCTTGAAAGGATCCCAAACAGCTGTCAACACGAATCAGTTTTTATCCTACACCCACAGAGTGTTTGCTGTACCACAAAATGCCACGAAGTGTTTCATAGCAGACGAGAGGATAAACAATGTTTTTTCCCATCTGTAAGTGATGTGTGCGAAAAAACACAGTTATCCCACAGCCATGTCTCAAAACAGTTTTAACGTGCTACTGGAATAACCCATGCAAATACTTTACACACACACACACACACACACACACACACACACATGCATCAATAATGTCTATACACTTCTGCTCTTAATCATGAATCTCCCAGACTATAATCCAATCCACTCTTATCCACTCTTCCCCTGCCAAGGCGTGAAACTCCCCCGGCCTGGTGGAGCTGACTAGGCATGCCCAGAGGCGGCCGTATTCATCTGAAGGAAACTGCAGAAAAGACGTACTAAACAAATTACTCCGAGGAGAGCCATGAGAAAGAGCAAGACAGGCGCCATAGTTCAAGCGGAGTTAGGTTTCCCACTCCTGGAAATGTTTTACCCTGAATCTAAAACAAGACATTGTGTAACCGGCGTCACTTGAATGCACTGGCAAAAAAATACTTTAATATGAAATGCTTGGAAATCCATCTGTCTATACAAGGTAGAGGTTCATAGATCATGATTTTTGGGCAAAAGGTTCACATGCTTTGCTAATGATAATCCTGACAAAGAACATGTTTAAAGAAATCATTTTTAATTTTTATTTTTTTTATTTTAGTAAAATGGGAAAAATGAAAAGATAAAGCATACAGGGTAAGTTACAAATTTCATTTCAGTAGTCACTGGTTATGCCTTTCAGAATCAAGGCAGTCCCTGTCATTACCCCTGTCCCCTTGTCCCTGGTCATTACCGTGACTGATTTGGTCTCATCGTATCTGTGGTTTGTTCTAATGATACTAATCCTAATAAAATAAAAGCCATTTCTAATTACATTTCCACCTTAATAAAAGATTGAGGCTTTGGGTTGATGAGCAGAGGGTCAGCCCCACCACCACCGCGTCACCACTGATGGGACCTTGTGCAAGACACTTAATTCTATGCCCCATATAACCCACCCACTGCATGCAGTGCCAGTCCCAATCCCGGTGAGGAAGTGGGAATGTTGTGACAAGAAGAGCATCTGGTGTAAAACCTGTGCCAAAACTATGTGGATCAAATGATCCAATGTGGTGACCCCCAAGGATAAATGGGACAAAGCCCAAGAAAGAAAAAGTATTTTCTGCAGACATTAGGCCAGTGAATTCTACCCCCTTCTGAGTAGGTATGAAAGTAAATGATCTGTCACCACATAATAAAAATAGACAAGACTTTTTTCCCCTAAAGGTTTTCTGGCAATACTGATGATACACTGTACTTTCCAAAAAAATTTCAGATTTTACTGCTATTCCAGAAAATGCAAGTTCCAGTAACATTAGAATTACACTGATACAATAAGGAATGGAAACTCTATCCATTTTGTTTCATAGCCATGGTGCAGCATATGCCCTATTTATACATTTAAAATTAATAAGTTTATACCTCCACACCCCCCATCCCCCGCTTTCTTTCTTTCTTTATTTTTTAAGATTATCCTTAAGTTAGGTCAAATAGTATTCCAGTCTGAATTTATTCCCTTATAGAAATTATGACTATGGGGTTTGGTGTTCTTCCAATACACAGTATGAGACTACGCTTTTTGGAGAAACAATTTATAATGCTTTATATGAAAATGATGGATGCTTTCTGATCTCAAATGAGACTCTCATGCAAAAAATCCACGATATATGTGGCGTTTAGTTCAATTCAATAAAATTTTAATTGTATAGCAAATTTGAACAATAATTGTTTTCTTAAAGAAGCTTTACAGAATCAAAAGAAAATTATGGAAATGTGTGAGAAAATATGATGTATGAATCAAACGGTATGTATGAATCAAAATGATCAGATTTGATGAATTTAGTTAAATTGATTGAAGTTTAAAGATGTTGGTTAATTATATTCTTTTGCCTATCTATTCATGTTACATATACAGTACCACTGGCATCTAATCAAAAAGCTAATCACCTACACAGGTGCCCTAAAATCCAGTGGTGTTGGGTGCACAGTTTTTCGTTCTGCCACTGGTATTTAAAACAGAGTGAAGAAACTCTTCTGCTTGTTTCAGTAAGAGGAGTTTTGCATGCTTGCCACAGAAGACACCCATCAGGGCCCCTGGATACATCAGATATAATTGAAGCTGCATGCTTAATGCTTTCAAACATTTCCTCAACTGTGATATTTCTTTTCTTGATGATGTGCAACAACTCTGTGTTATAATACATCATGAAAAACAAAGTGTGTTGGCCATGTGTTGGAGTCCTGCCTCTGGATCCTCTTAATATTGCCTGTCTATCAGTTTTGTTAAAAAGAGCAAATCAGGTCTTGAATTGGAGTGATTTTTTTCCCCACTTGTGAACAAGCTCTCTCCATTGGGATTTCATGGGAAGCTGGGGTTTGGATTCATGCAGGCAATTTTTGCTAGAGAAAGATAGCACATTATGGCGACTTGTCTTCCAATATGGTGAGTTTAGCATGTAGCTTCACAAATACTTGTCCTTGATTCTAAAGCATAACACAGCCAGTGGTTAAGGCATTGGACTGCTGACCAGAAGGTCCCCACCTCCACCAAGCTACCACTGTTGAGCCCTTGAGCAAAGCCCTTAGCCCTCAACTGCTCAGAGGTTTAATGAGATAAAATGTAAGTTGCTCTGGATAAGGGCGTCTGCCAAATGCCGTAAATGTTATGTAACAGGCGAGAGACTAGTCATTGACTTGAACTGGGGACACACTACAGCGCTTTCACAATCTTAAAATGTTCTGAAAATACTGGACCAGACATAAGCAATGGTCTTAGAGAAGCAATTGTTGCTACACATTCAAAGTTCAACGTCCTACAATGAGAAAGATTCTACCAGAGTGTTCTAGAGGCAAGTGTGAGGCCATCAGACCGACAGCTAAAGCTTGATCAAAACGGGACAATCATCCGAGGAACACCAGCAAATCTACATCAGAATGGCTAAAAAATAAAAGAATCAAGGTATTGGAATGGCCTAGTTGATGTTCAGACCTCAACCTCACTAAAATGCTGTGGCAGGACCTTGAGAGGGCTGTGCATAGGCGAATGATTAAAAACATCAATGAATTTAAGCTCTAAAGAAGAACGGACCAAAGTGAAGTGAGAGACTGATATAAAGTCATACAGGAACGATTACTTCAACTTATCGCAGCTGTAGATCTACAAGCTATTGAATCATGGGGGGACTTTTTAATTATATTATTATATAATATTGCCCGCAATAATTTTTTTATTTTTTGGCTTAATTTTTGTTAAATAAATAATTGCATGGTGAAAAAAAGTTATATGTTGTTGTGCATCTGACGTTATATTTGCCTAACAGTGAAACCGGCTACGGGATGCCTCTCATCCAATCAGATTACTTGGTCGGAACTAACCGTTGTATAATAATGCTTGAAACAAAGTGTGTACTCCCACCTGGCTTTCTGTTGCTGGTGGAGCGGTTCTGCTTGTCTTTGTTGTAGAGCAGCTGCTTACCTCGCAGTGTGGGTGCCGTGATCTCTGTGAAAAACAGGAGATCTCACATAAATAATCCAAGATAACACTTAAAGTATTATAATCCTTATTTCTGAAATGGACTTACCTTCACCATCGGAGACGATGTACGTCTCCATTGTGGGTGTGGGTTTGGAGCCATCATCTGGGTTTAGGGTGAGAAAGAACCGGAAAGAGACTACCATTATTGAGGTTAATACAATCTACTCTCCAGAACTGTTGAATGGTTGGGATTTGCACATGGCCCGGCCAAGAGCACAGGATACAGAAAGAATTCAAAGTAAGAGGTGCAGAAAGAACAGATAGAGAGAAATATAACAATGAAAGAATATTAGTAATACTTTAAAACTGTTGGTTTCTCTATCATCTAGTTATATACATATTAAGCAGTATCATGACTGTAGTGTCCTACAGTACTTACCCAGATTTGTGGCATTGCATTCAGCCCTCTGCATTTTGGGCCCCATCGAGCACATGCAAGGGAGTCATGCTAATGCAATAATCAGCTGGTGTAGGAGGGTGGGTCACACACAAGGTCATGATTTAAACTGCAATTAGTTGATGTACCTAAATGTACCCCATTCTAAAACCTCACCTCTCAATTCATGTAACATTCTCACTTATGAAAAAAAAAAAAACGGTCTGATTTGAAAATCTAAAAGTGCACTGTACATTACGTTGCGATAACTAAAGTATTAACATACATACTGAAATTCTAAATATTCTGAAAAGGTCTATTGAGTGTTGCAATATACTGTATATAACCTTACATTTACAAACTTACTCAATAATTCCCATTTGACTACCTCTGCAAGACTGTTTATGTAAGATTTGCCCTTAGCTTACTGGAAGGCTCACACTTGATCGGTTGCCATATTTTTAAAATTTAAAAATAGTCTTGAACAATAACGCTTACATAAGCTTTGCTAAAAATGATTTCTGCCCAAGGAAAAATAATGCGGTCAAATACAATAGAAAATCACCAATTATATATATTTTAGACATGCATATTGAGTGCCCAGAAAACCGACATAAACACAAAGTACTGTACATAAACAAAAATGATTTCTATTAACACTGGGCTCAAACAGATTAAAAATGTATTTAATAAGAACCATCAACTTTGTTGAGGTCCAAAAACCTTTTTTTATTACATTTTTGTATCATTTTATTTGCTCTATATTTTGGCCACAAACAAAAATACAATCATCTTGGTCAAGAAATTTTTTTTCTTTCTTTTTTTTAAGGCCCCTTCTTTTAACATCTACTGAAAAAATATGATTGTTTGTTTGTTGATGGATGTTCCTTGCATGCCAAATGTGCCTGTGCATACCCACTGCAATATTTCTTGTGTTATGAATCTCCCAAGACTTTTAGCATTTATCATGACAACCTGTATCCATGGCTGATGATCAGGTTGTTACTTGTTTGCAATGTGGTTATATTTAATATAATATTATATTATTATATTTATTTTACAACCTTGTGAGTCAGAATATAATACATGTTTTACTACCGAATCTACCTCTCTGGCATACAAACTGTACTGCATGCAGTGATTTTACATAACTCCCAACTGAAGTCTTTACATTTTATTGTCAGTTCTTTTTTGTACCACTTAATATGCATGCTCATAAACGCTTTGGTGATTTGGTTAATTAATAGCGCTGTCGTTTCTTAAATACTCATAATGTATGTGCAACATGGTAAGATATGCAGTGTATTTTGCATGCTTTGTGATTCATGAGTATCAGGGTGGGGAGGAAGGGCCTGCTTAGGTTCCCAGGAGGCCAGGATTTACTACTGCATCCTGTGTGAATGGGATTAGTTTTTTTTTTTTTTTTTTAAACCAGGGATAAAAATCTTTATATGTGTAGACGAGGCCTGAAGCTTTTCTCCAAATGGCAAAAGTACTTATGTTCTTTAGAGCTGAAATTATGAGATTGACATAGATAACCCGAGGAGTTAGGGTTAAGGTCATAATCATCATGAACAGAATGTGTTTAATGATCTCTCAGCCACAGCTGGATTTCTGACAGTATGCCCTAATGTACGTAATATATAATCGGAAAAAAAGTAAGATCCAGGAATGAACTATAAGTAAGATTTACAGTAAACTCCTTTCTTCCGTTATGCAGAAAACCTCTAGCCATGATCTTACCCCACTATTCCGTCCCCAGGGCCTGTAAGGAACAGTCTAGGTTTCCAGAGTGTTTGGGCAGCCGTTAAACTCTGGATGAATGGTTTGAGATTTCACTGTGTGTCGTGGCAAGAAAAGGGGCAAGAACATTGATTCCAAGGCTTTGATCAGCACTAAGACCTTACACCGCCTGGAACAGCTAACAACACTGAATATGTTTTCATTGTTTATGGCCCCAGAGGAGCCAAGCACCTACTTACATAAACTCAAGCCTGGAGTCAAGCTCGAAATAAATAAGTTGCTTCTTGTGGAATAATTGTAGAGTAGAAAGTGTAGCGCGAGCTGACTGGAGCCAGATAAACGAACAAGAAAGGATAAAAGAGGAAATGTTTTTCGTGCTATATTACAGCCTAGAGGAAAGGACAAAAGACACTGGAAAATACCATCCTCTAAGATTCATAGGCAGTAACTGGCATTTCAATTATTTAACTGCAAAAGCTTATGTCCGATATACCACTTATTAAATCACTCACTCATCGTCTTATACCGCTTTATTCTGTACACAGGGTTGCAGGGGGCTTAGAGCTTATCCCAGGCGACTTGGGGCATGAGGTGGGGTACACCCTGGATGGACTGCCAATCCATTATAGGACACACACATACACACTCACTACAGGCAATTTGGGAACACCAATTAGCCTAATCTGCATGTTTGTGGACGATGGGAGGAAACTGGAGCACCTGGAAGAAACCCAGCAAATATGGGGAGAACATGTAAACTCCATACACAAAGACCCAGAGGTGGGAATCAAACCCGGATCCTGGAGGTACAGTACAAAACGACAGTGCTAACCGCTAATTTGAAATTAGATAAAAACCTATTTTTAAATAAATTGGAAATGTACAGGCTATAATTTTACCTTTGTTTTTTAAGTTATATTTTTTAGGTTAACCCTTTTTTTATTTGTGAGAGAGGAGATACCACAGTTTTCAGTTTATAATTATTGAAAAAATGTAATGGAATTAAGTGTCCATAAGCAAAAGAAAAAACTTTTTTATTATACAGTATATACAGTATATAATATATTTATTTTTATTTAATTTTTTTTTATTTTTTTATTAAATCTAAAAAAAAAAAAAAACTTTCACAATCAGTTTCTATAGATCTCAACTCACCTTTTCTGCCAGAGCCAGGTGGTCCTGGAGGTTTATCGGTTACTGAACCTTTAGAAAGAGAGTACAGGATTTAAAAAAAAAAAAGAACTGATGCAGGATTTTCCTTGATTATGCATTAAACATTCTTTGCAAATTTCCAAATAAGCATGCACATACTACTGTACATTCTTAGGAAAAAAAAAATGTATGTTCGTCATGGCTTTGTCAATGGAGCATTGGATAATTGTTGGTTACTTTCATTAAAAATTGTTTTTTATAGGGAACAATGAGAATGATTCAGAGATCCACTTTTCCTAAGAGTGTACAGTCAGGGGAAAAACAAAACAAAATGAAAACGTGACTTGGCTTGAACTTGACACAGAAGTGACACTGAGCAGACAATGAAATGAGTTTAATGACATTTAACGAGGAACAGATTTGCGCAGTTTTCATGCACGAAACTGACAAACGGATTAACTGCAAATTCTCTAAACATTTTTTATTAACTGGTTTGCAAAACGTAAAACAGACAGAAAAGAAGAAAAAAAAAAACAGTAAACTATGATCGAGCTCTCAGGGGTGCATACTGATATTAAGATATTGGACACGTCATCAAAAGAAAACCTTACATTTATAAACGGACAGGAATCTCGGTGCATGCACATATTTTAAGTTGGCATGCATAAATGCCCCCGGATTAGAATCACACCAATGGCCAAGGAAGGGAGAAATGAATTTCAATAAGACGAGTCTGAGAAAAATGTACTACCTGTTGTTCCACTCGTCCCAGCATGAGTTCCCATAAATTCAGGGAAGTTTCCTAAAAAACGTGTTTGAGATATTTCACTTTTTTTTTTTACGATTCATCAGGATATTTTTATGCATCTAATTTTGTTTTGTTACAGCTTTTCAGTATCTTGACATATCCAAGGAAGAATTTGCCATCTTGAATGGAAGCGCTCGGTTCTCAGGATGTCTTCACAAGAAACAATAATGAAATTATTGGATCTTATGCAGGACAGCAGGGCTACAGGTAGAGACCATTACTAACCCTAACTTCAAGGATTAAAAAAAAAAAATAAAATACATACCAAGCCTGCTACCTTCAAAGGCGTCCGAATATAAATTTGACGGTAAATACGTCCAAAACGTATCTGCTACACATTGTACTTGCACTCGTAATAGGTGAGATGATCAACAATGTGAAATGACCTGGAGAATTTATAGACGCTCGAGTCAGCGTGAGACATCTCTAAACTATGTGGTGTTAAAAAAAAAAAAAAAAAAAAACATGAGGGGGAAAAAAAGAAAAAAGAGACTAGACTAGAAACAGGTGCTCTAGTCATTTTGCAATCTAATTCTGGCAAACGTCCAGGGAGTTATCTTTAGCAGGAAAATTATAGCTATTACAGTAAAGTATTCCCATTCACTTTGAGTTCCCCTCCATACATCTTCCTTGGAAAGTAACTGCATGTTTTTTTTTTTTTGTTTTTTTTTACTTTTTAAAAAAAATACGGTCTGGTAGAGAAGGGCTGTGGAAAGAAGCAATGAGATGCAGAGGAGAGACAAAGTAGAAGAAACTTTGCTGCGACATCCATCAAGCAGAGACGCAGCGCACAAACAGAGGACATGTAAAATAAACACAGGGATAGCTGACGTTAAACATCAGAGTAATGCCAATAAAGAGCAGAACCTGGATCAAACAAAAGGTCTCAAGGTTATGATGAACAGATTCATTTACCGTAGAACAACCTCGGCAATAAAACGTGCAGCGATAAACGTCAGTGCTGAATTAAATCAGACTACAACTGAAAGAAAAGTCGTCATTCTATATGTTTGTACGTTCTGAAGATTTACAGCATATCCCCACACACACGCACACACACAGCCAATAGATCACTTTTTCTAACAGAAATCATTTTATTACTGTTACTTATTTTTAGGTTAGCCATCATTGGCGATCTTGCTCTTCTTCATTCCCTTTTTCTTTTTCTGTGCCCCCCCCCCCTTTTGCTCCTTTCTTTCTTTTTTCCAAAGGGCGACCCTCCACCCATTACCCCGATGCACTTTTGCAAGCAAACACACACACTGTACATGGGTCACATTAATCCTGTCTTTTGTCATTTGTCTTGTATTTGTTGTTTTGTTTGCATACAATATACAGTACTGCGTTTTGTTGTGAAATAATAATAAAAAATAATGATAAAATTAAAAAAAAGCAAATGTAAACAGTGAACCATGAATTTACACATAAGTGTAGTACATCATTTTAATCTATAAAGGGTCTACTTTTATTTGCATATACAGTTTTGGCTTTTGGCTTGGATCAAGGAAAGAAAACAACTAAGGAGATCTGAAATGCTGGACTGCCCCACCCCAACCCCCAACACATTATTAAAACCTGGAAAGATAATGTTGAACTGTTACATTTGATGTTAAGTAATGTGGGGAAAAAAATATGAAAGGAGATACAATTAGAACTCACAGGATTAGGACTAAACAGCTGGATATCCATAAGAAAACTAGTTGTTAGTGAAGTGAAACTCATCAGAAAAAAAAGGCTTTAGTTTGCTAGGCAGCATAAAGACTGGACTTTGGATGGATCCAGATTGGATGGTGATTTGATGGATCCAGATTGACCCTATTCCAGAGTGATGGGCGTGTCAGGGTGAGAAGGGAAGCTCATAAAGCGATGCACCCATCATGCATAGTGTCCACTGTACAAGCCTCTGGAGACAGTGTTATGTGGGGTTGATCAGTCGCTCAGGTCTAGAATCAATAAAATTATGGGGCAATAAAATGAAGTCAGCTGACGACCTGAATGTACTGAATCACCAGGTCATCACATCTATAGAGGGTTTCTTCTTCCCTGATGGCACGAGGTATATTCCAGGAATAATACTAAGATTGTGAAGAAGTGGTTCTGGGAGCACGAGGAACTGGACACCACATTTTATGTATAACGAAAGCTAAAGGCAGTAAAAACATAATCTTCAAGAGTGTGGCCATTTTTTTAATGGCCAGGCAATCGATATGTATATTTAGTCCAAAATTATGCCTTTTACAGTATTGATTAGTTATTAAGAAATTGGCATGATATAGAGACTTTTATTCTGCCTGAATAAGTTAGTAATAATTAATTTAATTTAATTTTTTTGTCTAGACAGTTTTTTTGAAAAATCGGTAAAACTATACAGTAGAGGATCATGTCAAGCACAATGGACCAACACACTGGCTTTGCGCACACACACACACACACACACACACACACACACACAGACAGACAGTAGTACCTGAGCACACCGGAGTCTTGTATTGCACTGAGGAGCCACTGATGGGTTTGCCGTCTGCAGTCACGCACCAGCAGTAACCTGTAGGTGTGTGGCACTGGACCTGAGAAACCACAGAAACACAGAAAAGAAACGCTTTAACACAAATCTTACTAAAGATGTTCACTAGACAGATGGACTGAAGTGAACGTTTCAACAATAAATCCTACTCAAGGACAGCTTGTCTGGATTTGGCAAGCCCGCTGTGACAAATTAATATATGACTGGAACGGTTAAATGGAACAGGTCTCTGAGGCGACTTAATGCACACTTTTCCAAACATCTTCCGAATATTCTGCTACTGATGAGAAACGCAGCAAGGCCGTGTGTCCCTTGGAGACAGATCAAGGTGCCGGTGTGAGTCGCAGGATGACGCGTTTGTGTGTGTACAGGGGTGTTGCCGATTGTAATGTATAGGACGTGGTGATCCAGAGCGCTGACGCACCTGGGCGAAACTTCCGTCTTCGTTGCACTCCGGGATGAAGGTGGACTCCTGTGTCGTCTCGCCTTTTTCCAGAGCCTGGCTCCTCTCCACAAGGCACTTTGACTGGCCTAAGTCTGAAACACGTACACAGCTAGACTTTACACTACATTTTAACACATCTTAGAGACAAAAAAAAAAAAATCACAAATATGATGTCTTTACAGCTGGAACACATTTACACAACTTTATATGTGACGTCACAAGTCTGTATGTCTGTAATCTGTAATTACAAAAACATGCAATATGGTTATATATATAAAAAAAAATTAAAAGAGAGAAGAATGAATCATAAATAAAAAACACCACAAACAATGTTTGGTAAAATGTCTGCGTAGGTCATACATGCCAGTATGAATATATTCTCCAAGGTCAGGCAGTAAAATGACCATCATAAAAAAATCTTAGTCAGTCAAATAATATCATAAATCTTGGTAAATCGATATAACAGCCGAGGTTTTAATTTGGAAACTCCCCTGTAAACATACGTGCCAATATGTAAGTCATTAGGCAAATAACAAACAAAAAAAACTGGTTGGTTTTGGGTCATATCATGCAAATAAACAACACTTAAAACTTGGATCACAGTACTGGAATGCTTGCAGTCAAGTACTGTAATGGCAGGTAATTTTCCGTTAAACAAACACATCTCTGTTTGGGTTTTCTACATGCTCACGAGTTGGTGCATAAGTATTATATATAAGTATAAATACGCTTATGCATGTACTGTAAACAGCAAAACATATACTCATCCTTAAAAGTGGTGGACACAGAAGCACAAACCTGGATTGCTTGCTCGGTCAAAAAACTCAAGGTCAGATGTATGAAAGGTGTTCAAGTCAAACCGGGACTTCTGATTGTGCAGAATAACAGAACACAGATCTGAAAGTAAAATCTCCCTTTATGTCTCTATATAATCCCCTGCTACACTAATGCACTTATCCGAATGTTTCACTAGTGCTTGGACACCAACAAGGCAGAAAGTTCTCAGTACGCCAGTGCCATGATCGGACTGCCTGTCTGATTCACGTCTAAAACGCCGGCCTCCCAGGAACTCCTCTGATAGCTTTTCCAAACATCTGGAAATGGCTTGGAGCAATAACTCTCAGCCGCTGTAATGTGCACGTGGTGTTGGTGAATGATTGTGTGCACAGATCCCACAGACAGATGTGCTTCTTCCTCTACAAGTTGTCAAAAAGATTCTTGTAAATTTTTAAGGATCATGCGTTCTACTCGCTGAATGTTCACAGGAACGACTGTAGTGGGCTCCAAGCCACCTCGGCCGGGATCGCCATTCACAGACGTACGGCCTTCTTTAAAACCTTTTCACCATTTAAATGTTTTACTCCGACAAAGAGTCTCTTTACTGTATTGTGCTTGAAATTTTCTGTAAATGTCAAAAAGTTTTACGTCACTTCAATCACAATTAGATCACTTTGTGTGTGGAAAAACACTGCTTCTCAGGTACAAAACCAAATTCAGCAAATATATATTTTATTAAACTATGGGTAATTACTAGGAGAAGTTTTGTTTTTCCTCCTAAAACTAGATGTTAATTAGAATTACACATGTAATGAACAAAATGTGGTGTAAAGTATGTAATTTTTGTACGGCTGAAGATTTTTTTTATTGTTTATATTTCAGAACATGTTTACTACTACAAGGTCATTTATTTATTTTCAACATGAAGTAGCATGGCTCCATGGTTGGAGTTTGAACCTCGCTGTTCAAAGTGTGCATGTTCTCCCTGTGCATGATGGGTTTCCTCTGGGTTCTCCTGTTTCCTCCAACAGGTCAAAGATCTAGATTGGTTGGCGTTTCCAAATTGCCTGCAGTGTGTGTTTGTAGACCTGTGAGTCATACAGTACAAACCGAATTCCGGAAAAGTTGGGAGGGTTTTTAAATTTGTATTAGATGAAAATTAAAATACTTTCAAATTACATGAGCCAATATTTTATTCATAATGGAACATAGAGAACATAAATGTTTAAAAATAAAATTTTATCCACAAAATAAGCTCATAACTAAATATAACAAAATAATTTGATGCCTGCTACAGGTCTCAAAAAAGTTGGGACGGGTGGGTGTTTACCATGGTGTAGCAAAACTGTTTAAAGACGTCTGGGCATTGAGGTCATGAGTTTCTGGAGTTTTGGTGTTGGAATTTGGTCCCATTCTTGCCTGATATAGGTATCCAGCTGCTGAAGAGTTTGTGGTCGTCTTTGATATATTTTTCGTTGTATGATGAATCGCCAAATGTTCTGTATAGTGTAGGTGAAAGATCTGGACTGCAGCCACACTAATTCAGCATCTGGACTCTTCTACTACGAAGCCATGCTGGTAATAGCTGCAGTATGTGGTTTTGCATTGTCCTGCTGAAATACACAAGGTCTTCCCTGGAGCATATGTTGCTCTAAAACCTTTATATACCTTTCAGCATTCATAGTGCCTTCCAAAACACGCAAGCTGCCCATATCGTATGTACTTATGCACCTGCATACCGTCAGAGATGCTGGCTTTTGAAATGATGCTGAAAACATGCTCAAGAATGTCAAATTTGGACTCGTCTGACCATAGAACACTTTTCCACTCTGAAACAATGCATTTAAAATGAGCCTTGATCCAGAGGATACTACAGCGCTTCAGGACAATGTTCATGTATGGCTTTCTTTTTGCATGATAAAACTTTGTCTTGGAATCTGCAGATTGGCACGGTGGAATGTGTTTAGTGAAAGTGGTTTCTGGAAGTATTCCTGGGCCCATTTAGTAATGTCACACCCTCTTCTAGAGGGCCTGAAGACCACAGGGATCCAACAAAGGTCTTCGTCCTTGTCCCTAACGCACAGAGATTTCTTTTGATGATGTTACGCACTAAAGATTATGAGATTTGCAAAGCTTTTGCAATTTGAGTTGAGGAACGTTGTCTTTAAAGTATTCCACAATCTTTTCACGCACTCTTTCACACAAAATTTCTTGCTTTTTCAGCCCTTTGTTGTCCCCGTCCAGACTTCTTTGAGACCTGTAGCAGGCATCAAATTTGAAATGAGCTCTTTAACTGGATAGAAATGTAACATTTCTCAGTTTAAACATTTGTTATGTTCTCTATGTTATATTGTGAATAAAATATTGGCTTATGTGATTTGAAAGTTTTTAAGTTTTCATTTTATTCAAATTTTAAAAAACGCTTTTTTCGATTCGATTAGATTTTTGGGTATTGGGATTTTCAATTCAATTTGATTCAATTGCATTCAAATGTACTGTCTAATTTATTTCAAGCAGCTATTTTTTTTTTCAAAGATTTTGAAGTATTAAAAACTACTGAAAGTGCTGTGCAACATGTTGTTGACTTTTTAACTGTCATGTCGCACAGAAAAACCTGCCCCAACCATCCATACTGGAAACACAAAAGAAGAAAAAGAAGGCAATACTCTTGCAAAATGGCAGTATTTGTGGAAGATGCGAGCGGCTTGTATTTTCTGCTAATATGTGGTATATTTAGTGTTTGTAAGTTTACCCTAACAATGAAAAAAATGTGAATTGATTTTGAATCCAAAACTAACCCAATGATTTATTTAATTAAGCAACAAAAGATGCATAATTGAAAACTGCATCATTTATCAAATCACCCAGCTCTGTGTGTGTATCCTGTACGAGTGTGTGTGTTTGTGCTTGTGCCCTATCATGGGTTGCACCCCATTCTAATGTACCCTGCCTTGTGCTCCAGGTTCCCTGGATCG
>JAOVVB010000002.1:22039758-22061998 GCA_028570985.1 Heterobranchus longifilis | reverse complement strand
TAAATTTCTGTTTTTGACAAATTTCTATTTCTATTTTCTTTTCTATATTTCTATATTTGTTATATTGATATTTTGTTTTTATATTGATATTTTGTTCTTATTTGTACAGTATATTTTACTTTTACTTTGTACAGTACATTGCACTAGTTAATCTTATTTTTCTAACGTATTTCTTTTATTACAGTATATTTTACTTTGTACAGCATATTTTACTAGTTAATTTTATTTTTTAACGTATTTCTTTCATTCATATTATTTCTTATGTATAAGCTTTTACTATTACTATTTTTTTAAGGTCACTGGCGGTCGTATCAGCATTTCACTGCATATCGTACTGTGTATGACTGTGTATGTGACAAATAAAATTTGAATTTGAATTTGGATTGTTCAAGAGAGAAGGCTTTCCTTGTGCAGTATGTCAAGTTCAGCTTCCAACAATCCTTCATAACGCCCAAGTGGTTTGACAAAAAATGGATTGTTTAGCACTGCACATTATTGTATTAGGTTGTGTCTCTTTGTCCTGCAAACTTTATATCTAACCGCTTGCTTGCACCTACATGAAAGGAAAAAGCTCCTTCTCAGGCAACTTTTTATCCTGCCGTGCACAGGATCCCCATCATGATGCACATCCTGATCTGCACAAGCAGATCCCCCATGGAAACTGTTTCTCTTTAGAATGCATTATAATATGCAGTACTGTGTTCTTTGCAATTCCTTTTGGAAAATATGAATATATCTAGTGCAAAGAACAGAGCAAGTGACATTCAGGGATGTGAGAGAAATGCAATAGAACCAGGAGGAAAACCGTATGTAATCTGTGTAAATGTGATGGAACAACTGGCATCTAGCTTGCTTTATTTTCAGATGGCATTCACAGAAGAGGTGCAAATTAACCGAATTAAAAATTTCACTCCTCTGTTTTACATGCAGGTTTGGTCAGGATAGACAACTTTTTATCAATTCCAGCTGCACTTGCATGTGTGAAACAATATTCTCACAAACTGCCACTGACCCAAAAAAGAAATTGTCCCCAGCAAGATATCAGAAAGAAAACTCAGATATCATTTCTGGAACACAGCCAAAGTAACACTAGAATTCAGGAGTTCTAACAATAGCCTGGATGCCCTTAAGTGGTTCAATCAAAGCGGGACATGAACTTGTTTGAAAATCTGTTCACAGACAAACAAATAACCAACCTGACAGGACTTAAGGGAATCTGCGAGGATGAATTTGACAAAATACCCAAATACTGGTGTGCTAAGTTTTTTGACGCAACTCAATGAAATTTGTTTGCTTTTCCATCACAGGAACAAATGAGATTGATGGAGAACTGTATGGAAAAAAAATCTGTTATCAGAAGCCACTGTATCTTGGTAAGCAATGACAAGCAAATTTGACTGCTATCAACTACCAAATTCTTAGTCCTTCAGTTGTTACTTAAGGTCATGTTTTATTTAAATTAATAAAAAAAAAAAATGAAAGAAAGAAAGAAAAGGAAAAGGTTTAGCCTGAAACAGATATAATATCCGAGAGAAACTGTGATCCTTTAATGCTGAATATACTCATTCATCACATTAAAAGCTTTTTCAATGGTTAAAATTGCCTCTTTGAAATGCGATAACCATCTTGTTCAGTCTATAATACAATCGCTGCAGACTGTAGAGAATGGCTGCTAATATGCGATACATTCTCCAGCTCTCTCTTTCTCTTTCTTTGAGAAAAAGCAGAGCCACATTTGTGCAGTCTCATTGGGAGCTTCTGATCTGTGTTAATGGAGTTTGCATGTTCTCCCTCCGGGTGCTCTGGTTTCCTCTCACAGTCCAAAGACATGCAGAGTAGACTTATGCCATTTCTAATAGTGTGTGTGTGTGTGTGTGTGTGTGCTCGTGCCCTGTGATGGATTGGCACCCCATACAGGTTGTACCTCACCTAGTGCCCCGGGTCCCCTGGAATAGGCTTCAGTCCTGATCTGACCCTGAACAAGATAAGCACAAGTGCCATGCACTGCTAAACTTTCTCTACATGCACGTCCTGTAGATTTCTTTTCCTGAAATTCCTCAGCTATTATTTCTCTCTGTCTCTGTCTCTCTCTCTCTCTCTATCCTTCCCCGTCCAATGTATCTAAAGACCTAAAGTAGAGGCTGATCACATTTCATACATTTCTCTCATCTCCCTTGGGCTTGCATGCTGAGAGCACGGCCACAATAATTTGCACGAATTCATTCATTCATATTCAGTCAGCACTTTCTGCTGGTTCAGGTGTTGCTGGATTCACGGCCATTTCTCTTTTCCGCAGATGTAGACACCAGTCTATTACAGGACCCCATGCGCATACACATCCACACACTTATTCTCACCTGTTTAGAATAAGCAATATCTCAGTTTCGTGGGAGTGGGAGAAAACTGATGACCCCAGTGGAACCCAATGTGGACATGGGAGTGACGTGTGAATATTACAGCATAGATAGTAACCCAGGGTCAGGATAAACCTTGTTGTTTTTTTTTTTTTTTTAGGATTTCACCATCTTGAATAATGGAATTCATCACCTTGTTACAGTAGTAATGGAAAAGTCTTTCCTGTGCTAATTTCAGCTAATTAGATTCAGCTCTGAAATCAGCTCTTGATTGGGGTTGACTCCACTCACCTGTTTTGTTTTAACTAGTTGTCTATTTTAGTTGTGTATACCCTGAACCTGTTCAGCACCACATTTCCTTAGTTCTTGTTTTGTGCTATATATTATCTATAGCTAGTTTTATCTTTGCTTAACTAAAAGCCTGCAAAAGCCACTTTTGGACCTTGTATCTACAATGTTGAACGATTCGTTCTTTTTGAACAAGTCCTTAATGACTCAGAAGAACGAGTCGTCTCAGAGAGTGATTCGTTATTTTTCTACTCTGCATTGCAAAACCTCCGTAGGTTATGTACAGGAAACAGAAATGAGTAGTTACTTATGAGTCTTTTGGTCTTAATCGTTAGTTTTTTTGTCATGTGACTCCTATAGATGCTATGCAGTGCATTACACAGGGAACAGAATAAAGCGGTTCTTCTCTATGAGTCTTCTAGTCCGAGTCGTTTGTTCTTTTGTCACATGACTCCCATCGCCGCTATGCAGTGCAATGCATAGCGTCTATGAGAGTCAAGTGACAAAATAATGAACGATCCGGACCAGAAGATATGAGAGGTGAGCTGCTCATTCTGTTTATCATATTATGTCCTTAGCTGCATTGTAATATTTTCATTACTGGAATTTGTGTATGTAGACATGTTGGGGGTCTGTTTATTGAAAATGTAACATTTTATTTTATTTCTGATCAAAATTTACAGAGAATGGTCTGAAACTATCCAGGAAATAATCTGAAAAATATCCAGCGGCAGTGAGGGCAGCTCTCTGGACAAAAATGCCTTTTGGAGGTCAGAGGTCAGAAGAGAACGGTCAGTCTGGTTCCAGCTGATAGACAGGCAACAGTACCTCAAATAACATCTTGTTACGACTGAGGAATTCTGAAGAGCATCTCTGAATGCACAACACGTCAAACTTTAATGCAGATGGGCTACATGAGCAGAAAACCACACCGGGTGCTGCACCTGTCAGCTAAGAACAACTGAGGCTATAGTTCACATGGGCTCACCGAAATTTGACAATAGAACATTGGAAAAACATCACCTGGTCTGACGAGTCTCGATTTCTAATGCGACATTCAGATGGTAGAGTCAGAATTTGGCGTAAATAACATGAAAGCATGGATTAATCCTACCTTGTATCAGCGGTTCAGGCTGGTAGTAGTAGTGTAATGGTGTGAGGGAGATTTTCTTGGCACACTTTGGGCCCCTAAGCATGGTTTACATGGTTTGCATTGCCCCAGTATTGCCCCCCTACCACCTTGTTCAGTGTACTGAGAGCATTTAGTCAGACACTCAGCAAGTTCAGATCAGCATAATGTACTCTGCACAGTACATTCAAGAGTGGTACAGTAAATAGAAATGCAGAAAAAAGGAATGGATACTTGTGGTATTAATTTTTGAGATCTTCGATGTGGTAGATATACAGTAATACAAACCTTTGTGCTCAGACATACAGTACAGTATCAGTTAAAGTAGCAAGACAAGCATATATGGATCATTCACTCTGACTGCCTGTACAGGATTAAACACTTGTCCAGGCACAATAGTGACAACAGTGTTAACTGTTATTCATAGAAATCTTTTTGACTTGAATGGGACTTGTTTGTAGGACATGTTATTTTGTTTGGGTACCTAGAGCATTATGTTTCACTAAAGTACACTAAGTCCCCTACATACAAACATTTAAGTTACAAACGTGGAAATGATGGCAGACATTGCTTTTAACATGAATTGTTCAACCATCGGCGCGATTCTAAAGAAGAAGATCATGGAACATGTTAGTTTTATACTGTGTATAGCCAGTTGTGTTGCTATCCTAGTACCTACAGTAGACAATGTTTATTGGACTTACAAACAAATTGGACCTACAAACAAGCCCTCGGACCGGAACTTGTTCGTATGTCGAGGACTTACTGTAGTGCTGCAGATATCATGAGTGTGCATCTTTTCTGACTGAAACACTCTTTGTGTAGCTCTTCTCTTCATTTCGCAAGGATGAAATGAATTTTTTGATTCGCTGAGTAATTTTTTTCTCATATCCCAGCAAGAAAACTGGGGTCAGAGCACAGGGTCAGCCAGGATACAGCACCCCTAAAGCAGACAGTGTTAAGGGCCTTGTTCAAGGACTCAACATTGGCAATTTGGTGGAGCTGTAGCTTCAACCACCAACCTTCCGATGAGTAACCCAGGGCCATCACTGAGCTACCATTGCTCCAGTAGAATACTTGAGTCTAATGTGGGGCGTAAACTCAAAGCCTTAACCGATTGAACCACCACTGCCACTGCATGGTGGCTCAAATATTGACGCTTTGCCTTCATAGCCATGATACTCTACGTACTGTATATGCAAGCGTTCCTATGAATGGATGAACGTGTTCAACGTATAAATAAAATAAGAAAGTAATTAATAAATTTTTACTTAAAATTTGAGCTAAAGCAGGACTTTTGATCACGCAAAATAAGTTAAGTTAAGACTCGTCTTTATTTGTCACGTATACATTACTGCACAGTGAAATTTATTACTCTTTGCATATCCTAGCTTTGTTAGGAGGCTGGAGACAGGGCACAGGGTCAGCCATTATACGGCTCCCTTGGAGCAGACAGTGCTAAGGGTTTCGCTCAAGGGCTCCACTGGCTATTTGGTGGAGCTGCGTCTTGAACCACCGGCCTTCCGATGAGAAACCCAGGGCCATCACTGAGCTACCATTGCTCCAGTAGAATACGTGAGTCTGATGTGGAGTGTGCTGTGAAACACTGGAATCACACATAACAGAACACAGTGATAAGAGTCAAAACTATTTTTATTTCTCTATATAATCCCCTGCAACATCAATTCACTTATCCCAGTGTTTCACTAGTGCTTGATACATCAACATACAGTAAAAAGTTTTCTCTTCTTGCCTGCCATGTGGAAGGCCAGGATTCCATTCCAAGTCAATACCTAAACGCAGCCGCTGGATGCAGGGAATCCTTAGCACTGGTCCTAAGCCCTGATTGAAAAGTAAGGGACCTCTCAAAAATGACGTTTGGTGTAATGTGGATCGGATCGGATGATCCGCCATGGGAGCCCTTGACGAGTGCAGCCGAAAGAACAACAATTGTAGTTCGGACATTGTGGAATGGAATCACAGAGGAAGAGACATAAGACCCAGGATTCCAGGTTTGGAAATTCATCACAATTAAAAATGATCTTCTATTGTAACACTTGATAATAGTTTAAAGAATGAGCCCTTTTTAATTAAAGAAGCAAATACCTCAGGAGGGTGACTGGTTAATTGCTTATAGAAAGCCATTAAGGATGGAGTCGATACTTCTTTTCATTATGCAGCATATATTTCTTCATGGCTGTGTCTGTAAAGTAGGGAGTAAGATAGATTAGATTTGTTAGCTTTGTGATTATCTAATATAAAAATGGGGGCACAAAGATAAACTGTCGAAATGAGAATGATTTTTAAATGAATGTGAATAGATCATGCTGTGTTGTTTTTTATTTTTATGTTTTTAAGAAGGTAACTAAACGAAAAGGTGTCAAAACAGTTCCGCTAACATGTCCACAGGGTCCTTGGTTCCAATTTGAGTGCAGTTACTGTCTTTTGGATTCTCTGGTTCTTCTCACCTCCCTATAACATGCCAGAGGGTTGGACTTGATAAGATTTAAATCTCTGTGTGTGTGTGTGTGTGTGTGTGTGTGAACTGAAATGTGTGTGTGCATGGTGCACTCCAATGGATTGGTGTCCTACCCGGGGTGTATCCCCAGCTCATGCTCATTGTTCGCAGGATGCACCGTGACTCTGACCAGCAGGTACTGGAAATAAATGAATGAATTAATAAACTTCAGGGGAGGTTCAGTCAGGAAGATAGAATCCTACATTTTTAACAGTCCTTTTTATGCACGTGGGTATTGCACTGATTCTTTAATGTGAATTCCATTCAGCACCAGATGTGAAATGATGGATGGATGATAGAGGCCACTGTCAGACTGGCGTGATTCTTTTTAAAGGCTTTGCTGGACTTGCTGGACTTTCTGCACTAATGGTTCTGCCTGTGTCGGTGGTCACACCTGAACACCTTAATGATTGGGTATTTCCCAGAAACAATTTAAGACCAGGACATATTCTTGCTTCAGTGGATAATCTGACATGGATGTTGTAGATTTGTACCTAAAAACAGCTGCTACGATCATAAAAAATAAAAAGTAAAAAACTGTCCTTTTAAAATACTTGGTATTGTTTGAATAAGTGCACAGTTTTCATTTACACATTCCAGAATCTGGTGTCACGCAGAAGGTGGACAAATTGAGATGGGTTTGCTTTTGAATCCCTTTTTTCCTTTTATTCTTTTTCATGTTTCATGCATTTCTGTGCATCATTTTATGCACATTTTCCTTCCCGCTGGCTTTTTCTTGTCAGGAATCGAAATCTTGATCTGGATTTCCGTAAAGCTGCTTTTGCGACAATTGTTAAAAGAACTTTCTTTCACTTGTGACCAGAATACAATACAATACTTTTCTAAATCAATACACTCCGATCAAACAAACAGCATGCTGTATAAACTCCACTACTATATTTAAGGCTGTGCTGTTTCTGCCACATGTAAACTAATATATACGGTACAGTATATGGCCATATTATTCACATTAAGAACCATTCGGTCTCCCAAAAAAGACGTGCATTCCTGAGGGTCGAGAGCTCAACGTGGAAACCCATTAGGAACGGGTGGTGCGGAAGGGATGTTGGAGAACACGCTCCTAGCAATAAAACCTTATGACTCACATTAGAGGAGAAAGATGAAGTACCAGGACAGAAGGAAATGGGATTATGATCTGCCCCAAAGGCACATGAATACCTGGGAGGACTAGCGCTTTGCTCAAGGATGGCTCATCTGCAGTGGGCGTTGAGAAGAATATGCTTCCTTTTTCCTGTCCTCTCTCTCTCGCTCTCTGTCACATTCTATCCCTTCCCCTCTGCTCTGTGTCTGGCAGAGACTGAGATAATAATGGAGAAAGGAAAGATAAGGTAAAAAACACTCTTCTGCTTTCACTTATGCTTATGATCATGAGAGGCAGTTGCAGATAAATTGACATGTCGAGAGAGAAAAAAATACTAATCCAGACGTTTAAATCCTCTGCCTTCTCCTCCCGTTTTCTTTTTCTCCATAAAAGTAAATGTGTCAAAAGGAAGACAGAGAGAGTAAGAGAGAGAGAGAGAGAGAGAGAGAGAGAGAGCTTCTCCTTGCATCATTTCTGTCCATCTGACGTTGAGTATGCTAACAAGCAAATGTCCTGATTTAACCATTTCAATTCCCTGACATTCTTACATTCATTCTAGCATTCCTTTTCATTTAGTCACTGAATAATACAAGTGTTCAAGTCAAAGCGGGACTTTTTAGATCATGCAGAATAACAGTGTAAAAACTCCCTTTACGTATTTCTCTATATAGTCCCCTGCTACACTAATGGACACCATCAAGGTAGAAAGATTTCTCAGTATGATCAGACTGCCTGCTTCACGTCTGACACACTGGCCTCCCAGGAACTCCTTTAACGCCCCAAACATGTGGAAATGGCTTGGAGCGAGCATCTGTTCCACAAGGACCAAGTGTTCCACTCGATGAATGTTCACAAAAAAGACTGTGAGCTGGCATCTCTTCCGCAAGTTTTCAGACGTTCCACTCGATGAATGTTCACAAAAAAAGACTGCAGCGGACTCCGAGCCACTTCGGCCGGGATCACGGTCATTGACGGACATACGGCCTTCCTTTTCACCGTTTAAATGTTTTACTGCGGCTAAGAGTCTCATCATCGTACTGTGCTTGAAGTCTTCTGTAAATGTCAATCGCTTTTACATGAGGAACTTCACTCATTTTCACAAACTGTTATATCCCAGACAGTTGATCCTGGCCCCATGTAAGCAATAATAATGTTAAAATACTACATTTAAAATATCAAATATGTTGTTATTATGTATAAACCCTTTCAAATTTTTTATTTATGGTTCTACAGTATTTACCAAAAAAAGAAACAAATTAACTAAACACTCAACATAGCAAGAATGCAGAATATACACATAATACTCCATATCTTTATGACAAATTAAAAGTCTACACATGACTGTTATTCATAATTTAGGGCAGCTGGTGTATGTTAATAATGATAAATTAAAAAAAAAAAAAACAATAGGCAGAAACAGATTTGTGTGCTAAAAAACAAAGGGTAAGCCTTGTCTCATCTGGCACGGCGAGAAGCTGTATAGCTGAACTGCATGTGTGAAATGAGAGCCAGGTTTTCTTGTTCTTTCAGCTGTTGGAAGCTATTTACTGTATCTCGCTCTTGTTAGCAAAGTGCTGGCGCCATTTGGAGAAGTGTGGAACAGGAGGTGGGATGAATACAAAGCACATGGCTTTAAAGCTTCCACTGGTTGTTACTAGGAGACAACAAGAAAACCAGAGTGTTCGGGGCTGAAGAAATAAAACCGAAGTTTTAGTGGACAGAGAAGGAAAATTTGAGTTAGACTTTTCACATTTTCCAAATGAGATTTGGGAAGATTTATTTTGCTTTTTTTTTTTTTGCTTTTAACGAATACAGCTTAAAATAAACAGGAAAACAATTTTGCGCTTGAGGAGAGGTGTCACGATGTATCACATCACGTAAAGAGCTGAAGCATTCATGCTCACAAGGCAAGTGGAAGGCATGAAATGAAGCTCTGTGAGTGTGTGTGTGTGTGTGTGTGTGTGTGTGTGTGTGCATGCATGCATTTGTGTGTGTGTGAAGAGAAAGTTTGTGTTTCTTGAACCTAAATTACTGCTTTGTCATTGTAAATTACCAAAGCTTGAATTGTTTATGCTCTAAAAGCTATTTCGCATCCCGTACTCGTTTCTGACACTTAAATAAACACAGACATCTTCTTTAAAGGCTTGTAGATGTGAACCGGTCAAACTCCAAATGCTCAATTTCACTACAGCACAGTGCACACACACATAACACACTCTCACAACGACGTTGAAAGCGGATTCAGACACGTGTGGCCGTTTATTAATGAAACCGAATCAGGCAATAAGGCTTGAGCCAGACGTGTGTCTTTGAATGTCTCAGAGGTTGTTCTTGGTCTTAAGTATTTTTTTGCTTGTATGTCTTTACTTGAGTATTTTCCGTATTTGATACTTTTTACATTTACTCGGTACATTTTTGATGAAAAGCCTGTACTTTTACTCCCTACGTTCTACATAGAGACTCATTATTTACTAGAGATTGTTACTTTTCAGATGAAGATCAAACAAAAATGCATTGATTTTCTAATCTAAAGATACAAGTTCAAACTTTGATTGGTGAATGCGCCAAAGTGATTGGCAGTTAATTAGAGAACAGATCCCGCCCACTTGGTTTCTGGGCCGCGGATTCTTCTGGCAGCTTTTCCAAATAATTAACATACTGAGCAAAAGATTTGTGAACTCTTACGCTTTTGATTTGTGTTTAACATCCATAAGAATTTTGTTTTATCATAACAGGTTTATAATATTTAATTGCATACAGTAGACTACCTGCATTATACAGGGTAGTAATGGAAGCATTAATAAGTAATCTAAGTAATTAAAGATGCTAACAGTGCCACTTACTATTTGTTTAATTAATGTCGCTTTCAACAAGTCATGTTGTCATGGCGTCATGTCCAGGGCCTCCTTTCAATTAGCTTCAGTAATCTCTTCTTTTTTTTATCTGCCTTTATGAAACAAATCATATTTCTGTGTTGATTTTTTAAAACTAATGAGAATAGTGGCGGTTCAAACGTTTAGGGCTGTGGGTTACTGGGTTACTGATCAGAAGGTCGTGGGTTCAAACCCCAGCACAACCAAGTTGCCCCTGTTGAGCCTTTAACACTATATGCTCCAGGGGGCGCTGTATCCCAGCTAACACTGCACTCTGACAGCTTTCTAAGTGGGATATGCTAAAAAAATCATTTCACTGTGCTGTACGGTACACGTAACTAATTATTATTAATCGCTATTGTTTCAAGTCAAATTGCCAACCACTAAAGCACTGACTTTAAGAAGCTGAACCCTTTAATTTTTAACAAAAGTAATCAATGATTTATTTGTAGCCTCTAAAATGACCTCTGTCAGCTCCCTTTGAAATTAAACTACAAGCACATCAGGGCAGCTACTTGCATCACTCCAAAATGGTCTCGTTTTATCCATAAAACACTGCCGGAAGATATTAAGTTTTCTAGCTGTACTGGACTTTATCTAAAAAAAGAAACCTATGCAGTGCTCGCTCCTCGCTGTGCAGCCACGTCTAAACCAACCAGTCAAATAATTAATATAATAATATTCTGTTGGAATGGAACATTTCATCTCTGGTAAATGGCTTCAAAGTTTTATGAATGTTTAAATTTATTAATTAATTATTAATTATTATACTTCTTCCCAAAACAAATCTCTACTAGACTTACACATTCATTTTATCAACAGCAATTATTAACTTCAATTGTGCTTAAAATACTGTTTACCAATAGCACGAGTAGATAGATATTCAGGAAAAAAAAAAAAATTATACCTAAAGTACATTTTAGATAACGTACTTATTACTTCTATTTGAGTGAAAAAAAATAAAAATAAATAAATAATAGTTCTACTTCTACTTGGAGCAGAATACATTCTTGTGTTTGTGTACTTCTGTGACCTCTAGTGTGTGTGTACAGTATGTGTGTGTGTGGGTGTGTGTGAGTTTTGTGCTGTATGACAAATGCCAATGTACTGTTAAACTGTTTAAAAAAGGTCAAATCAATGACATCATCATTACGGCTCATTACGGTTTACATAACAGCCCCAGACAGAAAACAAACATCGCTTTGTTTGTTCAGTCAAACTTGCTATAGAAAGAAACAGCATCAACCAATCAGGATTAGAAATGTTTCTTGTTTCTGTTTGAAATCTACTTTTCAACTCGCTACGCTCTGAGGAAATAGACATCGACCTGACAGTCGCTTAACCCCGGTTAATCCATATATGGGCAAATGGACAAAACAAATGGATCCTGGGTGTTCATTGGAGCATGACAACACACCTCAGTTAGTACAGTCTAACTAGCTTACTGTAGCTTTCGCTTACTTAAAATGCTAAGGTGGCTAACTTTAATTAGCAGTATATTCTATTCTAAGGCTACTTTGCGTTTGATAGAACTCTGTCACCCATGATGTCCCGTGTCAGCTCCAACATTTCTCAAGTTAAACTACAACAATTCCAGTTAGCTAAAGTCACTCAAATGCCCTAAAATTAGCCATAATTTTATTGCTTAATGTCATTTTAACTGATGAATTCCATAGCGATTCACCCTTGTACAGTTGTTATGAGTGGAAAATCTACCTATGGAGGAGACCACGCCAGGCTGCAAGCATGTTTACTTCTGTTGTAAAGTTAAACATTTTAACACAGAGCTCAATGGGGATTGACCCACTTTTGGAGCCAGCCGTCCTAGTGGTTATTCAATGAACTGCACATTTTATTCAATGAACTGCACAGTTTGCCCTTTTGAACGTGCCATAGTTTTACCGTAACACAATGCATTCACCCACATGGGTCTTCATAATCAGGCTTACTCTCGCTAGGACAACAAAATAAAATAAAAACAATAAAAATCAAGAATTAATTTTAGGACATTTGCTTCATCATTTTGCTTCATCGGGTCGAATACTGAAGGTCAAGTGCAGGACAAGAAGTAGAAGAGATATGAGCAAGTAACTTTTTCTACATCTGGTATAACTGAGGTTCTTACTTGTTTGTATGCTGCACTCTGAAACTGCACTCAAATAAAGCATAATCATATTAGCAAAAATGCATACGCATGTCTATGCATTACTGTGTGCAT
This sequence comes from Heterobranchus longifilis, assembly GCA_028570985.1. NCBI lineage: Eukaryota > Metazoa > Chordata > Actinopteri > Siluriformes > Clariidae > Heterobranchus > Heterobranchus longifilis. Next base: position 22,049,516 of record JAOVVB010000002.1, on the reverse strand, counting down.
ATATGAAAACTCTATATGTATATTTATCGTAACATTTCTTTCACAAGTTCTTTATTTCATTTTTCCATAATGGCGTGAACAATAGTTCTTTTTCTGTTTCTCAAGACCTTCTGTTTCCTGACTTGATGTTTCCAGACTTTTTGTTTTGTCTATTTTGTTTTTCTTGTTGCAAATGTCTGACAGCATACTGTATTATCACTGCTCATAGAATGATGGATAAATGCAAATGTTTAGAAAGGGGCTGTCCATTATGACGCTCAGTTTCTGAAATCAGATTTACTCTGTTTCTCTTTCAAAATCAAGACTTGGCAACAGAATCAGATTTTGAGCTACAGTAATAGTTTAAAGGGATGAATACAGCCATTATACATAAACATATTATAATAATAATTACTTGAAGAATTAGCTGATCGAGGTCTGGATCAATTACCAGAAATTGTGTTTATGAAAGTGATTTAAAGTTATGGATCTGTGTTCTTCAGCTATAATTATGCAGTGCGCCATTCTGGCTGACCTTACCTGTCTGTTTCGTTTCTGTATAATGTTTTACTGTGACTCGAAGCTATTTAACACATTCTGCCCACTCAGCATGTTTTAAGAAATCAATGACCTCCAGAATTACATTTGCATTTGCAGTCTCACAAATTATGAGAAATGCAACTTCTCTGAATATTTATCTACGTGCATTCATACGGATGTGTCTGTGTTTGTAGGTTTTAATATTGTTAGATTAGTACAGTATTACAACAATAAAAACCAACCTTTTAAAAACAGACTTTGCGTATTTGATTGTGTAAAGCTGCTTTGCGACAATGACCATTGTTAAAAGCGCTGTACAAATAAAATTACATTTAATTTAATTGTATTTGGGTACATATATGGTAAAAATAAAAAAAATTAAAAAAAAGAACATTGATTAACCATGGTGAAATGTTGGCATTTTTTATAAAATGGGTAACAATTAAAAAAAACTATAGACTTTGCTGAAATCTTTTCTCTTATGTATGTATTTGAACCCCAAGTTAAACTATAGCTTTAATGAATTCCTGCTTCATTTTATTTCTCTGACTGGAAAGTGACATGTACTTATGCTTGTTTCGCCTTCTGTCCTAGTCCTGTCTCCACCGCTGGACCTGTCATTGGTTTGTTATCCATTTGTGGGCATGTGTCATGTGTTAGCTTTTAATTAATTCTCTAATTTTTTTCCCCCTGATTTTCTCCCTAATTTAGTCCTAACCAATTGTCACCCGTCACCAGGGCGCTCCCACATCGAGGCTACTACTCAATCACGGAGAACCGAAGACTATCATGTGTTCCCTCCGAACCTTGTGATGCCGACCGACTGCATCATTTCGAACTTCTTATTCACGCACCATTTGAGGCGGCGTAACACACTTAAAGGACATCGCTATCCGCTCCTTCCCTATTGCATGAGTTCACAGACGTCATGCACCTCCAGGGTCTGTATACATGGAGTTTGTATGTTCTCCCTGTGCTTAATGGGTTTCCTCTGAGTACTCCGGTTTCCAAGACATGTAGATTAGGCTAATTGGTGTTTCCAAATTGTCTGTAGTGTGTATGTAGTATGTGTTCACATGTGTAATTGATAGGCACCCTGTCCAGAGTATACAATATACTTAGTGCTCTCAGTCTCCAGGGATAGGCTCCAGGCCCCCCGGAATCCTGTACACAGCATAACAATTGTCATTGTTGCAAAGCAGCTTTACACAGTCATAAGAATTATGGAAGTTTGTATGAAATGTGAATGTGTATAAATCAAAATGATCAGATTGTCCTTGATGAGTGATGTTGAAGAGGAAAAACTCCCTGAGATGGCAATAGGAAGCAACCTTGAGAGGAACCAGACTCAACAGGGAACCCATCCTCATTTGGGTGATAATCTGCAGTCATACTGTGTGTTAGGAGGCTGGAAGTTCAGTATAACAGGAATAGAGCTCTGTGCTTCATGCCATTGACCACCTGTATTTTGTGTTTTGTCCCATGACATTTGGTTTTTCGGGTTTATTGGAACAGATTTCACGCCAGATACCCTTCCTGACGACTGCCACAAGGGATACTCTGAATCTCCAGCAGCTGGGTATCATATAAGGGCATAGGATTAAGGCCTTTGCCCCCCGAGGTGTGCCCAACAGTGGCAATCTGGTGGTGGTGTGGCTCAAACCCCAAACCCTCCAACGAGCAATCTAGAGCCTCAATCGCCTCTGCCACCAGTACCCCCTCCCATGCTACAAACATTGATGTGGATTTTTGGATTTGCACTAATAAAACACACACCAGGGACCAACACATGAGTCCTGCCTCATTGACTTGCATAGTACAAAAGCTTTTAAAAGTCTGCTTTAGAAGTGAAAAGGAACACATTTACATGCTGACTGAGTCACATGAGCCTCATGGACATTTTGACAGCTGCTATCTGATTAAAAACAGAATTGATTAGGCATGAACAATTGATCTTGAACATGAACTTGAACTGCTTTTTTTTTTTTTCCAGGGTAAAGGAATTGCATTAAGATAGCAATGTTTCAAAGCAGACTGACTGCTTATGTCTTTTTATATGGTTTGTCAGAGTTCTACTGCAGCAACAGGTTTTATTATACAGTAGACTACCTGGCAATGATACAGTTTTATTGATAGCAAAGATGCATTTTTCCAATTCTTTTTTCTTAAAGAGCCTTTTAGTGGAATATCATATATCAAAGGTAAAAGCGATATCTTGTTGTTTGTATCAATACACAATACACATAGCATGATAATTCACCTGCTCTCCTTTACCTTGTGTATAGGTTTTTAAAGAAACTCTATACCATCAGTTCTTCCTGGAATATATATATATATATATTGGATGATTTACAGATTTAAATCCTATAACTTTCCTTAGAGTAGAGAGATTGACTCGTGTTTTATATCGTTTTTTTTTTTAATGTTTAGAAATTCTTATATTGGTTCTTCCTTACAGTTTTGGCAGCTCAGTTTGCTGCAGTAATTACCAGCAAGCCACATTCTGTGATACGAGGCAGAGATGCGGTATCATCAATCAAAAGGAGGAGTGTAAAACAAGCACCGGTGATCGTCACTATAATTACAGTAAAGCCGACAAATGTATTAATTATTGCAGCGCTTCATATTTGCAAGGAATCATTTGTATTCATTTGAAAGGGCCTATTACATGTCCAAGGTGGTAAGGATTCAATTATCGTATTGTCAAAGTGTGTGGTTTAACCTTCTGCAGATAACCAAACAAATCAACTCCCTAAATCTCAGGGTCGAATTGACGTATATGAGGAGTTGCATTACAGAGATCTTTTATTCCTAAGAGATTATTGGATCATGTGAACTGTTCTTGGTCCTTTCTACTAAAACCATCTGCATGAGGCTCAAAACAATGCGACTCATGAGGAAGTGTAAGGATTGAAGAGACACAGTGTTTAATAAATACTGTAAATCATGCATGCCTTTAAATTCAGACTGGTAATAAATGGCTTTCACTTGCAGTACAGTACATAAATCCACCTCTACCTGATTCAGATCAAATCTGTTGCACCGCTCCATCCAATTCAGCATATGTACAATGATCTTTGACCACAAAAATAGCAACACACCAGTGTTATGTGCTTGGGAGCTGTGAGAATCCCACAACACAACAGGCATTTTATAAAGATAAACCAAACCACTGATGCAAACTTTTAACTGTGTGTGCAACTTTTGCTTGATTCTCTTAGCTTGAAGTTTTCACGTATTTATCATTGAATTTGTGTATCATTAAATCGATGGAGTATCTAGCAAGATGATCTTGCCTTTGGATTGTGTGAGTTTGCATATTCTATTGGTGCTTGGTCTGTTTCTTTCAGAAACTCAGGTTTCCCCCATAGTTCAGACATGCATTGAGGTTAATAGGAATTTTCCAATTTGCCTGTAGAGTATGTTTGGTGTGTGTGTGTGTGTGTGTGTGTGTGTGTGTGTGTGCTTGGGGTTGCAACAAGTTGGGATCCCCGAGCAACAAAAAATTCTCCATTCTGCCAAACCTTGCAATGATAATTGGCATGAAGTCATAGGTCACTGTGTGTAACCATCGGTTGTAATGACGGCTTGAATAAAGCTACCTATGTCACTATGGACAAGGTAGGTTTATTGATATAATTTAACTCACAATGAGTTTAGTTTTTGTTATACACAGATCAGCCATAGCTATAACACGACCACTGGGTGAACTGAACAACATTGATCATTGATATCCATCTATACACCAGCAAACTATCTATCTATCTATCCATCCATCCATCCATCCATCCATCCATCCATCCATCCATCTAGATCATGGCCACTCAAGGCTCACCCATGCCTGGTCCAATCTCACAGAAAAGCCATTGCAGCACGAATCACTAAAAGCCATCAAATGCATAAAATCACCAATGTTGGCCACAACAGAGAGGCGCCAGAACACCTAGTGCACCACAGCTTGCCACACACTAGGTCCAGCACCCAAATAGCCCAAGACCCTTCCCAGATCTCAATCTGATCAAGCACCCATGGGATGAAGGAATGGGATGGGAATCGGGTGAAGGTCTGATTCATGGAGGCTCCACCCCACATTACACAGCACCCAAAGGTTTTCAACATCCTGGTGTCAGACACAGCACAACTCCAGACCCCTTGACAATCTCTACCCGGATGGGTCAGAGCCGCTGGAAGGGGCTCCCCGCCGGAAGGGGCTCCCCGCCGGAAGGGGATCCCAAAACCTAGGTTCTTTCAATGTTAATTGTTTCAATGTTATGAATGATCAGTATACAACACACAAGCACAAGCACTTTATCTCAGTGATGTATAAAAGAACTCAAATTTCATGTAGATTTCATTGATTGAATAGCAACAGTCAGAGAAGATCACCTTAGCCACAAATTCCAGATGCTCCTGGGGGATCCCCAGTCCTTCCATCTCTACTATGGGTAGTCTTCACTAAATAAGCCAAAAACTTACCCCTGATCATTATAATGAAGCCAATGCTGATTGTGTGTTTAGTAAGGATTTTGTACGGATCTTTTGAAAAGATGAAAAACAAGTGATTTAAAAAAAAAAAAAAAAATTATAAGGATTATCAAATTGAAAACAAGATATGCTGCACTCATAGAATTAATGCTGCCTTCAGGGTAGCCAAGGTCCCTTCCTTCATCTTCACCTTGCATCTGAAAGGATACAGTGATGTAAATCAAAAATTTACTAGGCTTTTTCAAGGCATCCCAAACTCCCAAAGTGCCAATAAATTCTGATAATAAGCTTCATGGTATTCTGAAGGGGGCACAACTTTGAGTACAGTGGAACAAACCATACAAGGTGTAAGAGTCTTTTTTCTTTTCTTTCTTTCTTTTTTTATTTTTATTTATTTATTTATTTATTTATTTATTTATTTTCCCTACACGTATCCAGGGTCCCATAACTACATGGCTAGCTATGTTCAATATTCTGAGTGATTTGATTAATCCTTGTCAACACAGAGCTCCCAGGGGAAGAAGTGAAACGGATGAGACTCGAGATCTGCACAAGAGATGGCTCTCTGTTCTGCCTTTAGCGGCGGAATCATTCTGAATGCCGTTCTACCTTGAACCAATAGCTCATCCCTTTTCTCTTTAAAGAGCCGTGTGGCTCGCTCGTCCGATTCAGGAGACGAGAGGGAGAAGAAACCTTCTGAACTGCCTCATACAGTACATTTTGAAGCCACTTGACAAATGAAGCCTTTAAGCAGCTCTCCAAAGTCCACTTGCCAACGGCTCTACAGGCTGATCAAAGCTCACTTTGGCACTCTGCTAATCTGACACGGGTCATCATCGCCCCAAAACGCAGAGAGTCACTGTCAGAGTGAGTCTCTGGTATAAAACATGGTCCTGCCTCAGAGCTTTTTTAGTGACTATTGATTTATGAAACAAAGAGGAAAATTATGCGTGTTGGGAATAGGACAGAAGACAAATGTCACAAAGCAGATAGAAAAAGTATGTACTGGGGTAGAAGACCTCAAACTCCTCAATCACTTCAGCTGTATGTTGAAAATACAGGTACAAAGGGAAGGCTCCCTGGGAAAACTTTTGAGCTTTGTAATGATTCACGGCTGTCTCCTTCCGCAGACGCGGTGTGACGCGTCAAATTGGTGACTGGAGACCTGGACAGAAGAGCCTGAATCAGAATGGAAGTGGAGTACCAAAGCTCTGATTTATGGCCAGTGCAGCACATCACAGCAAGCAAAAAGGCTTTTGTAAGAACAATCTCACAGCAATTTATAAGCCTCGCCACCCACCCACCACAGACCTTCCACTCGTCGGAACCGAAAGAAGGTTAGGAGACAAGCTGGTGATAAAATTAGTGCCGGACGCAGGTGAAAAACTGCTCTTTGATTCCGAAGACCTGGCATGGCTATTCAAATGGGGTGTTACACAAGCAGTTTTACAGACCTCAGGGGCACATGCTTATGTGGATCTTCTGCGTTAAACCAAGATTTAGCCTTTTATACTATTTTAAAAGAAGCGTTGTTAGAACAGAACCAGAAAATATATATATATATCACCACACATTATTATCATAATCATCAAGGAAAATAAATGCATTTCAGTGGGTATATTTCTTTGGTGCTCCCGTTTGAACAAATCCATTAAATATAAAAAGGTGGTGCTTCATTTTGCCCATTTAATGCCCACCCTTACTTATTACAGATTAAGGATTTGTTTTTATGTTTTAAACTCTTTAAGTGGCTTTTCAGGCTACAATAGCTCTAAGCATATTTAGCCTCTGCTGTAATGAGACAAAAACATTCATTTATGGTTTTAATTCCGCCTGCGATTAATGATTGCATATTGAATGGTACGGTGCGCAACGTTTTTTTTGCAAAAAAAAAAAAAAAAAAAAGAACGTCTTATTTCAAAGTCGGCCACATTTTAGTGACTAATTCCAGATTTGCTGTGAGTGCTCTGAATTTTAATGCAGATGTCTGCTCTTTTTAACATATTCTCTGTGGTGCTCAAGAGCCACAAAATGAAGCATGGAAACATGAATCCAGCAGCCAGACATATGCACATACATACTGTACATACACTGTCTGGCCTTAAAGAATCACCATTTCAGAAGGGGGAAATTACTGGGCTGCATCAAGGAAAGGAAACAACAAAGGAGATTTAAAATTACTGCAACTGGGTAAAGTATTATCAAAACCTGAAAGGATAGTGCTGAACCGTCAACTCTGTGGAAGGAATCTGGTCGGGAAAAAAATAAATCACGAATCATGAATAGATATACAGTAGATATACAGTAGATATACAGTATACATATATAACGCTTGTTGAACGCTTGTAAATGCTTGTAAAAAAGATTTAATAGTGAAAGTAAGAGCAAAAAAATTTTTTTACATACCTTGTTCATACTGTTTTTGTACCCCGTTTTGTTATACTGCTTTATATTGCTCTTTATAATGTCACTTTAATCAACTAAAATAAGCACACTTGCACTATTCTTATTGCACTGTTCAGTTTTTCTCCATATCAGCCTTCTGTGTTGTTAACTGTCCCTTTTTGCAGGACAGTAACTCAATTACTTCACCTCTGTTGTTTTCTGTTGTTTTTAAGTTTGTGTTATTTAAGGGTTTTTTTTTTTTTAGGTTTATTTAAGGTTAATTTAAGATTTTTCAGTGTTATTTGTAATGAGGATGAGAGAAACGTAATTTTGATTCTCTATATGTATGCACTGTACATGTAACAGAATTGACAATAAAGTTGACTTTGACTTTGATTTCTGTCCATCACTGAGAATATAAACTTTATAATGCTACAGTAGATCGCCTAAACTATCATCTGTCCTCATCCTCCTGGATCTCTCAGCAGCATTTGACATGGTAAACCGCAAAACTTCTTTGTCCATCCTTGCAAGTCTTGGAATTTGTGGCACAACATGGCAATGGCTTGCTCCATTCATAATCTCCATTGGTGTCCCACAAAGCTCAATACTTGGTCCTCTTCTATTTTCGATCTCTTTTTAAGGTGATATCCTCACATGACTTTTCATATCATTGTAATGTGTACAACACCCAATTCTCACATTTCCTCTAATAGACATGTTTACGCTCAGATCTCTGGCAGACATCTAATCTTGGATGGCATTGGATGCTTATTAAGTGAAACTTGATCTCAGCAAAACTGAACTGCTGTTCATCTCAGGTGATTTAACTCCCATTAGGATCTTATGATCTCCCTGGACAACTCACAGATTACACCTTCAGTCATTGCACACAACCTTGGAAAATCAACTGTCTTTTTCCTCTCACATTGCTAACCTTACATGATCTTGTCGATTTCTTTGTAACTTCGGAAAGAAACTAAGGTGCTTGTTCAGTTGCCTGTTTTTCAAAATGGACAACTGCAACTCAATCCTGTCAGGTCTGTCTCTGTGCTCCATTTGACCTCTGCAGCTGATCCAGAATGCAGATGCATGATTTGTTTTCACCCTTCCTAAGTTCAACTGTCTTTTTCCTCTCACATTGCTAACCTTACACGGTCTTGTCGATTTTTTTTTGTTGATTTTTGACTTGTTTCCACCCTTACTAAGTTCTCCCACTCCATGCCACTACTTTACTCCCTCCACTGGCTTACCTTAACTGCGCGCATCAGATTCAAAAATGCTGATGCTTGCCTACAAAGCCCAGTACCCATGGCCAATGGCCCGGTACCCACTTATCTCAAATCACTTATCACACCCCTCACTGAACCATGTTCCCTCTGATCCTCCAGCACTGCTCAACTGATCCCACCATCTCTCAGGGACTAAGAAAGACATGCATCTAGACTGTTTTCTGTTCTGTGACCTACGTCGGTGGTGAAATGAACTTCCTCTAGATGTCTGTACAGCTGAGACACTGCCAATCTTTAAACAAAATCTAAAGACATATCTGGTTCTTAGGTGAACCCTAATGAACATGTAATGGCAGCTAATGGAAACCAGCATCCAGGAGTACACCACGACACTGGCCCTGGGCCTGCAGCTTGCCACCACTGAATTTGTCCAATATCAGCAACTTCAGGGGGCTGCTGAAATCCCAAGATGATGACATTAATGACAATGTTCTTACAGACATTTCAGCAAGAGAAATGTCCAAAAGGGTTCTGGAGCTTGGCTCTTATTTCCGTTCCGACAGGAGAAACCCCAAAAGCATATTTTCTCCTGTCAGCAGAGCAGGCAGATGACTACAACCAGCTCTGGGAAGCACACAGCTGCTGTCTCCCCACCTTAGGCTCCTCACCACAGCTACGCTCCTGTGGTGTTCCCCTGATTGCACTGCTGTTCAATCCCAGCCACTTCACATCGAGCATTTCCCCTCAACAAAACCTCCACTGAATCCTTTACTGCCTTCTCCCTCACTTTGTAAACAAATAAACAGTATCTGCCTCACTGCATTAAGTAATCTTTACTCATATTTATGTTTTAAATTATGTTTTTATGGTATGACATTAGAGTGCAACTTACATTTTTAATACACAAAGTGTTTAATACAGTGGGCTAGACTTTACTGAAAAGAGAATATTTTTAATAATCTGAATGTCAAGCTTAAAAAATCCACTTAAGCAGCCATGAAGCCATATCCAGTACTCAGAGAACTTTCCATTAATGAAAAGGGTCCACTACAGGAGTTCCACATGTTAGTGTGTGTGTGTGTGTGTGTGTGTGTGTGTGTGTGTGTGTGTGTGTGTGTGTGTGTGTGTGTGTGTGTG
>JAOVVB010000002.1:22020490-22032053 GCA_028570985.1 Heterobranchus longifilis | reverse complement strand
ACAAGGGCGCTTTTGAGCGAGCCCGGGAGGAAGAGCCGTGCGGCATACCGAGCAGCAGCGGAGCGGAGGAGCCGACACACACACACACACACACACACACACACTGGGGGCCAGTTTGGGTTGCACACTTTTTTACGGCACTTTTTTCTCTCTCTCCCCTCTATTGAGGATGAGGATGAGGATGAGGAGGATGCGGTGAGAGATTTAAGCACGGAGAAAGCGCACGCGGAGTGAGGACAGAGGCGACGCGAGGAAAGAGCGCGGAACTAACTACGGAACCGGGCTGATCCGGTGCAGAGATGACGCCGATCTGGATGCTGCGCTTTCTCCTTTGCGCTGCGGCATGCGCGGCCGGGCTGCGGGGCGCGAGCGCCGCGAGCGCCGTCCCCGGTCCGAACAGCACGCTGCTGGACGCGAGCGGCAAACGGGACGCCAACCAGACCTTCAGCTCCAGGTGGAAGAGGAAGACGCTGTCGGTGGATTTCGCGGTGCCGTCCCTGCTGCGCTACTACATGGCGATGTTCGTGAAGCGCCCGCTGAACGGCGACTGCCTGACGCACGCGGGGTGCTACACGGTGCGCGCCAACCTGCGGATGCACTGCGCGCCGTTGCAGAACACCATCGCGAGCGAGCTCGGCGCGAAGTTGGCACAGAGCGTCCGGGGGGAGGAGGAGGAGGGCGGAAACGGCTCCGGCGGCGGACAGCTGCCGTACAGGCGCACCCGGCCCGCCCCCAAAGTGCTGACTCTGGGTTTGAGCACAGCGAGCCGCAAGTCCAACCAGGTGGTGGTGGAAGTGGGAGAGGACATGGTGAAGACCGGATGCGGCGGGCTGGTTGTGCGCCAGGACGCGCCGGTACCCTTTTTGGAAATGGACCTGACGCGCGTGCTGGAGTGGTGGCTCGGGGCCGAGGGAGGCCGGCTGCGGGTGCGACTGATGCCAGAGCGCAAGGCTCAAGTCCCGGGCAAAGAAGAGCGGTACTCATCCGCCATCCGGGCATCAGACGCCCGTCTGTTCATACAGATCGCCTCCAGTGGTGAATACATACTTTTTTTTTTTTTTTTTACTTCTTCTTCTTCTTCGCTTTCTTCATCATTACCATCATCATCATCATCATCATCATCATTGACTGATTGATTGGTCGATTGATTGATTGGTTGATTAAAGGCTGTTCAGTTTCCAGTAGATCTGATTCAGTTGCTATGTCTCTCTATAAAACAGAAAATAAAGTAGGTGTATCAATTTCCAGTTATTATTATTATTAATAGAAAGTTATACGAATTGCCATGATTATTATTATTATTATTATTTCATTATTTTATGTACTGCAGCCAATTTACTTTTACTCTCACAATAACCTGCAGTGACCTGTGTAACCTGTGTGCAGAGTTTCTGTAATTGTAGTACACTTTATATGGTTAACACACTTTTTTTTGTTTGAGTTTCCTGATCACCATCATCAGGTGTCAGTAATTCATAGCTCTTTGTCAGCATAGTGTTAAAAAGCCAACCAATCAAGCACTTCTGAATTATCATTTGTTCCGTATATTATGAAAAAGGCTGCGGTTTGAGGATTATGGTCATACTCTATGTCCCACACCTAAGAAGGTCCACCATACCCCCTCATCAAACTTCATCATCACATCTGTCAGATTTCTTTGCTTCCAGATGCTGTTGTAACTGTCCAGTGCTGCACAGATTTCAAGGGAAAAGACAGCCACACATTAAAATTGACAACAAATCAGTCAAAATTTAAGTGTTTTGCAACTTTATGCTGATTTGGTTCAGACCCTTTTACTGCTTTTACACTTCTGTCTATAGGCTGACTCCATGTTTGGCTGTCAATGCTCAGTAACACTAGTTGTTTCTCTGTAGTACTTAATTGTGTCACTTTAGTTGTGTGTTTGTATTTCAAGCCATGTACACTAATATTTCTGATTCCACAGTGGATTTTTCTTACATTGTAGTTTGTAAGTATTTATGAAGCGAAGCTTGCTATTAGTTTTAACAGTGTGCTTAGTACTCAAGGGCAAAATTCATTTTTCCTCGATACCGTCAGGTCAGCATTATTACCCAGTTTAGTGGAAGTACTAAGGAAATGTGCAAAGACGGCATGTGGATTATTTGATTCTTTCACCTTTCCTTACTTTTGAAGGGCTGAAACAAGACAGGCTTGTGACTTCTATGTGAAAAAACAATGTATTAACATTGAATTTATGGTTATGTGGATCGGTGGTTAAGCGAAAGAAATCCTGTGTAGTTTTGCAAAATTTCTTATCAGTAACATGAGTTATACTGTGTGAAGTGTGTGGAGATACATGTACTGTATGTACTGTGCTATTATCATTTCCATCTGCACTTTCACATTTATGTGCATTCACTGGGTAGATAAATTTATCCAGACGGACAGTCCATAACAAGCTATATAAGTTATATACAGATTATATTGAGCTATGTGAGTTTCCACTAACTGATATGTAACAAGTGCTGGAAAGTTGTAGGAAGAACAGTGGAAGCAATAGCTAAATATACTGTAATTGGTGGATAAGAGTTATTTGTAAAAATACACAAGTATATTGATCGAAGCTATCAGTCAAGCTATGAATACAATAGCCATGATGTCTGAAATACATTACAAAAACAATAATAAGTTAGTAGACATAGTGTCTGGATATAAAGACATCATTTTGACAGAAATATGCGGTTTACATTTGCATTTATATCCAGAGAAATGTACAGAAGTGCTTTGTTTTGGCTGTTAAAGACGTATCTTCATGCTAGTAAGCATACTCTAGGTTAGGGTCTGAGAAACACAACTAGACAGAATTTAGTGGACAAAGATAGTTTTTTTTTTTTTTGATCGATCACTTCTTCACTAATTATTGCTTTTGAAAAGAAGTTAGGTCTTCACTTTTTATCTGATGCCAGAGAAAATTCATTTCACCACCTGCTGGCAAGTACAGAGAAATCCTGACTCATGTCTTTCTTCTACCTTGATGGATGGCGGGTCAAGCCAATCTGTATTAGACCCTCAGACAGAATATGGCACTAAGCATCGTTAAATAAGTGCCTGCAGGTACTGTAGATGTGCGTTTATATTTGGCTTTATAGGTAAGCATTACTGTTTTACACCTGACACTGGGACGGGCAGGAGGCCAGTGGTGGGAATGTAGAAATATGTGGAAAAGCTTGAAAATAAGGCATGAAGGAAAGATTGGCAAAATGTTTGGTTATCTGGTCCTTCGTGAATGTCGTGAGGGAATCTGTGAAGGTTATAATGTTGAGAAGTTCATTTGAGAGAAAAGGTTTTAGACTTTGGACATTGTGCATGCACTTAAGGATGTCCAAAATTATTGTTGACCGTTAGTTACTATGTAGAAACGCATCAAGGACTTAATGTGTGCGCAACTGAACACTTACTATATACATATTATGGTAATATGTTAAATAGAAGTCAAATGCCTGACATGGTTGCATGCTCGGGTATACAGTACCTGGTATTGCACAGAGCAAAACATGCGAGATCAGGACAACACCATGACGAAACATGCTCTGAAGGCACGCGGGTAACTGAATGTTTTCCCAGGATTCCTGGCAAGCCTTCAATGTTGTTGGTTTTGAGGGATCTGCTTGGAAGCCAAAAAGCTATTCTGGAGGCAATGATCTGTAATCCCGAAAACGAGGTATCAGTAAGGCAGATTTCATAACCATGAAGCTGTTTAATATGTAATAATCGCTCCTAGAAAATGCCTCTAGATCAAAAGGCAAACAGATGGTGTGAATTACAAATGTGGCCCTTGGTGTATACAGTAAATGGTAAGTAAACAGTTTCAGGGATGCAATATGCTGGACATCGTACATTGTAACATGTAGGTGTTAGAAGCATTTGGAATCTGCCAATGCAAATTCTGTGTATTTCGGCTTTTCCAACTGTTACGGTTTAACACACAATCTGCTAGGGTTAATAATCATACTGTATACAGTTTTGCTAATTAATCCAGTTAAACTTGGGATGTCAGTGGTTAATTATGAACCAGTATATGACAAATGGTGCACTGCATGGTCGAAGGTCTGGAATTGAGTCTGGAGCTAATCCTATGGGTTTCCTTTTACTTCTAATTGGTTTGGCTATTAAGAAATGCCCCTAGATGTTTGTGCAAAATGCCTTGTGATCCCCCTGTGGTAGTTCAGTGTAAATCGTGAGATGCTCTAGCAATGTTTGCCCAAAACCCAAAGGTAACAACTTTAGTGAGACGTGTCAGACATCAATACCAAGTGTGACAAATGGCACATTCAGGAGTAATACCATGTCAAATGTATGTTGCAATATCTTAACAATTTTGCATTTTTGAATAATACACTTTTTTAAGATTTATATATCATTGAAAGATTTAAATTTAATAAGTTACGCACACTTCTAATAATAAATGGGCATGAAATGGTATTTAGCAATCGTATTTTTTTTTGTCTGCTAAAAATATAAATGTGTATGATAAGAAGCGTTAAGTATTATAAAAAATGGCGTTTCTTGATCCTATCTGCAAATTTCACATTTTCTTCCCTAAGTGAGACACATTTTTAGCACCATTACCCATGTTCTGGATTTCTAGATATCTTTGTTTTTGCTAGCTGAAGTTACAGGAGGCTGTAGAACTACAAGGAAACCCTTTAGGTAATTACTGCTGACTTTACATTTGAAATCACTGTTGTGATTATCATAGCTAACAATGACCAAACTATACATTTTTTGAACAGGCATTACATGTGATTCTGCGGCTCAGGAGTTAGCACTGTTGAATCTTCCCTTCAGTCTGCGCTATGTGGGTTTCCTCCAGGTTCTCCAGTTTCCTTTCAGTTTTGTTGTGTTTAAAACTTTCCCATAGTCTACGATCGGATGTGTGAGTGTGCATGCCTGTGTCCTGTGATGGTCCTTGCTTTTTATACAGCCCCCTTCGACTGTAAACAGGATAAGCGGTGCAGGAATTTAATGAATGATTGAATAATGTGCACTAGGAGATCATATCACATTTACTTTACAGGAATAAAGTAAATGTACAGTATAGAAAACCAAGGTTACCCGGTGAATGTAGTTATAGAAGATTTTTTTTTTCTTTTTAAATGGATGTCTTTAAAAAAAAATGGCTGTTTACACTAAACTAGAAGTCCAAGCTGGGACCTTTTGGCTTCATATAGTATTTTGTGTGGATCTGCGTTGGGTTTTGTTGCGTCTCTAATGCTAGATGTTATAATATTTTTAAATGAATTTAATAGATAGATAGATAGATAGATAGACAGACAGTGCAGTAGCTATTGAATAGATTTTTAAAAAAAAATCCAAGTTAAACTAATTAAAAAAAGTTAATTATTTAACAAAGAAAAAAAAATATGGTGGATTTTTCTGTTTCTTGCTTTTTTGGAAGGTGACTCAGGTATTAGTGTATTGTAAAGGTTGACAAGTTTTTTTTCCTATCACAGGAAGGAATTTTTCTATATAACCTAACAGGTTTTATTTCTTTTCTTTTTAACTTTAACAGAATGAAAAAAAAAAAGGAAATGCAAGTAAAGGAAGGACTGTTTTTAAGTGGTAACAGGAACTAGGTTGTGTTTCTGGGGTTCGTAACATTAAATGTGATAATAATGCATTTTTAATTGAAATTAAGCAAAAACACCGTCAATAAATGGCGCACTAGGAAAATAATCTGTTGAATCTGTTTGAATTTCCCCTTACATATTACATTACATATTGGTTTGACATCACAGTAATATCCAGTGGGATAAACCGGAGCTGAGCCGATGCAGGCCGCGTTTATGACAGATGCATCAATAGTTTTAAGCAGAACAGAACAAGTCATCTGTCAGATAGGAATGGAATAAAATACAGCTCCTACTCACAATTGACTAGAATGTTGATTGGTGCACAAGACACAGGCTGTGAAACTCAAATAACCACAGTTGTTGCATGAGTGGGCCTGAAGTTAGCACCCAGGGGATGGAGCTCTTAGGAACACAGCTCTCTCTCTCTCCTTCACTGAATAAAACAGAGTTGATAATATGCCCGGTTGGAACAGTTTATCTCTTACAATGCAGAGTTGTCAGCCAAACTTTAGCACCCCCTTCCCCAACATACAGTACTCGACCCTCTCTACTCCATTCATAATCTAGCCGAGATGTCCTACCTTTGCTTAAAGCATCCTAAATGCCAACCTTATTTGAATACTCTCTCCTATTACTTGGCTGTAAGCTCTAGCTGTGATTTCTCTCCGAGCCAAATGCGCCTTGGCTAATGCTGCTGATGCGGCCTCGACTCCTTTGCCCTGAGCTGTGTTGTAGGATTTGCTTGCAATACATAAGCCTATTATGCCTGTTTGTGGGAGGCTTATGAAGAAAGTCATTTCTCTGTAAAAAACAAAAAACAAAAAACAATTGGGCAAAATGTTTCCTTGACATCTGTAGCCATAGACCGAGCATTAATATGTTTACATTTTTATGACATACATACATACAGTACATCCATAGTTTTAGTTGATTGTAAGAATCATCACAGTTTGGAGTACAGTTTGATTTCGAATTGTGGAATTTATATGCTTTATTTAAAATACAGCGGTACCTCTGCATACGGATTTAATACATTCTTAAGATGAAATTTTGTATAGTGAAACGCATTCTGTCATAGGAAATAATGTTAATGCAGATAATCCGTTCCAGCCACCCAAATATATTACCAATATTACTAATTTCCAAAACTATCATCATATTTTTGCATATAAAAACAATCAAAATATTTAGAAAAGACATGTAAATTAAGTAAAATATGAAATAAATAGACATTAAACCTTAATTTATGATTCCTTTTGGCACTGGCTGCTTTAAAAACCAAACTGAAAGCGTCTCCCTTTTCCTCTAGCTACCGTCCTTCTATGCCGAGAAGAAAAATAAATTGTGCTAAATGTCAAAATTAAAAATGCCACTAAGAAACTAAATATGATGCCTGTACCAAAAGTAATGCAAAAACAGGGCTATGTTTTGATTATCTGACTAAAGTAACTCTTATTGTATACAAAGGTACTGTACTACTCAACATAGTCTCCATCACAAATAATGCATTTGTGCGACTGTTGAACCCTTCAACCCCCTCCATTGAACTTTATTATCCATCTGTGCACATTGCTCTTGTCAGTGGTGTCATCTCTAAACATTCTCCAGCGCAGTGGGAGACCATCAACCCGTCAACCTTAACAAATGGGATTTTCAAAAAGGATTGGAGATTTGGGTTCAAGCATAGTGCAAATGCATGGCTTGTGATGTAGACGATGTTGACTAGTACCTTTGTATAGAGAAAGAGTTACCCTGTCAACATGTGCAGTTTAAACAATCTTGGTCAGTTAAAAATAATTCTGAATAATAATAAAAAAAACCTAATGCCCACTTTTGCATTATTTTCCATACATTTTTAGATTGTTTTATTAATTTAAATTAATACAAATGAACTTTTACAAACCTTTCATTTTGATTCCCCCTGGTTTAGAGACTTACTTGTGCAGAATGTGTCAAATTTTATTGGGGGTCTTGTATGCTGGTCATGCTGGTTTTGCAGAGCCAATTAATCATTTTTCAATTACCCAACATGTCATAGTGCTATGCACATTCTCATGTGTGTTTTTTTTTTTTTTTTTCTTTTCTTACACGGCCACACTCATCAACATGTAAAAAAAAATTTTTTTTCAATAAGGTGCGCAAGCGTGTTTTCAAAGGATTAAACATTTGAAAAAGGAAAAAGATATTTGAAGTATGGTCTGGGGGGCAAAAGTCATAAGTATGTAACTGTTTGCTGTAGTGATGTAAATGTCTAATCGGTGGACTGTGGTTTGGCTGAAACAGGACTGTCGTTGGGGCAGGGGCTTGGTGCAAATGCAGGTTTTTAAACAAAGTAGACAAATTTAGAGACAAATGTAACGAGAAGAAAGGGCACGTCTCCATAAAGCATTGTATCACTGTTGGTGTTGTTTTCATGCAATGACATCATCAGCGATGAGTTGAAATCTTGTTTGAGTTGAAAAAATAAGGTCTGCTTTTGTGTTGCTTTTGTGAGTCGTCAATACCGCGGCCATGTACAAGCTTTCATATATAATAAATCAGCCTGGAACCCTATTCACTTGTGCTTTTAAAAAAAATGTAGCCTCTATTCTTCTATACTATTATATGTGTTATATTATAGCCTAGCTACAGCGAAAAAGCATTATAAGCTCCATCAACATACAGAAAGGTATCTCTGCTCATACATACAAACATATATATTGATGAAAGGTCCTGTCTGGGCTGTAGCTATATAGTGATGGCCAAAAGTATTAAGATAACATATTCAATGTATTCTAGTTCTCTCTGTGCACAATACATGTGATGTCACTAACTAGCTCAAGGCTAAGAGTTGTGTTAATTAGAATCAGCTGGATTTAGCTGGAATCAGGGTTTTTACTTTCTGAAGCCGGGATTGTCCCCTTCTACACAAAAATGGATAAAACTAGCAGATTCTCAAGGGATTCGCTGGTGGGAAGGCAAACTTTTGTGCATGATGTTCAGGAAGCGATCGAGCAGGCATGGATTGAGCGAGTGACACCAGAGTACCGCAGACGTCTGTTTGACTCCATGACCAACCGAAACCAGCAGGTTTTGAAAATTAAGAGATTTCATAGTAAGTATTGATCAATTTAATTGCATAAAAAAAATTACTCTTGATTGTCATTTTTTTTAATTGAGAATGCCATTAAAACATCAATTTTTCACTTTTGTCTCAATATGTTTGACTGCCTGTATATTCAGTTAATTTAATTTTCACATCAACGAATGAAAAAAATAAGTGATAAAGCATGATCTCTATGACTTTTGATTGTGGCATTGATATTTTTAGCAGAAGCACTGGTTTAATTATTTCAGACTAGTGTAAGTGCACGGTCATTCATGGGTAAAGAGTTTGTAGAAATAGTTCAAACGTTAAAGGTAAAAATAAGCTGATCAGCATCTGACACATAACTGCTCATAGATTCCCTTCTATTCAACTCTCATGTACAAGTTCTGACCAATGTACAGACAAAACCTTTCTTTTTTATATAATGTAGATATTAGTGACCTGTTGTGAAGAGCAAAAACAGGAAGTGAGTGACGGTTCTATGAGGGAAAACTCACTTCTTGAGGTGCACGGGGTACAAGAGCAGAAGACCACATCAGGTTCCTCAACTGTCAGTAAAGAATGTGAATCTAATGCTATTCAGGGCACTAGGAGTGGACCGTGTGTGTGTGTGTGTGTGTGTGTGTGTGTGTGTATAAGTATGTGTTTTTCACCATTAGATGTATATGGTGAATGATTAATACAAAACCTTGAGAAAGTAAACATGTTTGAACAGGAATGTGGCTGGAATATAATTTATGAAGCATGGTCTCACTGTGACTACCAAGTAGACTAGATTAGGGAAAGCAAACATTACCAGAACAGCATGTATTCAACAATAAAGGCTTGATTGTGTCACGCGTCTGGAGCTACAGTACAGAAGGTGCAATATTCGAGGTGTGTATATTGTATGTGGAAGATGTGGCAGATCAAAATCTTGTAAATGAGGATTTCTTCAAAAATGGAGTTCATGTTCACAGACAGCAGTTAAAGCAAATCTATGGCATTTGGCAGACACCTATATCCAAGACGAACTTATGTTATACAATTAACCAGTTGTGGTTGAAGGGCCTTGCTCAAGGGCCCAACACTGGCAAACTGGTGGGCTTTGAACCTGGGACCTTCTGATCAGTAATTCAACGCCTTAACCACTGAGCTACCCCTTCCCATTTGTTACGGTACTTAAGTTAATATCTCACGTACTGTATCTCTACTTTACTTGATTATTAATTTTTTTAGAAGCTACCGCTACATCCTACAGAAAACATCTGTACTTTCACCCGTCTACAATGTTTAAATAACCAGAAGGGTACGCGTAGTTGCGTTTAATTTGCGACACGCTTGATAATGTAACAGATGTTAGAAATCAGGAGGGGAGCTGGTTGCGTACAGTGTCGAAAACAGCCTGTGCACAGTCGGGAAGCTCAGAAAGAAAAAGAGAGAGAGAGGGAAAGAGAGATGCTTCTACTCTGACATAAACTCTACTTTGAACTAATATAAGCTCAGTCCTGTTGATTCTTAAATAAATTTGAAGGTCAGTACTTTTGTACTTTAACTCTAGTAGATATGTAAATGGAGGACTTCTACTTTTACTTGAGTAAGATTTTTCTCTGAAGGTGTCTCTACTTTTACTCGAGTACAGGGTTGGTGTACTTTGCCCTCCACTGTTTACAGATGGGTTTAATGTGACAACACTTTAGCATTCTCCTTTAGAGTAGTGCTCTTCCCTTTCAGTTCTTACAAGTGAGTGGCGGTAAGAGCTTCAGAAGACGAAATGCAATGATGTTCATCTGCAAGAATATATGCAGTGCCCCTTCGAGCAAGCTGGGAAAAAGGCTTCTAATTGCATAAGGAAAGAGACTCACAGAAATACCTAATGTAAATATAGCACTATTAGAGAATGTTCGGGAAAAACCCGAAGGTCAATTTTCTGAATACAAGGAGTGCATTATGTTTATATTTATAACTTTCTTTAAATTGAAAGCATCCAAACATCCTGAGTGCTACAATGGACTGGGAGTTAATTAATGCAACACTAAGGCAAAATCTATAATGAGTAAATTTAGACAGAGTTCATTATCCATGCAATTTTTTTTTTATCGTTATTGGACATAACGTGTCATATATTTATAGTCCAGGACCTCACATAAACCCATGGGAGAGAGACTTCAGAGATCAATATGTTTACTAAGCCAAATCTACTTCTGATAATCCTCACTCCTCGAGATCGAACACCAGCCGAGGCCCCGTGCTTGGACTTGGAGTTGTTTTCCTACAAAACAAGAGGAGACATAATTAAAATGTCCAGAAATGTAGATAATTAATACGAGCTGATAATATCACTACGGTTTTCGATTTTAATTGATTCACATGCTAGAAATTTCTTATACTGTATAATTATGCAGTATACAGCAATGATCTATAAAATGGGTTCTTATTTACCTTAGATACTGTACAGTACATCCTGAAACTTTATGTAGACTAACGTTAAAGGAAAATATTATAACACACGGCAAACCCTGTTAATTCCTAGGAAAAATCTACAACCAAACCAGAGGTAAAGGCTTACATGTGTGTATACAGCCACACATATTTAAAGACAGCCTACCAGATATTTTGTTGTCTGTCACATGGTAGGCTTATACACTCACAGGAACTCTATTTTGTGACCTCACAAAATTAAGCAGTGTTTTCCACAGTCCTGAAATATACTTGCGGCAGTAGCCAGCGGAACGAGCCGGCATTACCAAAAGTGGTCTAGGGTCAAGGGTAGCTCGGTTGTTCAGGCATTGGACTATGGTTCGGAAGGTCCCAGGATCAAACCAACCGACCACCAAGTTGCCAGTGTTGGGGCCCCGAGTAAGGCCCTTAACACTCAACTGCTCAGATGTTGTTGATCTTT
>JAOVVB010000002.1:22007160-22020390 GCA_028570985.1 Heterobranchus longifilis | reverse complement strand
AAAGGTAAACGATATATACAGTATACAGTGTTATCGACATTTTAGATGTCAAAAGGGTTTTGTGGCTCCCGGTGTTTTCTTTTCTGTGGGAAACGGGTACAAATGGCTCTTTGAGTGTTTAAGGTTGCCGAACCCTGCTCTAGGTTGTTGATTTCTGGATCTGAGGATCTGGGTTCGAGCCACAATGTCGATGGGTCGCCACCCCCCCGTACAACCCATCCACGGCATACAGTGCCGATCCCATTCAAGAGATTTTAATTTAACATTTAGGTGTTAATGTTTGAGATATTATAAAACTGCGTAAGCTGTTTCCTCTAACCGGTTTGTCATGCATTTCTTTATTCCAACATTGCACGTTCATAATACAAGTAAATCCATATATTTAAAATTTGTAATTAATTGTGATTAATGACTGTGAATTAACTAGATCAAACAAATGCAATCGATTCACAGCACTACTTTATTCACTGTGTACTAAAAGCTATACCTAGAGAAGTGGTTCTCAACCTGAGTCCTGGAGGACGACTTTTAGTGTTTTCCCTCATCTTCCACTTCAATTAGGAAAACGCTGTTAATTAGTTCATTAGTTAAAGCAGGTGCGCTTGGAGCTGAGAAAGCACTAAAACGTGCAGCCCTGCCTTTTTCTCACGATTTCTCGAGAATTCAGATAATGCAGCTTCCTTTTGAATACTTATGAATGCTTATGAATATTCTAGATTCTTCTTCATGTGTTCAGGTTACAGGGTTGAATGATTGTTGGGGAATTAAACGCGTCTATTTTTCATAATCAGTAATTAAAACCTCATGGAAAATATATTTTTCTTAACAGGAGATGTTAAACGGTTTTGCGAAAATGGGCTTATAAGTGTTTTCTTGATTAGATTTCAAAGTAAAGTCTAGTTATCGTTGGCTGGGCTTTTAAAATGTTGCATTCTGAGTATTTTAAAGGTTAAATTAATGCTTAGAATTATTTAACTGAAACATAAACATCATTTATTTCATTTATTTATTTTTCTTGTAGGGGATTTTTCCGGTGTTTAGAATGCCTTTTAACTTAACTTGATCAGATATATCATTAAAACCATTAACATTGTTGTGGTGCTTGGCACCAGGGCGTTAGTGGTGGATCCTTTGGGTGCTTTGGGTGGATTGGGTATGCGCAGGATTAGAATGAGTTCCTGGGGAACTTGGAGGTCTGATCAACAACCATGAACTACTTCCCTGCTAAGTCTGTGTATTCTGATACTTTTCTGTCTTGGCTAACCTTGACCTTCTGCAATCTGTGCTGCCTTGGCATTTCTGTGGGCTGGGTGGACTTGGCCTTTGGTCCTTGCATGGGACCCCCAATACATGGGCCATGTGTGTCCATGATCCTGTCACCAGCTTAGTGGTATATAATTAATGAATTGTTATTCAATTTACCTGGGAGTAGTGTTGTGGCTGTTCAGTGTATATACAGTACCTACATCATTTGTAAAAAAATTAATAACAGTGGGAAATTAGGGAATGTAGATTAGGTCCGTAGAGTTAAGCTGGTTTTCCTTTAAGTCATGCAATGTATTCATGTAGCATGCATGTGGCTTTGGTTACATTTTTTAGTTCATATCACAAAGGACGGCACCAAGGAGCTTAAAGTTGGCTATCTAGAGGTGCACCGTCTGAGTGAAATATCCTTTTTAGTGTATGCTTGTGTGTTAATGTGCGAAAGAAAGAAAGAAAGGTAAGTAAGAGAGAGAAATAAGCTCTGAGCACACGATGCAGCAAAATGATCTCAAAGCTTTTAATATAGTCCTGTTGTGTGCTATAAGTAGGATCAGCAAATTACTCATTTCAATGCTGAATGCCATTAATTATCACTCACCATAAAATGACTCTTCTGAGAAATATAATTATTTTGTGCAAGGACAGGACAATTATTGACTGCAGTTATACACCATATGCCTACATTAAGCATATGCTGTTTTTCAGTAATGCATTTTGTAAAGTCTGGAGTTTGTGCCAGAGGGCAACGTGTCTTTGCATACTTCTTGCTCCTCTCCCTAAAAAAAAAGGAAATACGCGATAGAGATACTGTAGGCGGAGTAGATCAGGAATTCATAAATAAGTGTATATGTAAAACAGTTACATCCTACGAGAGATGTTAAAATACAATTCAAGTGAAACTGCTATTACATGTAAGAAGGGTACTGTATGTGAGCAGTTTGTTTTTAAATCCTAATCCCATCTGGACCCCAAATGGTTTTGATCAATCCAACCAACTCCTGCAAAAATCCTTCCCACTCTCACAGATACTTGACCAATGCTGCTCACTCCCGAACACACTCTTCATCATTACTCCCAATCCTACACACTCTTGACCAGTCTCTGGGCAGAAAATCAGACCAATCTTGCTTGTTCCCAGACATTCTTGACCAGTCCCACCAGCTCCTGTAGAATGTTTGACCAGAACCATTGCTCCTGGAGATGCTCTCAATCAGTTGCACCAGGTTCTGCTAAATATTTGACCAATCCCAATGCTACCACAGATGCTTTTAACCAATTGCACCAGGTCCTGAAGAATGTTTGACCAGTTTCATTGTTCCCGCACCCACTTTCTCATTGCTCCAGTAGACTCCCTTGACTAATGGATTCCAGCTCCTACAGGATGTTTGACCAATCTGACTCCTCTTGCAGATACTCTTAACCAATACCACACATAATTACCACAGACATAATTGACCTGCTTTGTAAGACATACAGTACTCGAACAGTCCCACTCAATCCTATAGACACCCTTGATCAATCCCACTTTTCTGGTAAGCACTCTTAACCAAGTTCATTGCTCCTGCAGCAACTTGACCTATCCTACCCCCTCCTGCTTCGACAGCAAGTTTCACAAATCCAACCCATTCCTTTTGTTATTATGCATGTACCCATCCCCAGTATGTTCCAACATATGTTGTTCTGTTTCCCAAAACATCAACAAATGAAGACATTAAACCACAATGAGGCTAATCAAGCTCCCAATGGCAACTTTCCAAATTATGAATTGTACTTCCCAGTCCTGTAGCATCCAACAGACTGAGGTGAAAATTGGTCATAAAGGAATTGTTTATGGTTGTGTATCAGACTGTCATCTCTTCTTTTGAGGTGGAAAACCACTTGAGGAATAATTTTAATGAGTTATGACTATAATGTTTCTTGGCTGATCGCTGAGGAGAATTTGAACTTAAGCCGGACAACTCTAATTTTGAATCACAGTCTCTTCAATTCTTGTGGTCACTTTCAGGTTCTGATTGTTTTTATTATTAAATATTAAGTATTTCTTTTCATCATCAAGCAAGGTCTTGATGCTTCCTGCAGCTGCTATTACTCCCATAGTGCATTTGTTATCCATGTTTTACTCTCATAACTAATAACCACTGTAATGAATTTGCAGAAAGATCTAGCTGAAGGTCTACAGTAGATGAGAGTACATCGCTCATGGAGAGTGATGACAAGGAATAAGCACGTTATTAGACAGTCTCAAGATCGAAACTTTGAGAATCATCTAAGAAACAATTAAGATCATCCATGTTGTGTCCCCCATGTGTTTAGGTTAAGGATGATGAACTGACTCTCTAGACTGTCTAGACGTATCTAAGGGATAAGACACACTTAATTAGAAGTGAGGAAATGATGCCCAGTAATAATTAATATATCAGCGCAAATGAATGATACTGTTATTGAAGAGGGATGAGGGCTAACGAAAGGGTTTCTGGGAGGAAGCGCTTTCTGTCTAGGGAAACCTTCTTTTTGTAGGATTAAAAAAAAGGACATTTAAAGAGGTATTGTAACCACAAGTTTTCGATAATCATCAGTGCTAACCCATGTAGGAGTTAGAACTAGGACACTCTAACCATAAAACAGGAACTTGCCTTGCATGGTAAGACTTAGCAACAAGACATTATCTGCATCAGAGTTTTATGGAGACACAGTAAACACAAAAAAGTTGAAGATATTTGGAAACCATCCACTGATCGGACATAGTTAAGTAAAAAACTGTAAAAAGGACAAATTCAAAAAAAGTTTTGAATGGAAACCCTCAGGGTTCTTTGATTTAACCCCAAACATAATGTTATAGTATATGAATATAATTAGTATTAATCCTTTTTTTAGTGTCCGCCCATCCAGCTACCATTCCGAGTAAGATACCTCATTAGAAAAATGGGTTATATGGAATTTAAACTGTAAGGAGCATATACGAGGTGTAATGTAATGATTGTAATAAACTCCTAATTACGCTTCTACACGTTCAACATTCTCAGGTGTTCTGCTTGTTGCAGGCCTTCCACAATGTGGATGACTTCAACTTTTCAGCAGATTCTCCACCACCTTCGAGCATTTGTGCATTGACAACGAAAGGCTTCTGAATAATCCAAATAGTTGCTGCGGAGGAATGTTGAGGCATGAATGCGATGGCCACTCGGTACACATGCTCACTCAAGGGCGTCTCTGACTAATACAGTTAAGTCATCGTTGTTCACGCATGCGCATTCCAGTCCTCTTTCCTTGGCTGCCAGGTTACATCGATGTCACGCAAATGGTTCTTGTTATATCGTAACAATTACTTTTTGACTACCCTTTTTTTTTTTTTTTTTTTTTTTTTTTTTTTTGCAAGCCAGGGGTAGCTCAGCAGTTAAGGTGTTGGGTTAATGATCTGAAGGTCCTAGGTTCAAAGCCCAGCACCACCAATTTGCCACTGTTGGGCCCCTGAGCAAGGCCTTTAGCCCTCAACTGCTCATACATACAGTATGTGTAATGAGATTAAAATGTAAGTCACTCTGGATGAGGGCATTTGCCAAATGCTGTAAATGTTCTTATAAACCATAACATTACAATGTAAAAAAAAATATGCCCAATATTGTGTAGGTTCCCCTTGTACCACCTGGGCAGCTCATTTACTTTTGGGGCATGACTCCACAAGACACTGTCCACCAGGATGTTGGAGGTGGATCCTTCGGGTGATATGGGTTGTGGGGTGGGGCCTGTATGGACCAGAAATGGAGCAGGTGGATTGTACTTTTCTCCTCGTAGGCATAAAATGAGCCCAGAGTGGTGCAGTGGTAAAGTGGTTGCCCTATTACCCGGGGATCACTGGTTCGATCCCTGGGTGATGCTGTAGCCTCTCACAGCCGAGTGTCTAGAGAAAGAGATCATTGGTAGAGCTCTCTCAGGGGGGAGGTATGGGTGGCCCCACATTAAGTATGGCTCCATGGCCAATCACGGATGTCTGTGAGCTCACGCAAGCGGAAGTAGCAGATATGGCCGTCCTCTGAGTGTGTTACGCCCAAGGATGCGTGACCGAGCAATTTGAAAAGATGTGGTCGGTGGCGTCACATGGTTTGGAGGAAACACGTGATAGTCTTCAGCCCTCCCGACTGAATGGTCGTAGTAGCCTTAATGTGGGAGCCCCCTAGTGACAGGGAGGAATAGGATACGACTAAATTAGGGAGAAAATCTAGAGAAAATCCAACAAAAATGAGTCTTGGGTGGCCATGATCCTGTCACCAGTTTACTGTTAATGTATTCATGTTACAGCAGATTGGTGATGACCCTGATTCAAATAGGGCCAAGTTCACAGCAAGGTCAAATTTCTGTAGTAGAAATTTCTGGCATACAAATTAGTAACATTAAGAGGGTGATAGAAGCATCCCTGTAGATGCCATTGGTTTGTTAGCAAACAGAACTTTGCTAATTTGAGCAATGCTAAGCAGCAGATATTATTTTATTATTTTTTTCCCCCTACACTTAAATTAAAAACCCCACTGTTGCTAAATGAGTGGACCAAGGTGTAACAGTATGGCAGAGACTGATGGGTTTGTCCACCTGGTTTGCACCATAATGTGTCCTTCAAGTGCAAAGTTAATGCCTAACAGCTTGCAGGAGACACTGGGTCAGAATGCATTACACGTTGAGCTGTGTGTAGTTTATCTATTCAGGATGAGCAGCGGAGTGAAAGTCTGGGAGAGCTGCAAATATTTTGACAGAGTCAAACTTCCTAGCTCTTTGTGTCTGACTCTCTTGTGAAGCATAACATGAAAATGACGGCCGGAATTCAGAGCGTCAAGACTGTGTGCTCCACACTCGAGAACACCGATTATTCCGGTTGAAATGCGGGGGCACAATTTAAAGATGTCAAGATAGAGAACACTGTCTGCATGTGATAAAAGATAAAGACATCAGTCATTACTGCAAACTGTAATCATCTGGTTCTACATATAGGCTAAAGATTACTTGGTAAAATGTTTCCCAAATTCAAAGAATGAAATGCTAAGCTGTAGCGCCCCCTCTTGGCTATGGCATTTTTCGTAACAATCGGTGAGATGGAGAAGTCTTCTGTGAGGAGTTTATTTATCATTCAAAAAAAGAAGCTTCAGCCTCAAAGCTTAATAAAAGGCAGAGGTACAGCTTTTTCTTAAAATATTCCTGACATGGGAAGATCTCCGGGACAGAGTAGGTTTGTGTGTTTTTAGTGCACTTTGAAGTTTTTTCGATAAAATAACAACCTGCATTTTTTTCGGTCTTATTTTTCTGAAGAAAAGGGGGAAAAAGAGAGACTGATGAAAGAGAGTGGATGTTTTTAGCTGCTGTTTCATTCATTTTATGGACATTCCACAACATTAAATGCATCTATAAATGGATAAAATGTTAATGAAGTCAAACCAGGACTTTTGATGGAGCAGAATAACAGAACACAGTTCTGAGAGTAAAAACTCCCTTTTATTTCTCTATATAATCCCCTGCTACTGTATGTTTCACTAGTGCTTGGACACCAGAGAGATGATCGGACAGCCTACTTCCTGTCTGAAACCCCGGCCTCCCAGGAACTCCTTTAATGGCCCAAACATGTGGAAATGGCTTGGAGCGAGATCAGGACTGTACAGGCGATGAGGCGATAACTCCCAGCCGAGTCCCTGTGATGTGCAAGTGGTGTTGGTGAATGAATGTGTGTACAATTCATACAGACAAATGCGTCTCTTTCGCAAGTTGTCGATTTTAAAGGATCAGGCGTTCCACTCTCTGAATGTTCACGGAAACAACTGCAGTGGGCTTCGAGACACCTCAGCCGGGAACGTCATTCACGGACGTACGGCTTACTTTAAAACGTTTGCTTTATTCGAATGTTTTACTGCGGCTGAGAGTCTCATCACTGTACTTTGCTTTAGGCCTTGAGTAAATGACGTTTTTTGTAGACTTTTTTGTAAGTTGCTCTGGATAAAAGCATCTGCCAAATGCCTAAATGTAAATGTCAATCAGTTTAATGCCCTCACTCACAAGAAATTTCATCACAAGTCTCAGTTTGACTTGAACATCCCCAATGTACTTGTTGCTATTCTGCGGTTTTCTGTGACATTTTTGGAAGGAGCCTCCAGTATTAGCACTTTGCTGCCAGCAGTGGGAAAGCTGTAACACTGGAATGTCTTGAAAATGGAAGGAAGGTTTGGCAGTTTGTGGTTTCTTGCTCACAGGGTGAGCTTTTCTTATTAGCATAAAAAAGAGGATCAATGAGACTATGGTGAGGCAATGATTGTTTATAGCTGTTATAACATAAGTGATAAAAGGAGCTATAAATTTTATGGAGGTTCCTAATATACATTATCTCCTCTATGGTGTCCATATGAAGAATTTACATTTTATTTTCTGTACTGTGAATGTTTGTCTAAAGCATTAGAGGATGCTCCTTCAGTCCTCCTGACACATTTCAGTCTCTGCCCAAGTGTACACGTTACATTGACCCTCTTGGACAGACCACTGACTAAGCCACATTCATCTTGTTCAGACATTTCCTGACCTGTCAGGTCATTCTGTGTGCTGTGAAAGAGAACAGAAATAGAGGACAAAGTGTTATGGATGGAGTTGGCAGTGTGACTGAGAAGGAAAGGCGTTTGTTTTCTTATTCGGTTGGAAATACTGTTGTTGTTGTTCTTGTTGATGGTGATGATGGCTCAGTAGCGTTTATTTAGTATTAATGATAAAAGAATTACTGACCCTAACAAATGTGATGACATATTTAGTATTCATTGCGCCAGTAACACAAACGATCAAGTTGGAGTGGAAGGACAGACAACCTGACACCCCACCTCCCCCCCCCCCCACACACACACACCTAAAACCTAAATCTATTATTAGATATATTCAGCAAAGCCTAAAAATGTTGTTGCCTTGGTTATATGTGCAGTGTTGTAGTAATATAGACAGGTTCATTAAAAAGATAAGTGGGATCCAACATTGGGCAAGCCCAATTACTGGATATACAGGAACTGCCTTACTAATTAATGTATAAAATCAGATGGGCTACGCTGTTATCGAAAAAAATTTTTTAAAACATATAACCCAATTAAAAGTAATAAAGTATGTGAAAAATCTGAATAATTTTAAGACAAGTATTTTTACAAAGATTTTTTCCTATGTTTTAAATTAAAATCAAAACTTGTTGGAATTGTCGGAATTGTTGGAATCAGTACTTTACCGCTTAACATTCAACCTAGCAAAAACATGATACTCTACGTCTAGCAAGCTTGTGAGCCTCACAAGCTACTACTGTACTATTATTATTTTTTGTTTTTCAATTTACAGTATAAAACCTTTATCTAAACTTTATGTTCAAAAACATTCCTGGGTGTGTTACATAGTACACTGAGTCAGGGTTTCCCTTCCATTGATTTACAGTAAGTCCTCTACAAACTAACATTCGAAGATACAGTGCGAACATGCTTTTGCGCATGTGTAATCGCAAAAGCTAGATCACATGTCCGGTGTAAATTGTCAGCATGGCATCCCAGGATGTCCGGAAGCAGGTGTTAAAGCAGTGTTGATGCTGTTACTGTTAAAAAGCACCAAGCAATAACGATGGAGTGAAAAGTGAAAATAATTGAAAGAATTGAGCAAGTCTAAAGATGGCTTGTTCTTTTAACATATGAATCGTTCCACCATTGGCACGATTCTAAAGAACAAGGACAAGATTTCTCTTTTGTCACATACACAGCCACACACAGTATGATAGGCAAGTCTTATACGACCGCCCGTGACCTAAAAAAAAACAAAAAATAGTCCTTGTTCTTTAGAATCGTGCCAATGGTGGAACGATTCATATGTTAAAAGAACATGCCATCTTTAGACTTGCTCAATTCTTTCAATTATTTTCACTTTTCACTCCAACGTTATTGCTTGGTGCTTTTTAACAGTAACAGCATGGAACTTGTTAGTACTATACTGTGTATAGCCATTAGTGTTAGTATCCTACTACCTAGTAAGTTTGTTAGACTTACGAACAAATTGGACTTATGGACGACCTCTCGGAACGGAACTTGTTCATATGTTGGGGATTTACTTTATTTGCGGTGGCCCCTCACTATCAAGCTAGCTAGTGAATCTGACAAAACCACAGCATTTGGCAAAGTTAGCTGGTTAGCGGTTATGGTTTTTATGTACAAACATCAGAAATAAAAAAGGACAGAATAGAAAACAGAACCGATTGATATTCAATTGTTTTAAATCAGATGACTAGTTACTCTTAATTGTAAAATGTTCTTTAATTAAAGTGAATTATCACTACAGTACCAGTACAATCCAGTGCGTTTTGGAATCTTTTGAAGAAGGAGAGAGTGATAGAGAGCACACAACTGAAAGACCAAATCCTCCATAGACATTATTAAGCACTAATAGAGCAATATAGTGCACAACAGCATGACCATGTGAAAATTTGTAGAGGTAGCAATAAAAACAAAAGGGAGACCTATTATGCAAAATTCACGTTTTAGTAATTTTTAGGCATTCAGACAAGTCTCATGTCTTCATGCAGAAACTAGAAAAAAAAAATCCTGCTTTTTTGTGGTTTTCCTGTTTTGGTATTGACCATGGCTTAAACAAGCCAATTAGATTTTCCCCATTGTGACCTCCTACATTCCCCTGGTTTGTTGCTGAGTTCTGTTGTTGTCTTGTGGGTGTGGCTCATTTGCATAGATACTGAAACGGTGCATTTGGAGGAGGAGTAAAATAAAAGGGGGTTGACGTATGAAAAATGTCAGCTGGAGCATTAACACACATATGGGAATGTTAAGGACGGATTGAGTGACTGAGGATGGTTTCACTTGACCTTGAAGTTGATCTTGGATTTTTCTCGGATGGCTTGTGACTGCAGTCGCTCAATAGTTTTTCCCATAAACAGTTTTGCAAATGAGCCTCTATAACAACGATGGTGGACTCCATATTAACTTAAACACTTTTCCCATATACTATATACTGAACTTTTCATTCCCATCTACCTGGTATCACCCAAACGGTGATGGCCACCTTGCCACTGAGGTCCCTGCTTGCTCATCAGGGACAAACTGATAATTAGTTTGTAATTTATACATGTTTCGTCATATTTTAAGGGCATATTTCCATCACTTCTTTTTTTATTTATTTATTTATTTATTTTTATTTTGTAAAGCTGCGTTGCAACAATGGC
This sequence comes from Heterobranchus longifilis, assembly GCA_028570985.1. Classification (NCBI taxonomy): domain Eukaryota; kingdom Metazoa; phylum Chordata; class Actinopteri; order Siluriformes; family Clariidae; genus Heterobranchus; species Heterobranchus longifilis. The sequence continues at coordinate 22,009,916 of JAOVVB010000002.1, read as the reverse complement.
CATTGTTAAAATCTAAACAAACAAATACATAAATGTATTTGAATTGAAATAAAGAGCAAATAAAAATAAATATATGTAAATAATACTCTAATAGGACTCTCTATATAAATAATAACCATTACTCACTTGTTTAAAGCAGCACGATTCTTGTGATATTCCATAGCAAGTGTCTGGGTCGCTTTGTATAATCAGAGTTGGCATGAATAAAATGAATCGAGTCCCTATTTAGATTAAGAAATCAAGAGGCTGGATTGGTACTTGAGTCTCGTCACAACACAGTGCAAACAAATCAGCAAATTTGTTGAAGTCCTATATATTCAACAGTTGAAAATGCTATGGTTTAATACATGAATGCATCATCAAGGCATGATGGGTGAAATGGAACAAAATTTGACATCATTTTTCCTTACATAAGGCAGCTGAGAAATGTGTTCAGGCTGCAGCTCTTCAGCATGTCACATAGGACAAGTAGTTCTTTTTTATAGCCTGACTCACTGGACCAGACGGTAAGTGGCTGTTTTCTGGTCCAACAATTGGACCCTATAGACGAGACAGTAGACACTTATTGGCTGGACATGGAGAAGTGAGCGATGGATAATGAGTATGGGGAATAGGGGCTGTTTTCCTGACAACTGGAGACCTGACAGCGCTTTTGATCAGCCCGTATGCACTTCTCACCACATGCTAAATGTGCCGCTGTCCGCTGAGGTGAAATCAAAGCTTCATCCCAACCACCGTCCAACAGGTTTCCTCAGAACGTTTGACTGAGCGTACATCACCGAGTCCGACTCTGCACTTACATGAAAAGTGACACTATCACTTAGACGCCGGCAGGTTTGATGCAGCAGCTCACTCATTCTGAACCTATTATTAAGATTCCTAGCGGGCAGTACCAACAGGAAATCAAATTAAAGGCATGTAGACGTTGGGGAGGGAGACACCATATGGAAGATACAGACTTTTGCTACGCTTTGCTTGCACTGAATGGTTATGCTGTAGCCCGCGAGTCATCCGTCTCGTCCCGCTTTACCGCTTTAGTATTGAGCAGAGCTCAATCAGATGCCTGATGAATGCCAGCTTCGCACTGGAGAGGCAATAAAAAAACAAACACACCAATGGGAAAGGCAAAATTAATGGCCGTGGCCGGGCATGGAGGCTACCTCCTGCTCTTACTCTGATTAAACAGGGACCATCAGAGGGGAAGAGGCCATTAGAGATTGATTGTATTGACTTTATAGCTATCACTGGAGAAAGACATGGTGCCCTGCATTTAGTCCACTCTCTGTCTTTATGTACACACCTTTTTTTTTCCCTGGGAGAAAGGGCTCAGCTGTTTACCAGCCTATTTTGCTGGACTGGACAATGCAGTACGGCTAATATGAGGCCTTGGTGTGGAAAAGGACCACCATCCCCCTATGATGAGTTGTGAATCGGCTTTTAAAATAAAGCACTTAAAGTGGAAGAGTTAGTTGCTAGTTGTTAAGGACAGTCAACTCCAGTGAATCACACTTGTATTTACATTAACTGCACATTCATGGCTTATGGCAGATGCCCGTATCCGGAGTGCCTTACAGAAGTCTTTATCAATAAATAGATGCTTATAGTGGTTCACTAGATTATGGACTAATAATACTATTAGTGTAAAAACTCTGTTTTGTGAGCAATGTATTGAGATAAGCACACACACATATATATATTTTTTTATTGCTAATTTAAATATTTCTGGTATTGAGAAGATAATTCTACCAACTACAGTAGGTGCGAGAACAAGGAAGAACCTTGATGCATGTTTTCCCTGTATCCTGTGAGTTGGTGGGACGAGTCGAGCAGTGTAAGAGAAAGGTTGTATAGGGCTTCACTATTGGATCAAAAATCACATATTGTGATTGCAATTTCAAATTAACATTTTTATTTGTCACATACACAGCCACACACAGTATGATAGGCAAGTCTTATACGACCGCCCGTGACCTAAAAAAAAATGAATAAATAAAATAGAGTATTAAAAAAAGAAGTAAAATATGAAATAAGAGAAAATTATTCAAATATTGAAAGTGTTAACTGGAAAAATTTACAATATGTCCAAGTACTAAAATAGAATTTAGAAAAAGGGGAAATAAAATAGTGTCATAATATAAAATTGAAATAGACTATATACACTAGAATTGGAATACTTTAACAAAATCGAGTTATAAAATAGAATTGTAATAGTGTAATAAAATAGATTTGAAACAGAATTGAAATATTGTATTAAAATCGAATTGAAATAGAAGTGTATCAGATGTTAAGCGTATAGGTTGTTGTCCTGCTGTATGCAGGATAAGTTACAACTAAATGCAGTTAGTGCTCATTTGTGTAAAAAAAAAAAGAGCAACATCCAGTCATGAGCAGAACAATGTGCAAAGTCCCAGAGGTGTGCAAATGTGGAACGTGATGTGTATAGTATGGAGAGTGTTGTTGTGTAAGAAAACAAAGAAAGCAGATTAGATTATTTAGTCCTGTGTGGTTCTGACCAGCCATGACATAAAAAAAACATTAACATTATAAACCCCTAGGTTTAGATAAAAAAAGGAAAAAATGGGTACAGCTGTGTGTACTAGTCAGTAGGGATTATTATTACACATTCCTGAAAAAGAAAATAATTTTTTTAATATCTTAAGATGCAAAATTGCATATTTGTTGTTGCTTGAGATTGTGAAGAAACATTGGCAAAACTTGATAAATATTTATAATATTTATATTTATTTCACCCACCC
>JAOVVB010000002.1:21935367-21951593 GCA_028570985.1 Heterobranchus longifilis | reverse complement strand
AAAAAAAAACAAAAAAAAAAACATTTGAATAACAGGTCTGGTTTGGTTGACAAATCACGTGGATGGATGTGAGTCATCATGAAGATAAATCCTGACAACTGAAAGGGGAGTCATGATTTCGTTGTGTGGCAGCAGCCCAATTTCCATTTAGGAGTTTTTCCAAGTCAAACAAATCCTGTGCAGTTTTCCAATCCGTATCTTCATTTTTAAATGGTAAAAACAGTCTCACTGTTCCAGTGGTGTTAAGACAAGATCAATTATAATTTGATAGAAATGTTTACACTAGTACAATCGACTATACAAAGCATTAGGCATGATGCAGGAAGGAATAGTGCACGGAAGCAAACGATGACGTAATATACAGTAATACCCATATCTGAGGTGTGTTCTTTATCCCCAAAAGAAAAGTGTTGATTCGGTGAGTGGGGTGGCGTTGGTGGGAATCTGATGATATTACGTGCTATCATAAAAGTTCTGCCATTCATTTTAGCACATCACTTACAGTTAACCTGTGGTTTTGCATCACTTACCTTGCTGAGTCTTAACATTTTGCAGGGAGCGCTGGAGGTTGCTGATCTCGCTGGAGTGCATCTGCAGTGTTGAGTTCATTTGGGCCAAGTTTCTCTCCAGACCCTCTTTCACATCCTGAACTTGAGTTCTCTCATCATTCACCTTACCACACAACTCTTCTAGTGTAGTAATTCTGCTGTCTAGTGCAGAGATGCCTTCAGTTATACCTTGTGCCTTCTCCTTGCAAAGGGTCAACTCTGTAGTCATCTGGGATTCCAGGCTATGTAGTCTGTTGCTAAGCTCCTCCACTTGACTGTGGGTTCCCTCGTGGGACACTGGTGGTACCGCTGATTGTATCTGAAAGTGTTCTGTTTGTGTCCCTCGGCAACAAGTAGAGTTCAGGTTTTCAAGATCTTGGCTAAACCTGCTCATGACATCTCCTAACCCTGTCACAGATCCAGTTAGACCACTCACATTATCCGTTAGAGGCATCAGCTTGTCCTGCACATCCTGTATGCTAACACTGTTCCGTTGATTCTCAAGCTTCAGATCATCGACTTCAGCTTCTAATTCTCCAAGCCTCACTGCACTGTTTTCAACATTGGTGCTCAGGACATCCAGTTGATTTCTACACTGCCTCACATCATTTGTAATACTCTCCAGACGGCCTAGATGTTGAGGATCCACTGATGGACTTGATTTGCAGTCAGTGGAGCATATGTTCTCGAGAGCATTCAGCCTCAACTCCAGCCCCTGAATTACAAACTTGTTTGCATTAACCTGATTTTGCAGAGCATCAACGGATTCGCTGAACATCCCTGGGAAGGACGTGTTACTTATTTCGATCAGCATGCTTGTAAAGTCTTCCTGTACAGAATTCAGCTTCTCGTTCAAGAGCTTCTGGATCATTGCTGCCTCTTTAGCTAGAGCCTTGGTTAACTTCTCATCCACATAGAAGCAGTAGGTTTCTGCGTTCCTCTCGGTCACATTCATCCTGGCTTCAAGCTCAGCCATGCGAGGGCCAAATATATCGTCCAGCTTTAACGTGGACAGATGTTCCAGTTCGTTGTCCACACGGGCGTTTAAGATCTGATGAGCATCTATCAGTTGCCCAAGTGTTTTTTGTAGATCATTGCCATCCGCTTTAAATGGAGTCGTTTGCCTGTGAGTGCGCACCAGTCCATCGGACATAACCATATCCAGACGTAGCTCGCGCATCTCCTTCCTGAGCTCAGCCTCCTGGTTGCCCAGTAGATTTGTCAGATTGTCATAACTATTCTTCAGTCCCTCCTTATATATTTTCTGAAAAGAAACTATCTTTTCATCACATGCACCCTTCAGCTTTTCCACCTCATTTTTCATGTCTGCAACCAGCTCCTTCTTTAATTTCTCAAACTTTGTATCAATGTAGGTCTGAAGGATATCAATGTCTGAAGAAGCACCAGCAGTAATCACTGGTCCCTGAGAAGCATCCATTAGCATTCGGATCTGGCCACTGTGTCCAGTCACAGCTTCCCGCAGCTCCTCAATTGCCTCGTCCTTGCTTTTCAGAGCATCTGTCACATCATTAAGCCTGGCTAGCACTTTTTCCATGCCCCTGTCCTCGAGTCCCCTTGTGGCCTGGTGACCATCCAGATGCACCAAGCTTTCCTCTATACCTCCTGTTTTTGCGCTATCTTGCACATGCATGTTGGTAAGGAGCGTGGCAAGCATTTTGCTAGTGTCCTCCTGTATATCAGTACGTAGGTTTGCAGTCATGCTAGTCATAGCTGCCTGAAGATCCAGCACTGTCTGAGACAGGCGTTGCACTTCTTCTTCCAGTTGACGAGTTTTCTCAATCCCGCTGTTGGGGTCGTGACGCCCCGTCTCCTGTCTCTCTGGCCCTATCACAGGAAACAAAATATCAATCGGATCATTCTAATCAGAACATACTGTCACAATGTATGTATATTAAACTGTATGCCAAATATTAGATATTATATAATTTGTAACCAAGAAAGAAGACAAAACTTTGTGACTATCTTACTTTGTGAGTTTCGTATGTATCCATTATGAGGCTGAAGATGTGGCTTTGTTTGAGGTTTAAGTAACATCTGCCGATTTGGGGTGCCTTTTAGTTCCCTGCAGTCTGGACCTTGATATCCTGGACAGCACCTCCATTCCAGTTCAGTTACAGTCTTATAGGAGATCCGGTAACTGGGTTGGAAATGGGTCTGATACCTGGAAACAAGATTTAATGCCAACAATCATGCTGTTATCCAAAAAAAAAAAAAAAAAATGCATAACAATAATCAGATATCTACCTAATTTCACTGCTACAGTATACTGTATGCTGTGATGTGATATAAGTCTTGTTAACAGACTATGCAATGCCATAGCCTGGTTGGCCGTGAACCTTTATCTACTGTAGTGTGCCCTGCACAAAGCGGTCCTTAAAAGTAAAAGCAATCAGCAATCATGTATCTCACCTCATAAACATAGTTTCTGGAAGAAAAATATATAAAATTACAGAGGTTTTTTGGGCATTTCAAATGTAATGAAATAATTTGATGAGACTTTTTGCAGTGTAAATTAAAAAACACTCCTTGGCAACTTCAACAAGTCTAAAAACATTTCCCTAAAACAAACTGATTGAACACAGTTACACACACACACACAGACAAAAAAAGCCTTCAGCTCTGTAAAAAATACTCTTTGGTGTGTTCATCTGAAACAACTGTTAAAGATGAAACGTAGAGAACCCTACAAAGCTCTTTCAAAAAAAGCTCCAAGAGGACCTTCCTTAGACTGCTAGAACCATTACAGTCCTTTTATGTGTGTTAAGTAATTATTTCAAATCTGCTGATTCTTTCACAAATCTGCATAAATGCACTTGGTTCTCTACATACACAATTACGTAACTGGAGAGTAACATAATAAACCCCGGTGATACAGTGGATTCCCTTTAGTGGTAAAAAAAAAAAAAAAAAAAAAATGAAAAGAGAAATGGCATCATTTCCTGCGATGAGGTTGGGGCTGGGTCAGTTTTCACATCTGTGAGTGCAATTATGGACGAAAAAATAATACATGTTCCCACAGAAATCTCCCAGATAACAAGCCATATTCTATTCATTGTAACTTTTCGTTGTATCAAGTTTTTAAGAAACTGCGAAAGACACCTCATTATGAAATCTGATACGAAACATAAGGTCAGACCTGCATGAACCTTCGGGTTACTTTCCCCCTTCGTAAAGGCGAACAAACTATTGTTTCTTTGTGATTCTTAAACAACATACACTGCCAATCAAAACAACACTGTGCCTTTTGGCATCGTTGTTCATCGTTGTTAGATATTCTAAAATGTGAAAAATCTAACCAAGCAGTAAGTACAAGTAAAGCATGAAATGTTTTGAGTCCTACCTTTAGGCGTAACAAATCGTTTTATTGGAGTGTGGCAATCATAGTGATTAAACAATAATACAATTGCAAAGATTTTTGACTGGCAGTGCATGAGATAATCTCACATGAGATGAAGAGTCGCATTGCTGGGAATTACTGTTGTCACTTTTATCTAGATAACATGGATCACATTGCTGTGATGGCCTCCTTGTTAAGATCATGTTCAGATGACCTGACCACTTAACACAGAATAGGGGTCTTCAGTCATGTCTTGTGTCTGCAGGCTCTCATTCCAGCTAAATAGGGAGGAACACTTGATTGGAGCTCAAGATGAACTGATTATACGAGTGGAAACAGGAGTGACTCCTGCTTGGCTGAAATGAAAGCCTGCAGCCACACTAGCCCATCCACAGAAGAATGGGATTTTTTCACTTTGTGGCTGTTTCTCCGGTCCCAAATGATATCATAACATCTGCCGTCATCTTTTGTGCTCTCTGTCATATGCTTTATAAAGCAATAACTGTACAGTCAGTTGTGCAGTTAGAAGTTACGTAAGAAAGAGATTAATGACCTTAATCAGACCACTTACAGGAAGCAAGACAGACATACCATACAGCGTGAACGTCTTATGCACACTGTGATCTTTCCTACTGATTTTTTTTTTTTAGGACTTTATTATTGAGTTAGTATAAAGGTATTTCTGATTTTCAACCACAAAATTAAATGCTAGATAAAAATATGTGCATGCCAGAAAAGAAAGCAGCACATAATAAAAGCGACCAAGTTTCAGACACAAAAAAAAACAAAGGAAGCTGCTGGATTTTGGATGCAAAAAAAGAAGCAGGTCCAATAGTCAAAGTCCTCAGAAGACCTGTGGGTGGTTCTGCAGGATGCTCAGTAAAACTTAGGAGATAATTTCCTTTAACTTTCACTCTCTTACTCCCTCATCGTCCATACAGCTTTATCCTGTACAAAGGGTCGTCGCGGGGGGGCTGGAGCCTATCCCAGCAGACAAGTCCGGGTTACACCCTGGACTTAGTCCCAATCCATCGCAGTAATTTGTTTATAAAACTGCACAAATTTGAGCTGAGAGTAAAGGGCACTCGCATTACCAAACCAAATACTGACTGTTTTTCATTAAGTACTGTTTGCTGGGCTTTACATTCATATATGATATAAAGCAGCGTGCTAATATAGTACAAGAATAAAAGTAACATCTTCATATTTTGACTAAGTATTCAGAGATGATCACAGAGATGATACACATACGCTTGTGTGTAAAAGTACTCAGCTGAACAAATAGTCTTTGCTTCTGCCAGTTCTTGGAGGTAACAGGATTTCTCTTAGAAACAGAGATAAACACAGCAACTGATGTAACTAGGGTGTAGGACAAATATTACCATACACGCAATGTCCTTTATAAAATCCACGCACGCAGGTTATCTCTCAACACTGAAAGCAGTCCACATTCTCTGCTACACTAAAATCAAGTATTACACTCTGATGTCTGCAATATCACTATGTAAAAAGCACAGCTGCTTAGTGGGGGCCCTTAATTTATTGTGTGAATCGTAAAAGCCTTCAGGCTGGTATGATATGAAGATTAGTGTGAACTAACCAATAACCCATAAACTGTTATCTCAGACAGTGGTACATTAGTGTTTCAGGATAGTAAAAGTGTAGATAGTGACAAGTAATTTAACCCTGCATAGGAGTGTGTTTTTCCTTTTTACAACACAGCTGAATTATCCCAGGAATGCAATGTTCTTTGATGGTAATCAGCTAATGAGTTGATGTGGGTGAAATGAGTGCTGTGATGTGCTCTAAAGACTGACATCCCTTCCCTTGGGCCTTCTAGCTGTTTTGAAGTCAAAGACAGTGGTGCAAATAGGCTGCAAAGAATGTCTAATAATCCTCCATCTAAATCCAGGAACCCACGCTCAGACAGAGCTCTGTTACTTAATGCCACTCTGATGGTGCTTTCTGATTGGCTAGCAGCTCCCTGAGAAGTGGACTGCACATGGTATTCAGCCATCTTAACTAAGATTAAAAACCAAAGGCCATTCCGAAGACTATTATCCACTGCAAATAAGATAGAGCTCACATGACCTGGTACTAATTCATATGAACCATTCATTATTAACAAGGACGACATAAAATAAGAATTAGTAATCTTGTAGTTTAAACAATCTGCAATGGGTTGGCACCCTGTCCAGGGTGTACCTCGCCTCGTGCCCCAAGTCTTCAGGAATAGGCTCCAGACCCCCCCGCGACCCTATACACAGGATTAAGCAGTGATGATGATGATTGAGTAAGAGTGAGTTTAAACAATAAAAAACAGGGCTGGATTGGTAATCTCATATACCGGGTACTTTCCGATGGGCCAACACACTTCAGGGGCCATATAATGTTTGTTTGTTAGTTTGTTTATTCATTCACGCATTTATACATATGCATGCAGGGACAGCAGGGTAAAGAAGGTGCAGGACTTTAAGTACTTAGGGTCAACGGTCCAGAGCAACGGAGAGTGTGGAAAGGAGGTGAAGAGGCGGGTACAGGTTGGTTGGAATGGGTGAAGAAAAGTGTCAGGTGTGTTGTGCGATAAAAAAGTATCAGTGAGAATGAGAGGAAAGGTGCACAGGACAGTGGTGAGACCAGCGATACTCTATGGCTTAGGACATGAAGTTAGTTGGTGTGAGAGAAGAGGATGCAGAGGATAGAGTTAGATGGACGCAGATGATTCGCTGTGGCGACCCCTGGAAGGGAACAGCTGAAAGACAAAGAAGAAGAATAAGAAGTAGCTCCCTAATCTTGCCATACTGTATGTTTCACAGAGCACCTTCATATTATTAGTGCTAGGTGTAATGTACACTCTGATTATGAGAACAGTAGTGAATTACAGGGGTAAATAAAATAGTTTAGCACTTACACCATTTTCTTTTGATGTAAACACACAAGCCACTGCTGCAAGCCTTATCACAAGGAAGTACATTTTTGTTGGCACAAAAAGAGTATGAATGTAATCCAACTTATTGACCAGGGAGCACACATTGGAAAGCTGGCTGGCTCAGGCTGGCTGGCTGTGCTTCCGCTTCCTTGAACACCCCTTTCAATGTGTCTTTCTCCATCCACTGGCATCAGGCAATGCTTGGAGGCCTGGTCCCTGCAGCAGGTTAAGGTTACTCACTGGGTTATTTTTGAGTTTCAAAAGTGTTTGGCAGTGTTATATATGAACATTGGTTGCTCTGATGTCCATATACCATGCAAAACAAATACTAAGATGAAACATCATTGTACTATTTATCACAAAGTACTTCACCGAAATGTTTACTAAAGTCACTTTTTTGAAACAAGTTAATTTTTTTAAACTGTGGCATAAAATAACAAAAATTATGTTCCCGGTCAAAATTGACCAGTGATATTTATTAATTAAAAAACAGAAGCCCAAATATACACCAGAAAAACTTGAATATATTACACATATAATGCTTGACTGATACACTGTATAAAGATCGGATTGAGAGTAACGCGGTTTGCAAGTGTTCCGCAAGACAAGCAAAGATTTTTAATAAATTTTGACTTGAAAAACGAGCAAGTCTTGGTTTACGAGTACCAAGTATCATGTATCACGCATGCACTTCTTGTTTTGATGTCGAGCATCACGTGATCACATGAGCTAATGGTTTTTCTCTCTCTTGTGCTGCGGAATTGTGGGTAATCGTCGCCACTGCTGGGTCTTAGTGCGCGTCTCTTACTGGTATAATTAATATCCATGCACGCGTGTACTTTTTTCTTATAACACCGTGACCACGTGTGTGTACGTAAAAAACTTATTTTATTTTGTGTCTGTATGCATGTGTGTACAGTGCGCATCTAGTGTTTATTATAACGCATGTGTGTGTGTGTGTGTGCGCGTGTAAAACAAAAGCAAGTCTCCTTAGAGAGGTTAAAGATCCATTTTCTCTCTCTGTATCAGCCTGTTGTTAGGTGTGTGCGTGTGCGTCATTGGACACACATCCCTCCTCCTCTCGCCTTCACACACACACACACACCCACACACACACACACACACACACACAGCGCCTGAGCGCACAAACGGAAACACTTATCTGTCGCGAATGGTGAGTTTCCATTATTTCTTATGGGGAAATTTGCTTTGATTTACGAGTGTTTTGAAATACAAGCTCGCTTCAGGAACGAATTATGCTCGTAATCCAAGGTTCCACGGTTTTTTTTTTTTTGTAGATTTTGTTACAATTTTAAACAAACTGCAAATAATTTGCTCCTATCTCATAGTATGGCGAGGCTGGAAGATATAATAATATAACACTTGTTTTAGCTTTTGATTTGTGATTCTACAGAATATTTTTCAATAATAAGTCTAATGAATACGGCACGGACAAAAACGATTGGACCCCTAACCTAAAATTTTGTGGCTCAACCTTCAGAGGCAGTCACTGCATGCAAGCGTTTTCTGTAGTTCCCACGGAGGCTTCTGTCAGTGTGTAGTTCGGCCCCGCTCTCCGCGAGCAAACGGCTCCAGCTGCAGGTTTGAAGGATGCTTTCTCCAGACTGCAGGTTTCAGCTCTTTCCATAGATTTTCGATGGGATTCAGCTCAGAGCCGTTTCAAAATAGTCAAATATTTCCAATATGTCTTTTGCTATTCTTGTGTACTTGTAGTTGTGTGTTTCGGGTCTTCATGCTGTTGAAAGATTGCCTACATGCCTTGTGACTGAGACTGGGTTTTTCTTCCTTTGGGCAGTGGGATTCACTCCAGAACAACTTGACAGTGTTGATATTTCATTGTGCCTTGTTCAGATTCAAGGCATCCATGACAGACATAACCAAGTTGCCTTGATGTTTCACAGCGCGGATGGTGTTCATTTCGGTAAAAGCTTCTTTTTTTGTTTGTTTATTTTTTTTTTTCGTCTGTAAAAATATTGGTTATGCAACTTGCCGAAAAGCTCTAGTTTTGTCTAATCCGTCCTAATCTGACACTGTCGTTCCTTGACCTTGGAGTCAGCTTGTATCTTTTTGTATTCAGTTTTCCTTGGCTCTTTGTCTACCATTGGCACTATCCTTCTGCTCAATCAGGGGTCGATCCTTCTCGTGCGATCTCTTCCAGGGAACTTGGCTACAGTCCCATGGGTCTTAAACTTCTTAATAACATTTGCAAGAGTAGTCACTGGAACATCAAGCTCCTTAGAGATGGCCTTACAGCCTTTAACATAACATACTTGCCAATAATGATCTTCATCCACAGACAACTTTCTCCATTGCTTTCTTTGATCCATGTTCAGTGTGATGCGTGTGATAATACTAAGCAGCACTGTGTTTTTTTTTTTTTTCATTTAAATAGGCTGAATGACTGATTTGGAAGATTAAAATCATGTTATTTTAAAAAAAAACAGTCTAAAATTTGAATATACAACCCTAACCCTAACCCTAGTATACAACTGAAATTTTGCACCAACAAATCTGTCTAGGTCTTTGTAGAATAAACAATAAATTATGTCTTATACAACAATTTTATTTGCTTTCCTCAATGATCTACAAAAGGCATGCAGGTATACATAAGACATTTAATTTAATTATGTTTTATATGGAATTGTTCCAGAGACCTGTAAGGGTACTTACAAATTTATCCATGTCTGTAGAACCAGTCAGGGCATTCTCTTCTGATCTCTCTCTCATTAACAAGGTATTTCTGTCTGCATAACTACTACTCACTTTAATTACCCCCCCCCCCCCCCCCCCCCCCCCCCCCACACACACACACACACACACACTCACTACTCGGTATAAACTCTAAAGGCTGAATGAAGATCCCAGTTGATCAATTATAGTATATAGTAAGAATGCACTGATTTATCGGCTAAACATCTGTGTATTAGCCAATATTCGTCTTGTTAACTGGCATCGGTTTTATAGGCAAGTAAGTGGGCGTTCACCGATGGCAGTGGCCGGTGTTTTTCTGACAAATTACATTTATTTCATTATGCATATGAGCAGTTGATGGTTGAGGGCCCAACAGTGGCAACTTGGTGGTGCTGGGGTTTGAACCTGGGACCTTTCAATCAGTAGTCCAACACCTTAACCACCTTATTCACCGCCACTTTATTTGCTTATTAGCTGATAGCAGTTGACAAGATAAATAGTTACAAGTTAAATATCGGTCAAGACCACTGTATAGCCATGGAGGTCAATTAGAGCAGCACCGTAACACTCTTGTTCCTTGTTCAAGTTTAGTCCACTGTAACAAAAAATGTGTGCCAGCTTTTGGTGTTATTCGGCATCACTGTATAGCACATTACTAAGCTTTTAATTGTTACGACGTGCACACTGGAACCTATTCTGTATGAAATACGCAAGAGCTGTGTCAATATAATCACGGACGTTTACTTTCGGTGTATCCTTAGTACAGTAGCCTATATAGCCAAATTGTACCGTAGTCAAAGTCACTGAGATAACACACTCTTGAACCTGTATGTGCATGCTTTTAGGAATTGGCAGAAGTACTCCCATAAGTATTCCTAATAAAGTGGCCAGTGGTTTAATCTTCATAAAGGATAACACGAAACAGATTACATTTTTTAAAATCTATATTTAATGCTTGTATATTTCCTTCAGGCATTCAGATGAGCAATCTGGCAAACAGGCAAGTCTTTAGGAAGATGCATGACTCATCAGGCTTTTCATGCCCCTTGTTATAAAAAAAATAATAAAAATAATTCCAAATTAGCACACAGTCTCGCAATCTCGCAAGTGAATTAGCTCTATGAAGCTACTAAGTGGGTGTACATGTGTTTATACTTTATATCATGCTTTTGCACCTTCACATAATTTATTCCATCCTGTGAGTCAAGCTTGCATTTCATCCCCTTAAATTCAACCGCGAGTCGAGGTCAGGGTTATCCTGTCCTGCATAAAAAAAAAAATAAAATAAAAAAAAGCTAAACATTGTGTATATAGCCAGACTAGGTTTATCTGCCTGTCTACGCATTGGTTATTCAATCCTTTTTTTCTCGCATATGCTAATGTGATTTGCTGCTACTTGGACTGGTTCAATATTTCCGCACAGTTCTGTCTCTCAGCCTTCCTGTGCTCTGAGGGTGTCTCACCAGAGATCTCGGCAACATTAGTATTTACCGCAGCAGCTCTTGGTGCTACTATAGGATTGTGCCAATTATGCATTTTTTTTCTTTTTTTCTTTTTTCTAACTCCCATTCTCTTAAAGCCATATCTAGCAGTTAAATAAATATATATGCACACTCAAGGTCAAGACTGTTGCTCGCAGTGTTAGCTTGAAACATATTCTGTATTCAGCTTGAAGTTAAGTAGGGCTTCAGACACATAGGGGTGTTCATTACAGGCCAGGTTTTTCCACCATGCAGCCTTGTTAGCTTCCAGCGACTGCGAAAGATCAAACTCATAAATAACAGCTCAGCTGGGACTGATGGAAACAAAAAGCCAATTAAAATCACAGACCCCCTTCTCTCGACTTTATCAGCTCCTTCCTTCTCTCATTTACCTCAATGCTGTTGCGAGCCTTGCATAACAAGATGCCGCGGAGTCTCTGACTTTTTAATGATCGAGGGCTGATGTTGCTTCGCCGTTCACGTCTTCTTTTCACCTTTTCTCAGTCGTTTCACCTTTCGTTTCTGATTTCTGCTCGTTTCTCAACAGGCCAATAGTGACACAGCAGTAAATTTTCCTGTTGATTTAACTTTGCACCGGGCAAGAGGGACACAGCATTATTCTGTTATAGGCCCGTGCAACGAATGGGTCGCACAGGCGATGGGGAGTAATATGGAACGCAGGCTGTGCTGCGAGACATCCCTAAAATGGACTAACATAAGCGCAATGTGGAGTTGTCAGTACTATTAAGCTGTATTACTGCAAATCAAGCTTGAGATACAGTATGATGCTTGTGACTGTTCTGGATGGATAGGAAAACAGGGCAAGTCTTTACTGTATGCATCAGTCCCCCATGGCTCATGCTCATTTCTGCATGGCTAATAGAAATATCAGTGAAATAAGTACAGAAAGTCCCCTACATATGAACATTCGAGTTACAAACATTCAAAGAGATGAACATGTGTTTGCGGCTAGAAGTGCCAAGCAATAACACTGGAGACAAAAGTGAAAATAATTGAGAGAATGGAGCAAGGTGAAAAGATGACAGACATTGGTCGTTCTTTAAACATGAATCGTTCAATCATTAGCATAGTTCTAAAGAAATCGAATTACCTAAATAATAAAATTTTTTGTCACATGTATATATAGCACTTATAGCAGAAGTGAAATATTTTTTTTCCCCGCATATCCGAGTTAGGAAGCTGGGGTCAGAGTGCAAGGTTAGCCAGGATACAGCGCCTCTGCAACAGATAGGCTTAAGGGCTCAACATTGGAAGAATGGCAGTGGTGGGTCTTGAACCCCTGACCTTCCGATCAGTAACCCAGTAACCCACAGACTTAACCAATTAAGGCACAAGACAAGATCATGGAACGTGTCAGTTTCAACTGTGTATAGGCAATTGTGTACCTAGGCAATGTTTGTTGGACTTACGAACAAACTGGACTTACGAACGAGCTCTCAGAACGGAACCAGTTTGTATGTTGGGGATTTACTGTATTGTAATGTTTCATGGCTAAACCTTACAAATATTTGACACCAGATTTACAATATCTTCTGTAACACGTAATCATAAAGTGTAAGATAGCCCACGATTCAAATGGTCAGCTTTTCAGACATTCCTATCTCATCAGTTCTCAGGATAATCTTTTACATCGGTGGGTTCCACTTCCCTGTGCAACACTTTTATGGGTATTAGGGCTTTTAAGGGCTTTGGCTAAGGGCCCAACAGTGGCAATCCAGCGGTGGAGAGGCTCGAATGGCCCCGTCCCTTCAACCAGCAACCCAAAGCCTCAACCACCAGAACCACGTATACTCACAGACATACAAATGTTAATGAATGCCATAAATTATTAAGCACATTCATAGCACAGCTACATTGCATTTGGCGATACTCGTAAAAAAACATAAAAGTTCACAGAGAGCTGGAAACTACTGTAGAATTTGACAACTAAGAGCGAGTGCATCCTAAGCACAGTGTCTGCCAAAACTTTCAGTAATGCACCTTAGACATTGCAGTGCATCAGCTTTTACAGACATTCTGTACAGTACCACTTACTCTTCCTGCTTTTATGGCATGCCAGTTTTGTCCTAATTGAATAGCTAGTCCTAATGGATGGATCTGTTTCACAAAAAACGTGTGCAGCTGACAGAAATAAGTGATTTAAACTATTGTAGACTGCAGGCCAAGTACATGATTTAAAGCCAAATCATTGAAAATTGTCTTGAGCTTGAGCCTGTACAGTAGATTCACATAAGTTCTAATAGAACATGAACGTTTTTCAGATTAACAGGGTTTATAAATGCCAGTTCAATATCTTGTAGAAATGCTCTTGCAAACTATGAATATATTTGTCCGTAACCAAATAAATGAGTCCTGATGAACACACAGCATATACTGTACAGAAAAAAAATCCATCCAACCGTGTATCATCTTGCGGCTTTGGTCTGCAAATCTCGTAAAAGTTGGTCATCTTTGAGGGCTAGGATTAAATTTCTGTGAAAGCATGCCCTTAAAGTCAATTGACCTTTTTTATTCAGCTGGTCAAGCTACAGGACATGGTATTTCATTAAACACGCACAAAGAGGATGATTAAAATGTTATTAAAAGAGCACAGAGCTTTGTATTGCTTAACCGAATAACACAATTAAACATTTAAAGGCTATATCTACATGGACACACACACACACACACACACATACTGAAAGTAGAGAAAGCCTATAGCCAGAAAATACTGCAGACTGGGAAAAGGGGAGCTGCTGTACCGCAGAGGTTATAAAAACCTCCGCACAAATGTTATCTGCATCAGCATTAGTCCAACGGCTACAATTCTCATTTGGACCAATGAAAGACTGAAGTCTGATTTATAGTAATACAGGCACTGGGTTCGACAGTAACCTCGCTGAAACATAAGCATTGAAAACACAAGCCTCATCCCCGTACTGTGAAACGGAGACAGAAAAAAAATATATATTTACTGTCTAAGATTGATGACCTGTACAAACTTTAGTTGTGCACTTGGAGAATGAATAGTGCTTGTGAGTAAGTTAATAGTGCTGAGGTTTGCATGTTAGTTCTTGTAAAGATCTGGCGGAATGTTAATGAATGAGCCTTGAACTAGGGTGCATTAATGTAGTTTCCACGACACAGCACCTCTGATGGTCTTCACAAGAGCGTTCCCACAGTCATCCACAGCCATCTGGAGGAAAAATAGCTGGGGGACAACATAGCTGGTTCTGAAAAAATGCTAAAACATGCAGTTCCTCGAATGACCACCAGCTCCAAAGTGAGTCAATCCTCCTGGAGCCCCGAGCTAAAATGTCCAAATTTAACTGAAATAAAGTTATTTATTTTTTTATGCTTTTTTTTTGCAGCATTCATTAAGTGGAAAGCAAAGGAAGAATTTCATTGTACAGGGGGGAACAGGTTTCTTTACTGTGCAAATGACAATAAAACTTGAAACTAGAAACTATCATGACTGACCCAAGCTATGGTGGGACATGCAAAGAACGAATTTGACCGTGAATATTGTTGCCACTGTTGGGCCCTTGAGCGAGGCCCTTAACTGCTCTAAAAAAACTGCTATAAGTCTCCTCTGGGTAAGAGCATCTGCCAAACACTGGAAATGTAAACAATGGTTTAGGAAGAATCAGCACCTGCCAAGCTCACACAGTTGAGCTTCAAAACCGCTCTTCAGATAACCTATGGAGTGTTTGTTCAGATCTTACGTTTTACTTTACTGATTGATTTGTACATTTGTTTTTATGGCTGATGCTCTTATATAGATTGGGCTACAGACCAGACAAGATACAGTACAATACTTTTTTACATCACTTACAGTAAATTTGAACCCAGAACCTTCCAATGAGTAACCCAAAGTTTTAACCACTTCAGCCACTTTGGCTCCCAAAGCTTTAAAAAAATATATTGCACTTATTATACAAAAATCTATCCATCAGCACCAGAGATCCAAAATTCAGATGATGCTAACAATAATGTAGAGTCGACATTGGACCGCGATATGGCCTCCTTGCACATCTTCTAGTGCACATCATCTAGTGGAACACTTTCTGTTCATTTTCTCAAATTACACCATTACATCTGTCGTGTTGTCCTTTAAGGTCAGTTTATTTAATCGGTTTAGTCAGGAATCAAAACAAATACACTTTGCTTATCTAGTTTGTTCGGGCATGAAAATCAGTTAATGATTTTTTTTTCTCTTCATATTTAAAGTAGATACAATTTATTTTAAAATGTTCAAAGTTGGAGCCGTTTAGGTTCACAAGCAACAATTTGCAGGCAAACAGTGCCATTAATTCTTTCTGATAATTGAATGTAAGTTTAACTTCAAAATTAGATTTGCTTTGGTTTAATCATCGGATTGCAGTCAAACAGTGGCATTTTCCACTAGGTTTGAATGTATTTTGTCTCTGACATTTGGCTTTAACACCAATGTACGTTGCTAATAATTTATAAGTAAGCTTAATAAAATTAGTTATTTGCTTATCACTAATGGTTCTGGACCGTTGACCCTGAAAACCCCCTGTACTATACTATAAATACTCTGCTTTTAAACCTTATTTCACAATATATCGCTGTTTTAAGTTTCTTAAAATGCACAATAATGATCACCAATAGGCAGTGGATACACACCGGATAATAGAATGTTATTTTTTTGTTTTGTTTTTTGTAGTGTTCCCATAATTGTTCAATAATTGTTTTATTTTTGCTACATTCTATTTAACTCGATATCCTGCTTGCTTAGTTCGGGTTTTATTCTATCCACAGTACATTTTCTGATTTAATTGCTTGCAAGGGTCCTACTCTGGAGTTTAGTGTAAATCTCATTCTGACTACCACACTCCTACTCCAAATATCCAATTATGTTTTATTTCCTTATGTCCTTTTAATCCTGGAACCCAAAACGTGCCTTGGTACTTTTTACACTAGGATAATTATCCAGTTAAAACCTCTGGCTAAAAATGCAACCTGCTCTGAGTAGATTCACCTTCCGAAACACAGGACAAGCTCTTTAGACTAAATACTGCAGGATGCCCATCAGGTATAATTTATATGTACATTTACATTTACAGCTTTAAGTGGACACCCTTATCCAAAGTGACTCACATAAGCACTTTATGGTCTCCACTGAAACATATTCTCATGCAAATACAAGTAGGTCATGGTCTGAAAATGGCACC
>JAOVVB010000002.1:21876864-21891549 GCA_028570985.1 Heterobranchus longifilis | reverse complement strand
TATTATTATTATTATTATTATGATTTTCATATTACATCCAGTATTACATTTTCAGCAGTGCTGTTATAGAAACACAATACACATTTTATTTTATTTTGCTTGGTGTTTACATAGAAAGACACCTTCATGATTTAATAATTGATTTTACCTATGAATATTTAAACTCAGTTTAATTTTATTAATATTAGTATCATCTTACAGGACAAAATAAAAAGCAAGGGGAGGAGAGAGAAAGGGAGAGAGAGATAAAGTTGATGTCATTTGTGATATTTTAAAGACAATGAGGACGCATTTCCATCATGAGAAAGCTTCAAATCATCTTGCTGTTTAAAATAATTTCACTTTGATTGCCATCTTATGGTTTCTAGAAGCATCGTAACCTGCTGATAATTTATTTCCCTGTTCAAGTGTTGAAGAACATGCATAATGCATGTGATCATGCAAAGAACACACAAACAGGTCAGTGGAGCCTGGTGGATTGGAGTGTGATGAATGTGTCTGAGGGAAGTTTCATCCTTTCACCCCTGACTCTGTACAAGGGCTAAAAAGTTCTCCATTAGTGAGCTATTGATTTTGTTTATTCGCCACAGTTCTTAAGGCTGCATGAGACCTACTGGATAGAAAGTCAACACCATCCTTCTTGATGCCTTTCTTGGAAAATTAAGAAAGTTAAATATTAGTATAAAAGAAAATTCTTATTTTGCATGCAATAAGTTTCATTTACTTTTTTTCCCCTCCACAAAAAAACATATTGTAGACAAACAAAACAACAAGTACAAAAAGAAATGATGAAAAGACAGGACTTCTGTGACCCATGTACAGTGTGTGTGTTTGTTTAAAGCAAAAGTGTATCGGGTTAATGGAGTGGATGGGTTGTCTTTGGAAAAGAGAAAGAAAGGAGCAAAGATGGAGGACACAGAAGAAGGAGTGAGAGAAAATAAATCAAAAAAGTATAACTAAATAAAAAAATGAAAGGAGGGAAGGAGAGCAAGAAGGAGAAAAGAAAACAGGGGGAAAAAAAGGATGTAAATATGTAACTTAAAAATACAGTAGGCTGCGCTCACCTTATTGTACTAATAAAGTTTGGGGAGGGGTTGGGGGGGTCCTGGTACAGTACAGTAGGTATAGTCTACCTTTTGTATTGCTTCGGGTTGATCCTGACCAACGTTCTCCCGCTCTGAGTTGCTCTCGACCCCAACAGGTGAGGGCTGGCCCATCGCTTGTTCCCTTCCTGAACAGATCCCCAATCCTAAGCAGGAAGAGCTTGTTTATTTGGACAAAACAGCCAAGATAAGTTATATTTTGAGCTTAAATATATGGAGGTTTGGGTTGTTTTATTGGAATTTAATATTAAACACAAAATGTCAACATAGGCACAATATTAATATTTAGAGAAGCCTCTTTTATTGAAAGAAAATAATGAGACCAAGTTTCTTCCTATTTCCTATATATATAAAGTTAGATAGATAGATATATGTATATGACTTCTCATTTCTTATATACTGTATATATATATATATATATATACTGTATATGTGTGTAAGAAATATGTTGGGATCTGGGAATGCTACCAAATATTATTCATTTTCCATACCGTTATCCTGTACAGGGTTATGGGAGAACTGGAGACTATCCAAAGAGACTTCAGGCACGACACCCTGAACATCTTTAATACATGACCTTCAGTTAATTGCCAAGAACAAGTAAAGACATCCATTTGCTTTGAAATTTCATGTAAAGTGGCACAGGCTAATGGTATATCCCTGTTACAGAACCAGTATGTTTAATATTGCATATGCTCCATCTATGCTTAGGCCCTTCAGGGCACAGTAGTGTCCTGTTTAAATCTGTTGATTTCTCTATCTCACTCATTTCTAGTGATGATAGTTTTCACAAGGGATCACAGAATACATCTATAGAATCTTACCTTCTTAACGCTACATACAGTATCAA
Source organism: Heterobranchus longifilis (assembly GCA_028570985.1). Lineage (NCBI taxonomy): Eukaryota > Metazoa > Chordata > Actinopteri > Siluriformes > Clariidae > Heterobranchus > Heterobranchus longifilis. Next base: position 21,889,596 of record JAOVVB010000002.1, on the reverse strand, counting down.
TATATGGCCACTCGGTCACCGTTGGTGTTCCATAGCAAGTTGACCGGCCTCCATCGTTTCATGTAAAACTGGACAAACTGTACAATGTTTACTCGGAGAAACCACAAAATGACATAATGGTATAAATAAAATGTAAATAGTTTAAATAGAAAAAATGATCTTACTAAAAATTATTTCTAGCTTATTAAGTGATTTTGTCATGCAAATTGTTGTATATCATGTTTATATTAGGAAATCATTTTTGCACATTTCATGAACAGTCGCAATAATTCTGGAGCTTGTTAATTTGACACATGCCTTATTTTGTCATGCTTCACATAGACTTCATGTCTACTCCCAACCATAACCCTCCATACATACTGTAGACCCTCCCCAAACTGTTCCTACACGATTGCCTAGAATTTCTCTTAGTGGTAACTAAGGGCGTCCAACCATCGTGACAAAAGTGAGATCCATGAAAACATGATGTTTCGAGGTTGGGGAGACCTCCACCCCACTGAAACCTTGGAAATTATTTGGAACATTGAATCTAAAGCCATTTCACCCACCATTAGGGAGTAATGTGTGGCTAAAGAATCACAACTCCCAAGAGCCATGTTACAAAATCTAAAGGGAAACCTTCTCGGAAGTCTGGAAGCTGTTATAGCATTAAAGTGGAGAGGGGGAACTCATAGATGGGTGTCATGGTTAGGCGTCCTCATACTTTTGGCCTGACAGTGTTGGCCCTGTTGTTTTATAGACTGGCCGGATGTGTGTTAGTTTGTCATCATGGTCGTGATTCTGAAAACTGCCATAAATTGATAGATGATTAGCTTTTCTTGTGTGCTGTTGATATTTATTCCAATGATTGGTGGACGGGGACATGGTGGCGCTGTCGCCTTGCACCTCCAGTATTCTGGAATTGGTTCGATTCCCATCTCGGGGTGTGTGTGTGGAGATGGCATGTGCTCCCTGTGCTTGGGGAATTTCATCCAGGTACTCCGGTTTCCTCCCACAGTCAAAAGACATGCAGATTAGACTAATTGGCGTTCCCAAAGTGTGAGTGTATGTGTGTGTACCCGGGGTTGGATTGGCACCCTGTCCAGGGTGTACCCTGCCTCGTTCCTCCTGGGTCTCCTGGGATAGGCTCCAGGACCCCCAGTGACCCTGTACACAGAATAAAGAGTAAAGGCGATACCATGAGTGAGTGAGTGATTAGTCTGTCTGATGTCTAACAGAACTCCTTAGCTAAAGTCTAAGTGACTTTATTCAAGTACACTTAATCCCATGAAATGTTACCCTTGCTCCATGAATTAAAGAAAAGAAATAGTCTGTACAAAACTCTCTAGGCTGGTCGTTTTTCCTTCATTTGTCCTCAGTTTGTGCTCACTTACGTCTTATTCATCTTTTCTCAATGCCCTTTCCTTTCCTTTGGTCCTTGCTTAAAATCAGTTTCTCTCTCCTTTTTTTCCTTCTTTTGTCTTTCCCTATGGCTTGAAGGGGCAACGGAGATTTAAAAAAAAAAAAAAGAAAAGAAAAAAAGCACTGAAGCATCGACTGATGTTTCCTGAGCAGTGGTTTAACCAGATTTGTGGTTTGCAGATCTGAATTTATGCTTCACAAGACAGGCCAGGGGCTGCGGGTGCGAGACACTGCACAACACAAAAGAAACAGACAGTCAGAAAGAAATAAGCATTTCAGGAGCTATTGTGGTGTTCCCGCTTGACTGTCAAAGAAATGGGAAGATGAGGAAACAAGAAAATAAGCACTGGATAGTATGTCTTTCATTTTAAATGTGTCATTTAATTCATTTTTTATTTATGACTAAGAGTAGTAAATGGTGCCAAAATGATGATGGTGGATGTGCTTTATTTCCTAATGCACATTCTGTGAGTTTTTGACATATTATTACACCTTTTATCTCGAAATGTCAGAGCGATCAGCATCATCTGAGAACTGGGACAAAATGGTTGAGTTGGAGTATAATCACTGATAGCTCTTATTACTTTTCTTATTTCTGGTCATTACATATCCTGGATAAATAAAATGCTAAAATTGAGTCAAGGAGAAGTGCAGATCTTCTTCACCAGTCTTGCAAGTGGCTATTTTTTGTTGCGTTCTACTGAACAGTAGTACATTTTAATCGTTATATGGTGTTATGACAAACCTTGTCCATGAATACAGTTTAAAACTTACTTTCCCCTTAAAAACTTCTGGCAAAAGCAGTTTGCAGAGATTCAGTTTTATACTCAGAGGATGTCAGCAACACATCAGTGTTTTATAAAAAAGCTCCAGCAAAGTGTTCCAGTTCACCAAATCAAGGATTTTCAGAGGCAGGGCAGGAGTATACCTGTAGACACATCTTTATTCAGTACCCGTTGCTACTAGTTAAACTGTAATGTACTAGTAATAAATAAACTGCTCACTACTGTAGAACAGGGAACAAAAAAGATATAAGACAAAACAGAGAAAAGCCTGGGAGCTTAAATAAGGCATATTATTAAATGGAAACTTCAAACACCTGACAACAATGAACATCAAGGTTTAGAAGGGAGTAAAACAGGACATTATATTTATGGTGCTTGGCAGACGCCCTTATCCAAGGCAGCATACATTTATCTCATTACACATCTCAGCAGTTAGTTGAGGATTAACTGCTCAGGGGCCCAGCAGTGGTGCAGGGGTTTGAACTCATGACCTGACCAATGACCATAGTCCAATGTCAAGCACATTGGCCCGAACATCCAGCTTTAAAGCATGGCTTGTGATCTGCCAAAATTTGGTCAAGGGCAGCCTCCCCCACTGTTTCCCGTTGGTCTGTCCAATACCAAGGCTAAAACACTGGGCATGAGAGCTTGGCATGGGGAACCACGACAGAACCTAACGTGGGAACTGAGACTGGGCCTGGCATGGAAACGGGCACTTTGTTGGGACTTGGCATGAGTGCTTATGGTCACTATGACTACAAGACATATCATGACTTTGGAACTACAGGAGACACCGTGGTACACTTCTAGCTCAACTGGATATAACTTTGACTCAAAATCTGGACCAACAGAACATGGATTAACTGTGGATTAACAAGGATTGGTTAAGGTTTAAAAGGCCATAACTCAATTTTTACTCAACAGGGCAAAACTCTGAATCGGCATCACAAAGCTGAATTTTAACAGGGAGAATGAGCTGAGCTGCCCGCTGTTCAATAGTGTGCAGATGGAATAATTTAGAGGAAGCTTGTCTGCTACATCCACTAAATGGTCTTTATGTTCTGTTAGGAATTGAGCGAAGAGCCAGGACATAAGTGGACATCTGACAACCATACAGTGCAAACTCTGTTGGGCACACAGTGCCTTCCAAATGACATGAAGAATACTGAAGCAAAGTGCAGAAATACTTGTATATATGTAAATATATCATGTAAGTCATCATTAAGAGATAGCACTGGAAATATTTTTACATTTGTAGGACTTACATAGATTTTTTTAAAACGTTGTTTACCCTTTTCTTGTCTAACAAGTAAACCGACAAAGTTTTATCTGCAAATTTCATTTAAAACTAAGTTCCTATATTTAATCTTATCATACTGTAGGACTAGTGAACAGTAGTACTCTAATGTGCCACTACAAACCAAAATATAACCACGTCACTTATGCTTATTTACAGAGGTCAGTAGTAACAAGTTACATTTACTCTGTTACATTTACTTAAGTATCTTTAAAAAAATATATACTTTTGTGAGTAGTTTTACTGAGTCATACTTTTTACTTTTACTTGAGTAATATTATTTTGAAGAACAGTTACTCTTACTTGAACAAATTTTTTGGCTACTCTGCCCACCTCTGCTTATTTATGGGTTCCCGAGTGGCCAACAAAACATATTTAGCCTGTCGCTGACTTATTGCTAGTTTGAATCCCGCCAAAGCATTCACAGGGCTGGAAGCCAAGGGAACAGAATTGGCCGTGCCCTTAGGGTGGAAATGATGGCATACTCTCACTTACTTGTCAATTATAGCGAGACTTGCCAGTCGTGGGTGACTGTGAGGTCAGGTGCTGTATGCAGAAGATGGGAGATGGCACTTTTTTCCTGAAATGCTACAACAGTTACTGGCTAAACGGTGACAGGTAATTGCCATCCCCAATCAGTCATATTACTTGTTTGTTCAAAGATTTGGAAGCATATACTATTAAGTAATTGAACTTTTACAAATTTGAGTTGAATGCAGATAGGGTAGAGTTTGGCATAAGGGAGAATAGTTTTAGGTAAAAAAACAAAAAAAAACAAAAAAACAAAGGACAACAAAAGCAAAGGATTTACAAGGTTAAAAATTGTCCTGTGCCTTTTCAGACACTCCAGCAAGATGGAGTATAACACCATGGATAACTGTGATCTCTGGCATCTTTTTTTTCTCCCTCCTTTCCGTTATATCAGTTCTTCCTTTCACCTTCACTGCCGAGTCTAATGTAATTGAGAGCCAAAAGCTTCCAGCTACACTTCTTGTTAGACCCATGTAGCAAATCTGTGATTGTCTGTCCTCTTTTATATCTGAGATACCCTAATTTATGTACGCTTCATTTGCATACAGACTGTTCATTTAGACGCGATGTCTAATTAAGACTTTTTATCTCCGAGATTGGCTCTTGACCCAGGATAACACACTATACAGCTTACTGTCACTAACTAATTTCTAATTAAAGATATTTTTCTGAAAACCGACTCACAGCTGTGCATGGCTTCAGTGGTGTTTTATTTCTTTATTTATTTCCGTCAGCCCGAAGCTGTTTAAGAAGCAGGAGAGGTGTAGCCATGAACATCCTTCTGGAAAACCAGACTGAATGGTTGGTTCAGATATAGGAAGGACATTTAGGTCATGATTAAAATCCAGGAGACACAATCCATCACTGAACATATCACCCAAATGGACAGCTACATCCCACTGGTGCCTTTTGTACAAATACAAGCAAAGCAATGACCTGGAAACATTTACAGGCTCATTTATAGAATAAAAAAAGTAACACGGTTGCATCCAGACACTTTCTGTAGACTAGACAATCTGTCCAGCTGTGCAACTGATTGGATGTGTTTGTGTAGAGAGATACTTCTCACGCTGTGGTGGCACCATGTAGCAGTGGTCACATTGGATTGTCTGCAGACTGAAACAAAAGTCCGTGGGTGGCTGAAGGTCATTCAGCAGAGTGGAAATGTTATTTAAAGGGCTTCCCCACATTCCTGAATTTGATCCTGATGTTGAGAATATAGAAAAGTATAGAAAAAAATTTCTGGTTGTTCGTCAGAGTTTGGTACGGTGACGGCTCAAGAATTTTTGGTCATTGGTGAAATGTAGTACAATCTATTATAAAGTCGTTACAAACCAACTACAAACTGTTATAACCTACATTTATATAACTTATTTAGCAATCCAGTTAAGTTTTACCTGTGTAGCACTTTAAACAATGGTCATTGCTCAAAACAGCCTTACAGAAATAAAAACAAACATGGATAAAAATTAAAAAAGAAAAAGCGAAGGTGCAAGGAAAAAAACCCTTATAGGACAAGAGAAAATAACCTTGAGAGCAACTGAACTGAAAAGAAAACCCATCCTAATTTTGGTAGAATCAGATTGTGCGCCCATTAATCAATTCCTGCTATATCTGTGTGCTGTAAGGTTGAAGGTTCAGTGTAACTGGAAAGGTTTTAAAGTTGAAATAAAGTCCACTTTCACTGATGGAGCCTCAGGTTCATGTCAATTTTAGTCCTAAATTAATGAGTGCAGTCACAAGCCATCAGGGAAAAACTGACATCAGCCTGGTCCAAGACCATCTTCCTGGTCGGCCGTCGTCAGATCCCCAAGCAGAGCACCCTCCATGTGATGAGAACTTCAACCAGAAGTCGGACACCAGGATTAATCAGACAGGTCTGAAGGAAAGAAGGGGTCAAGATCCCTGGTAAATCTCTCTGTTATCACCCAAATGAGGATGGGTTCCCTGTTAAGTCTGGTTCCTCTCAAATTTCTTGTTTAGGTTTGAGGAGAACAGCTGCAATGCTCAGAAGAACTCTAACATTCTAACCACTAAAATAGCTGAATTCAACCTTCCACACAAAATGGCTATGCGGGGCGGTTATAAAATTCTTATTATTGTATGAAAATATTTGCCAAAATTATTCTCTGGAAATTAATACATCCATGATAATTTTTTCTTGTAAAAAAAAAAAAAAAAAAAGGGTGAAAAAAAAAAGTGAAACTTGCAGGTGACTTGGGGTACAAAATTCTGCCTCATTCCCCCTACTTTCCTGCCCTCACACCAAGTTACTTCTTACTCTACCATCACTTGAAGAAACCACTTTGAGGTGCAACTTTTCCTCTAGAGTCAAAAAGTAGGCTTCTTTAGAGACGGTCTCCACCAACACCAAGTGTGTCGCCTTAGGTGGAGGAAATGTAGAGAAGGACTAAGCTCATGACCAACGTCCTTTTTCATTACATTATTTTTTCTGAGCAAGAATGACAATGTCATGACCGCCACTTGTATATCCATAGATAAAATGTCTAAATCCAACTAAACTTCTAAATAGTCTGCTTTATTAGATACTAAATCCATAGGTAAAATCATAAAGTATAGGAGATACTTTGAGACAGTTGGCTGGAAAGTTCTTGATGCTTGATCGTTTCAGAGTTTGGCACAGATTGTAATGGAGTCCTTAGTACATTTTGTAGCTAATGCGTAGTCAATTCATATGTGATTAGGGTATGTGACGACCAAAAGCATAAAAAAAAATATTTAAAAAGGCGGCTTAATTGGCTATTTTTGTACATTTAGCAAATAGTGAGAGGGGAAATGTCTCATGGGACACTGAGGTGGGACACAACGTTTGGTTGTAATGTGTTAGATTACAAATCAGAGGATAAGGAGAAGCTAATTTGCGGGTCGCTTAGGTGAACTCGGTACAAATCGCCACAGTGAAGCACTACTTAGAAGCAATCTTAAGCGATATAATGATTTCATCATCTCTACATTACTGTGTATAACATGTATACCAATTATATCATACCACCAGACCTGCTGCTAACCTTTAACATCTAACATCAGAGTATGCTAGTAAGGTATACTGTAGTACAGTACATGACAATCACTCAAAAATACACCAAAGATCAGTGTTTTTCTTCCAAATAAAACAAGTCAGCTCATTAATATTTGCACTTTTTTTTTTTTTTATTATTTAGCCGAAAATAATCAAATTTTTGCTTTAAAAGATTCAGTAGTCCTACAGCAAAGTGTCAAAGCAACAAAGTTAACGGTAATGATAATTAGAAAGAGAAACTAGACAGCGCCTAAAATACTTTTTTTACAGTTTAATGGCCATTACTGCACAATCACCTAAAAATCCGCCATCCAGCTGAGCTGCCGCAATTGCTGCTGCCTGCAAGGAACGAAAGCATTAAGCCGTTTAACCACAGAGACTGCACAGCTGGTTATTATGCCCCGACTTTGCATATAGCTGGAATTGTACAAATGCAAATTTTCAAGTCTTTTTCTTTTAAACTATTAGTTCCAGATGAATAAACTGTTAATTTTTTTTTCTTTCCTTTTTTTTAATTTTTTTTTTTGAAATGGTAAATCACAAGCTGGGAAAGATCAATACCGCACGCGCCTAATTGGAAGTGAAAGCCTTTTTTGCTCCGTACATCCTCTCCCCATTTAAGTGACTTGGCATTTTTCCGAGCGGATTCACTCCTGCATTAATCATGTCCTCTTAAATTTTTCCTGTCAGTGGTTTGTTAGTTTGTGTGCCTGAGACTGATCTTAGCATCATGCTCACTTAGCATTATAGCCAGTCTTTCCTTTCATAGTGGACATTCGTCAGCGCGAGAGTGCACAGACTGGTGAGAGCATCATTCCCCCGGGGGGGCACAGCATCGCCTTGGTGGCTGTCAGGAAAAGTACAGCGAGTCTATGATTCCTGGTATTTGCATCAGCCTCTTGACAGGCGTTGACTGATGCAAGCTGACACGCTCCAGCTATGGCTTTGACAGCAGAATTGCAGTAGCTCTCTGTGTGCTGGATTTTAATTATCACTCTGCAGTCCCTGTTAACTTTGATCACCAATTTCAACAGCTTGCATGGACTAGCTTGCACTAGCGCTACTGTGTATCTCCGCTGTATCAGAATAGAATTCATCATTTTCTTGCATTGTTGCTTGTACAGTGTGAGAGAAGACAGATCGGGTGTTGCTGTGCACGGATGCTAAGCACGAATCCATGTGAAAGGAAGGATGGTAGAAGAAACAATAAAAAAAAAAAAACAGAAAAAAAAAAAAGATTTTTACCTGAAGAAGGGGAGGATTAAATGCGAATCGCTTTCTTTTGTAAGAGCTGGTCCGAGAGAGTGTCTCATGTGGACCAATCTGGAATTAATTCAGCTGTCAATTTCACCTTAATCACTGAAGTGCTGGCACTTAGATGTCATTTTCTCTCTGTCTGCGGAAAAATTACAAATGAACTCAGACCTGTGGGCTTCCTGTTGCATAATATTGGCCGTGGCCCAGTAGGCAGAGCAAAGGGGAGGAGACCAAAGTGAATGAAACACAATAGATTTACAAAGCGAATACCCCGCGGAAGCATTACATTGTACTACTAAGTGTGTAAGTCTGAGATTGGTGTCATAAGAGGTCAAAAAATGCAGTCAATAAACCATTAACCAGAAGCTTTGCATATAATCCGGTCTGACGTCAATGGAGTTTTAAGTGCAATTGTGCAAAACTAATGAGTCCATAATTGGACAATGACTTTATAGGTCTTGTGCATTGCTCATGCTTGGTATGCAATAGACATAAAGTCTAGAACTTTAACTATTAGCTGCAGAACAACAGATGTTCTGCAGAGTATATTCCGTCTTTGCTGTTTATACCGTTTTGTGCTGTATACAGGGTCGCGGGTGGCCTGGAACCTATCCCAGGAGACTTAGGGCACAAGACAGGGTACCAATATATTGCAGGGTCACACACAGTCATTCACACACTACGGGCAATTTAAGGACACCCTTTAGCCCAACCTGCATGTCTTTGGACTGTGGAAGGAAACCTGAGAACCCGGAGGAAACCCACCAAGCACAGGGAGAGCATGCAAAGTCCAAAACCTGGAACCTGTAGGTGGGAGGCGACAGTGCTCACCACTAAGCCACAATGCCGCACATATCATAAAAAAACAAACAATTATAGGTTTTTTTACTGTTTACGGACCATCCAATCCGCACACAAGTTTTTACGCCAGATGCCCTTCCTGACACAACCCTCTCATTTTATTGGGGCTTGGGACTGGCACTGCATCCAATGGCTGGGGTTTTGGGCATTGGCTGGAAATCTAACCCTTCCGCATGGCAGGTGAGAAACCTACCCAACCTGAGCCACTAATGGCATATTTAATGCAACACCTGATTACTGATTGATGACCAAAATCAATTGATTAAGCAGCTGTGTTTCCTGCTTTGGTTGACCATACCTGTTCTTGGAAAGTCCTGAGTTAACCAGTATGGGAATTTTAAGAGTGTTTATGTGAAATAAATTGGAAAAAAAAAATTATAAAAATGGCTGTAAAATTGAAGAAACAAACAAACAAATGGAATTCAAAGTTTTGATCCAGAATGGTATGAGGAGCATGCCTGGAAAAATTGAAGCCCAGGGAAAAAAAGCATACAATTATGTCCTGTACAACCCAACAATTTGGTAACAGTTTGGGGTAGAACCACATACAGGTTTAATGGTTAGGTGTGCACAAACTTTTGTCCATACACCGCAAATCAAGAATCAGAAACAAACCAACTCTCACGAGATAAAGCTTGGAGGGAAAAGATTTGTTGGAAGAACAGTACAAAGAGAACTAAAGTACTGCAGTACATTGGCCGGTATGCGCTGAGTTTATGATCCAGAGTGTTGATTTGTAATGAGTGATTTATATGTGCATTCAAATTAATGTTATGGATTTTAATACTCCTATCTACTGTATGTAATCGATGAGTGAGGGAACAAGGAACTGCATGCAGGAAACTCACAAGGCTCATTAAAAGCCAATAATAATATTGTTGTTGCTGTTGTTTGTTCAGCTGCTGCCATTAATGAGTTGTCACAGCAGACCTTCCAATCTACACATTTGACTTGGCACGGGTTTATACCTGCCATAACCCTCAAATTATTATCAGGGATTGAGTCTGACTCTTTTGATTTAAAACTTTGTAAGTTTATGTAAATTAATATGTATATATGACTTTTTACGGAGCATATCACAGAGCATACCACTGAGTGGTTTGTCTAGTCCTTAGCAGCTTATTGGAATCCCTTGTCAGTGTTGTAAATAACCTTCGCTGCACTATCTGCATCGCGTAGACCGATTTATTGTCTCTATCAGTACATTTGGAGTAGGTTAAGGCGGAAATGCGGCATTGTGTCCGAACCGCGTGTGAATTACTCTGGAGTAGCGGCAATCAGACTGGCGATTTATAGTTGCATTCAGACTTTCTTTAGATAACATCGCCATTAAATTGGTGCGCATTCTGCTTCAGTAAAAGGAGCCAGTAAATGGCTTGTACTTCCAGAACATTCAATTGTGATTCAATTATTCTGATAAGTCACACTGTAAATCCTGAGAATATTTCTGCCTTCTTATTTGTGGAGGCAATGCATATACGTAGCAACTTTTTTTTTTCTTTTGTACACGTGAAACAGAGGTGGAATGGAACTAAGTGCAACTAAGTTACTTTCTTACCAAAGTACATATTTATTGTATTTGCACTTTATTTGAGTAGTTTTATTTATGGATTTTACTTTTACTTTTTTTTACTTTTACTCAACTATTTTACTCTTATAAGAAAGATCTGTACTTTCTACTTCACTACATTTCTGCACAGCGTCACGTTGCATAACCAAAGTCGTGTGTGTGTGTGTCTGTGTGTGTGTGTGTGTGGTATTTGAAGCAGTGATATAGTCTGGTGCTGACTATTATGCATAATTGCAAGATTTGCTTTAATTGATTAAAATGCTTAATCGTGTAGCAGGTGTATATAATCAAAAAGGGAGATAAATTGTTGCAGATAGAAACAAAACAGCACGTCTATAGTCAGGAGTTGCACAACTAGACGAGCGCGCACACACACACTTATGACTTGAAGGCTTTTGATACTGTTTTGTTCGAACTGTTGACACTTAAGTTTATTTAGAGGTAAGTATTTTTTTTTACTTTTAACCAAGTGAAAATGGAGGACTTTTACTTAAGTAAAATTTTATTTAGGGTATCTCTACTTTTACTCAAGTAAAGGATTTGTTTTCTTTGCCCATCACTCCTGTAAGATTATTTGCAGTGAAGAAACGCAACATCAAAACTTGTCAGAACTGATCAGTCACTGATCAAACACATTAGAGGTAGAGATAATAGCTCAAGGACAGTTTTATTTTTCCATTGCAGAGGTCTGTGTGAAGGTACAACAGCACCTTGATTGCAGCTCAGTCTCCCTTCGAGCCAGACTGAAAGGATTGTTTAGTGCGGGGCACTTCTCACTATACAGGTGTAAATAAATGGTGAAATCTTGCTCTGTGCTCGGGCAGCAAACACCTACAGTATCGATTGCCTTAGGCACTGCCCTTGCAGAAGGTTATTTCACAGAGAATTAGGCACTGAATGCTGAAAACCACCTACTTGGTACGGCTCCAGAAAGGGCAGCCTTCTTTCGGCCTACTGACACCGAACCGAGTGCATCGTCCATGGCATGCAAAATTCTGATCCTCGCATCTTCTGCTTGTTTTTTTTTTTTTTTTAGTATGCCATTTAGGGTGCTTTAACATACGCAGCCCGAATGCATTCGAATCGAACCCTGGCATGCGTGGTACGTTTGCGGTGAATGAGATCACCGCAATCGCACTCAGGTGAGAAAACCAAAAACAAGACATGATTTCGTTCTGCTTACATGCAAACTTTAACACAACGGAAAAAGTGAGAAAAACAGAACTTTAATAACTGAACAAAACAACTCTTTGAACCTAAATGGACCCAAATCCATATATATTAATAAAAAAAATTATAATATGGAACAAACAACCAAGTATATGTTATACAGTAGAATGCTTTTCAATCACAAGTATGGAGCTCGATTTCTAGCCATGACTAATTAAATAACTTGCAAATGCCTGAGAAGGTTGATCAGATTGTTACGGCAATATGTTCCCACTTATTGTGTTTGTACACGGGCAACTGATGCACAGCCACAAGAAGGAATAGAGAATGTGTTATTAGAATTACACTCTGAAGTCTGTGATATTGCATAAAAATTGTATTTAGCTACAAATAATAATTCTGCAAATACAAAAATATTGAGGTGACAAAAATGCAGGTCGTATTCGTCCAAAATGCACCGAACAGGTTTCTCTGGTTTACCCACAGTGATAATGTCAAGGGGTCCAACAGGACATGAGTCTGAGTCCAGAGATGTTTTCTGTGCTAACTTGTAGCGATGGGTCATTCATTAACTATTCGTTCTTTTTAAACGAGTCTTTAACGTGACTCAAAACCTCTGTAGGTAATGTACAGGAACATGCATGTATAGACGCTATGCAGTGCAATAGATTCAAGATAGAAAGAAACGAACGATAGCGTCTATGAGAGTCAAGTGAGAAAAGAACGAACGATTCGGGCCAAAAAAGATATGAGAGGTGAGCTGCTCATTCTGTTTATCATAATATGTCCTTAGCTGCATTGTAATATTTTCATTACTGGA
>JAOVVB010000002.1:21777753-21788909 GCA_028570985.1 Heterobranchus longifilis | reverse complement strand
TTTAACACTGATTCACTGAAAGAAAGAACCTGTTCATTACTTATAAAAGATATTCAGGTGCCATGTGCTACTATGCATGCGTCAGACGTTGAAAGGCAGTGTGCCACACCCCGCACAGTATGGTGTTTGTCTCCAGTCTCCATGCAGTGCTTCCTGATGTATACTGATGAGGCTGTCAGTGTGGAGCCGCGCGTGGTAATCTGGTTTGTGCTCGTTTAAAGCGTCACTGCTTTAGCTCAGGAGCAGCAGGACTAATATCATCAGCTAGCATCGCTATGCATCTCTTTTAATGCCATTAGCCTCGAATGAGGAGATAGAGGCAGGTGCTCAGTTCATTAGTGCTAACTATCAGTCAGCCTCTGTTTAAGATCACACAGGGTGAGCCTGGCCATGCATGCGGGCTTGAGAGAGATGGAAATGGTCATAAAAGACAGGCAGAGCTGAGATTGAAGTACTTTTTAGCTGTAATGCCAAAAACCATAATAGTTTTAATGCAGTAGGTCATTTTTTTTTTGTGTGTTTTTTTTTTTAAAGCTTAGAGATACGTAGGATGTGAGATAAAAAAAAAAAGCTGCGGCCCAAAGTGACCTTCTTTTGTTCCTTAGAGTAAGACCAATAATTAACTTTTTTTAATATATATATATTTCGTTACAATATCTTAAATGAGTTTAAAATGTAGGATAAATTAACGTTATTACAGGAAGATTAATAGTAAGGCACTACTGTATGTCATGTCAGATTCTTTTTATTTATTACACCATTGTTGAATTCTTTATTATGGTTGATCATAATACTGTACAGTATGTCAGAAGCACTACCTGTACTATCAGCAACAAGGCAAATCACAGGCTTACAGTAAAGTGCTTGTTTTAATACATTAATGCATACTTTGCAGAGACGTGAATTATAAGGCACAGTTGTTGAAGAAGCACAATTGTGCAGTCTTGACCTGCTGAAGATTGTTCTAAGAGGAAGTGGTGTTTTCCAGCCATGGGAAGTCTTCAAGACAGATGTCTTTGCCCTTTCTGGTTTCCTAGTAACATGAGAGGCTGCATTGTTTGTTTGTTTAAATAACATTCTGTACACAGATCAGCTGTAACATCACGACCACTGACGGCTGAATCTATTGATCACCAACTAGTCGGCAGTAAACTGGTGAAAGGATCTTGGGCACCCAAGACTCAAAGACCAAAGGCTTGCACATCTGGTCTGATCCAACAGAAAAACCAACGCAACAAACACTGGCAAAAAGGTCAATGCTGGCCATGATAGAAAGACCCCAGAACACCCGTTGCACTGCAGACTGCACACAGCATGCGACGAACCCAAGGCCGGCGGCCGGGCCGCCAAACTCCCCAGATCCCAATGGGATTCAACAGATAAACAAATCCGATCCATGGAGGCCCCACCCTGCACCTCACCCATACTGTATCATCCACTGACAGCACACTCTCTTTAATTTTCTTTCAGAAATATTACAGTGACATGCATCTACGCTCCCAAATTACTCTCCTGTAATACAGTGTTTGCAGAGTATCATCACAAAGTGCATCACAATTTTGGCTGCTTTCCAATGTAATATTTTAGTAAATTACAGTGAATATTTTTTCTTTTTTTTTTTCTTTTCTTTTTGGTGCTCATGGTTATATCGGCGCATTCATACTAGCTTCAACAGCACACCGTGCTCTCACCAGGGCAACCAGTTTCCTGCTGGGCCATCAATTTGGAGTTAATACAACATTACATTATCATGTTTTCAACATTTCTTTGATGTTATTTTATCAAAGTAATCATCCCCATGTCTGTAAATGTTGCTAAATTAACGTCTCCACAATGGTTTTACAACGTAGAACCAAGAATCCAGTGAAGGAACCACCATTTGTTGCTGCATTTTGTAACGTAAATGATAACAGGAAATAAATTGTCTCACAAAATATTAAATATGACTACTAAACTAATATCAAAATATTAAATATGACTAAACATAATTTGTGCTTAATGAAAAAAGGTACATTTCTGTAGTGTAAGTAGTAAAAACCTGGATTAGGAAGCAAAAATTCACTTTGTGTCACGCCACACGTCACTCTGTCGATTATTTTCAATCAGTGTACGGTGCAAACGTCATATCAGTGGGGAACATGTCTAGTGCTGTAAATCCAGAATGATATTCATAAAACTGGCAAGATAGGGTCAAAAGCAGAAGAAAAAAAAAACACTTCATGGGCAATTTATAACAACACTTGCTCTCGCAGCCTCAGTCCTTTATGATATTGATTTCACAAGTTGTTGGAAACATTCCTTTGAGACGCTGGTCCATGTTAACACGATTATATTATTTATTTATTTATTTATTTATTTATTCATGTATGTACAGTATGTATTAGCGCTGCTGTTCCTGTTCTACATCCCAAATTTGCTGCTTCTGTTGTTTACACTATTTGCACTGCAACTTCCATTGTAATTGCACTTAAGCTTGTTTCTTATTACTATAATCGGTTTACACCTCACTGCACTACCACATTACATGCTTACACTGGAGTCTTTTAATTTACTGTTTTCCCCTTTAATTTAATTTATAATTGTAAATTACTTGTAGTATACTTTTAACTCATGGTGCAAATGAAGTACATTTCCTTCTGGTATCGAACAACACGATCTGTGTGTATGTCTGTCTGTCTGGATTCAGATCTGATGGATGTTTGCCAGCTGGGATGCGAACTCATTGTCGTGCTCATGGAACCAATTCGAGACAACTCATGGTATTTGTAACTCATGGTAACTGTTGTAAGATGTGTGGCCATGAAGGGATGAACATGCTCAGCCACCATATTAACTGGTTGGTATTGTATACCACAAAAACATTTCCCACACTAGTATCAGCCCGGATTCTCGTCACAAATCAGATCTTGTTCATTGGATTCATTCTGTTGATGCCAATTTCTGACCGTCCCATGTTCCTTTGATGGCAGAAAATGAGATTGGAAAAACGATTCCTGTTTGAATCAATCAATCATCAACTGTCCAGTTTCTAACATGCCCACTGTAGTGTCTAGTTCTTGGGTAACAGGAGCGGATTCCAATATGATCTTCTGCTCATGTAGCCCATCTGACTTGAGGTCCGAGGTCATGCTGAGATGCCTTTCTTTCGTTCATGTTTGTATAGAGTGATCAGTTGTTTTACTGGTCACGTTCGGCTTTTCTCCCCTGCCCTCTGTTATCAGCGAAATGCATGAAAGGCATTTCCATTTTCTAAACGGATGTTTTTTTCTTGTTTTTTTTAATGACATCATTTTTATGTCAACTTTAAAGACTTGTGTGCTTGACAATCCAAGGAGAGAAGCAATTGAAATACTCAAACCGGCTCAGTCGGGCACCAACAAACACGACACATTCAAAGTCAAAGAGATTCCTTATTTTGATGTTTGATAGCAACAATAAATGTTCTGTATTTGCACAGTTACTGTACATTAGTACTGTAGCAAACTATGGCTGGAAAGTCACTTGGGTATTAGGTTTCCCTTGTGCCAGTCGGGTGATTTTGGTCCTTCGAGTCGTGGCTCTGCAGGGCTTCTGTGGTTGCAGGTTGGGGGTGGATCAGACTTGTTTTTCCAGCACATCTCATCGGTGCTTGGCTGCGCTGGAATTTGGAGGTGAGGTCGGCAGGCTTGGGCTCTCTGCCTGCTGGGCCTCGTGTGTGTTGGGTTGCGGTGCACTGGGTATTCTGGTACGTTTCTATCTTGGACAGCATCAATTATTTTTATTTTTTTTGAGATTTGTGGTGCATCGGCTTTTCTGTAGGATCGGACCAGACGAGCGGCTAGACTATGGTCTCCGTGGGCATGGGTAAGCCCTTGGGTGGTCATGATCCTGTCACCAGTTTACTGCTATATAATTGATAATCAATGTTTTTCAGTTCACCTGGCAGTGCTGTTGATGTTAAGGCTGATCGGGTTCACACACACACACACACACACACACACTGTCTGAATGAACAGACTTAAGCATACCCGATAACAGAATAGAATTGGACAGAAATTGGATGAATCAAGCTCTAATTTAAGAAGAAGAAAAAAAAGTAATTAAAAGTGGAGGGAGAATCTTTATTTACAAACTTTTGAGTTTAGATGCTGTTAGAGACACAGTAGGATGGCACGCTTTCAAATAATTACCAAACAGCAGGACAAATTGTTCTTGAAGCTGAGCCTGCACTTCGGGGATGTCCTCACTTAGTGTGTGTGTGTGTGTGTGTGTGGGAGAGCTTAATGCTTAATATTTCTAACTGTAGCCTATTTATCTATGCAAACAGCCTGCATGCAAATCTAAAACTCGATTAACACACACTCTTAAAGAAAAAAAAAAAAGAGAAAATTGCACAAGTGAGTAATCAGACAAGGATGTTCCTCTTCCTCTCATCTCGCTCCTCCTCTCATTTCTTGTTCATACTTCGGTCATTAGGAGATGTGGATGCAATTATACGCAACAAGGCGTTCAACAAGTGAGCACAGAGAGCGGCACACTCGCCCCCTAAAGCCCAGCTCGACTGAAATCTGCTGCCACAGCAAGTGACATGGAGGACAGAAAGAAAAAATGTTTTCTGCGTATCTCATTACTTTATCATTTCCAGAGAATGAAGGAAAAGTCAGCTTTATTGCACGACCGAGTTTGTAATACCTGCGTCGCACATTTGTTTCTGGCCACGTCTTCCAGCTCGGCTCCTGTAGCGTCCTTATTTAATTCTGTTGAATCCGAACTCAATTAAAAATCACATCAATGACTACAGAAACTTTTTCATCTTTCATCTTAGAAAGACAAACCATATAATGCTTCTGTTTCCTCCACGGCTCTTTTTGTTTGCTTTATTGTTTTGTTGGAGATGAAAAATCCCGTCACACTGACAAATTCATTGCAGCATTTTCCTCTCGAAATCGTCTCCGCTATAGAGAAAAACCAAATAGGAAAAATAATAATCGTGCAAACGAAAGAGTAAAACGCTCCAGACAATGAATGTTGTTTTACAACAGAAGAATTATGCTGAAGCCTTATAATTACAGAAATTTCTCCGGCTCAGAGGCAGCCCTGTGTATTGCTAGCATATGGGTAAGTGAATTGTCTGGGGCTATGGTTTGGATCAATGTTAGAAAATTAACTTGAAAATAAATGACTGTGTGTACACAGTGTGTTTGATTAACTGCTTATTTGGAGTGCCTGGAAAAGTCAGGGGACTTCATTTGCTTATAGAGCTTGTCTCTTTTATTAGATAGGGGTTTTGTGTGTGTGTGTGTGCGGGCGTGCATGTGAGTGTGTCTTAATTTTCAGAGAAAAAAAAAAGTAAATTAAAAGTACATATTTCGCCTTATGGGGTGTCTGATTTTTTTCGTTTGTGTGTGTACTGTATATATGCGGCACTGTGGACTCGCACCTCCAACCAGTGTTCGATTCCCGCCTCGGGGTCTGTGTGCATGTATAAATGTAAATATACATAATTCAGTATTATTTACCCACACACATGTTTGGGCCAGAAAAGGAGTTCCTGGGAGGCCAGCGTTTCAGATGTGAAGCAGGCAGTCCAATCATGGCTCCGAACTTCAATCTCAGAACTGTGTTATGTTATGTTATTCTGCTATCCGTTATCACCCAAATGAGGATGGGTTCCCTGTTGAGTCCGGTTCCTCTCGAGGTTACTTCCTATTGACATCTCAGGGAGTTTTTCCTTGCCACAGTCGCCCTCGGCTCGCTCATCAGGGACAATCTCATTATTATCTAATCACATTTTTTTTTTCTACTCATACATACTTCCATAAATTTTCTTTTCATTTTGTGAAGCTGCTTTGAGACAATGACTATTGTTAAAAGTGCTATAAAAATCAAATCAAATTGAACAATCAAAAGCCTGGTTTGACTTGAACGCACTTGGGATACCAGAGAACCCAGTGGAAACCCACAAAACATGCACAAAACATGCAAACTACACCGGAGGTGAGATTCGAACCCCTAGCGCTGAAACCATGAAAGTGAAACCAGCAGGTAAATATTAAACCACTGCTCCTAGTGAAGTGTTACCGACACTCTGTACAGAGGAGGAGACAGTAGGATAGTAGGCCAGCTTCCAGTAACTGGTTTTATTTTATGCCGTATGAAGGCGAAATTCATATTACATTCTGCTGACGGAATGTAAACCAGGCTTTTCTGGTTGATGGTAAATTGAAAGTGTTGGTGGTAGAATATTAACACTTCTTCTTAGGAGCATTTGTCACGACTTCTTGCTTGTACACTGAGACTTTTTATATTCCACTGTATTAGTATTTTAGTTTTTTTTTTTTTTTTGCTTTCCTGAGGCTCCTGTGATGAAAATTCAAAGAGACAGCTCACATTTAACAGCTTTCCCTGGGCAGGTCCTGCCATATTATTGTGACTTATCTAGATATTCAGCGGTTGCATTGAGCAAGACGTGAGTCAGTGGTGCTATATCTATATGGATTACACACACTTTAAGCCATTTTTACCTTGGGTGATGTATTAAAAAATAAAAAATAAAAGGATGAGCAAAGAACTAAAATTATTGATAACAAAAAGTATGTACTCGGTTTAATAAGTGAAAAGTGGCGAAAAATTCTGTTCTAAATTGTAAACTGTATATATGTTTGTTGTTTTTTTTCCCGCTGGTTTGTTGACAAAAGTCGCTTTGCAGCCCATTCATGGAGAAAGCAGGTGCTACCAATTGCACGCCTGTTGCTAAGCCAGACAAATCAGTCTGGTGAGAGGAACCTGCTTTGCCTGGTTTTGCATTTCAAAGGTGGCACAGAGGCACATTTCCCTCTTTAGGAGATCCGCTTATGGCGTCTAATTGAGTCAAGGGCTTTGATGATGGGCGGAAAGGGAGTGGTGCGCTGGAAAATTCAGC
The DNA here is from genome assembly GCA_028570985.1 of Heterobranchus longifilis. Taxonomy (NCBI): domain Eukaryota; kingdom Metazoa; phylum Chordata; class Actinopteri; order Siluriformes; family Clariidae; genus Heterobranchus; species Heterobranchus longifilis. The sequence goes on along the minus strand of JAOVVB010000002.1, from coordinate 21,782,008 downwards.
TCAGAGAATAATTACACAGCAATCCGTCTCTGACATTTACGGCGTATCCGAAAGGGAAGTGCGTTTAGGTCAAAAGTTTATTATTTGTGCCGTGCATTGAGTAGACTCCTTAAATAAAGTAGCAGATTACCTTTTTATCTCTAAATATGGTCTCAGGACGTCATAAATTCTACAGTAAATTATTCGATCAAATCAATTTGTGTGAAACGCTGGAGGTTGGAGTCAGGGGGCGGAGGTGCTGTTGCATTTGTACCCTTTTCTTACTACTTTATTTTCTATGAAATTCAACAAAATCCAGCCATATTGCTCTTGGGTTGTTTGATACTTTGAATTTTTCATGAGATGCGATGCTTGCCTCATTTTCAGTCCGGGGAAACTTAATCACTGCATCGGGAGCAGACCAGCCGATGCCACTCTGTACGAGCCTCTCACTCGCTCACTGACTTCTTAACAGACTGCACATTCTCTGACATGTGACAGTTTTCCAGCATTCTCAGTACGACATTATAGCACACTGTATGTGATCATTTTTTTTCCTCAACACGTGTTTTTTTTAATTTTTTTTTATTAGTAGTATTTTTTTTATTTTTTATTATTATTTACCTTTTCCTTAAGTGGCAAGCACAACATTTTAACAACATTTCCAGGGTTTATTAGCTCAGTGGGTAAGGCATTGGACTACAGTTCAGAAGGTCCCAGGTTCAAACCCCACACCCACCAAGTTGCCATTGTTGGACCCTCGAGTAAGGCCCTCAACTACTCAGATGTTTAATGAGATAAAAATGGAAGCCACCCTGGATAAGAGTGTTTGCCAAATGCCGAAATGTGATGTTAATGCAAACCAGAGTAAAAAAAAGTATTTGGTGAAAAGATACTCAAGTACTGAGTAACTGTTTTGTCAGAATTTCTTTTATTTTTAGAACTTATGTAAGCAGCCAGACAAAATGATGAAATAATGTACAAATTTGGACATTTCCAAACAATAAAATGAATGCATAAAACCAAATATCCTTACAAAATAGCAAATTAAGGAACAAGAAACACAAATGTCCTAATCTCACTTTTTTCACAACATAAAGCTTTTGAATCAAATCACTACTGTAGGTAACATATGTATGTTTGAACAGTGTAAACTATTACCGGTGTAAGATATTCTGTATATACAACAGGCTCAGCAGATAGAAAATAACATTAGAACATGTGTACAAGAGTCTCACTTTACCATAAACTTTGTCCACTAGAATAAATGTAAGAAACTTATATTTTTTAGCCTCTAGTTTATCTGCTAATTATATATATGTTGACATTGTAACATAAAGAAAACAGCTAAACTAACCGCGTTTTGAGAACACTGTGCGATGCTGATCCAACAACCTGGGTGTTAATTCAACACTGGGGATTTTGCTGTGTACCTGAACACCTCTGTGTTCTCTTCATGTCATTTAGTTTGAGTGCAGACTTTTTGTGGAAATGGAAAAGAAAATGAATTCTTTAGAGCTTAAAGCATGCAGTAGAACGATCTCTGTGCTCAGTGTGCCACATAAATAAAACATTTGCATAAAAGAATAAAGTGTTCTGAGAGCCTGAGTGAGGTATAACTCAAAGCATTAGTGGCTGGCACTGTCGCCTTGCACCTCCAGGGTCCGGGTTTGATTCCCGCCTTGGGGTCTGTGTGCATGCATGTTCTTCCCCAGCTGGAGGGGTTTCCTCCATGTTCTCTGGTTTCCTCCTCACAGTCCAAAGACATGCAGATTAGGTAAAATGCATGTAGGATTGCCTGTGGTGTGAGTGTGTGTGTGTGTGTGCCCAGCGATGGATTGCCACCCGCCTTGTGCCCTAAGTCTCCTGGGATAGGTTGGAAAAGCTCTGAAGTGGTCAGAGTCCTTGCACATTTTTCTAAATGCATTATTTAAAGGGTGGCACTGTGGGATAGCAGGTAATGTCTGTTATTTACATATAACAGTACGAGTACGCCTCAATTTTGTCAATTTGTGATGAAATTTCTGGTGAATGAAAGCATAAAAGCGAGTTACATTTATAGAAGACTCACGGACAGTACGGTAATAAGACTCTTAATCACAGTAAATTATTTACAGTAAACATGCAAACGTTTTAAAGAAGGCTTGTACGTCCATGAATGAAGATCCCGGCGGGGGTGGCGCAGGGCCCACTGCAGTCGTTCCCATGAGCATTCAGCTATTGAAACGCCTGATCCTCAAAAATCTACGGATATCTTGTCGCCAACTTGCAGAACTGTTTGAACCGTACACACAATCATTCCCTAACACCATGCCTTGCACATTACAGGAACTCGGCCCCTCGTACAGTCCTGATCTCACTCCATGCCATTTCCACATGTGTGAAAACACCATTAAAGGAGTTCCTGGGAGGCCGGCGTTTCAGACATAAATCAGTCAGACAGTCCGATCATGACTCCGGCGTACTGAGAAAACTTTCTAGCTTGATGGTGTCCAAGCTCTAGTGAAACACTGGGATAAGAGCATTAGTGTAGTAGGACTTGAACACCCTCTGTCTGTTTACGGATCCTTAATTTATGAGGGTAGGAAATGTGCATTTTAATGGTTTAGAGCTAGATTTAATGTTGTGGAACGAGAGGTTACTTCCTGATATGAGACATATCCTCAAAACTCTCGCTCTCTCTGGAAAAAAAAAAAATCTAGGAAATGTTAAGCGTAAACTCCTCTGCCCTGAAGACATTCCTGCTGTGATAAACTTCACAAAGCGCTGTGAATGTTATAAAGCTCTTACAACACAGACTCTTTCCATAACTATCTCTTAACAAAAAAAAAAAAGCACAACAACAATTAAAGGTTTCATTTGGAAAAAAAACAACATATTTTAATCTGTTTATTATTTGCATTAGAATAAGTAGAGTGTCTGCACTGAACCAGAGTGAACCCTAATATTCCTACTAGAAGGATTAGCTAGTAGGAATTGTATTAGTAATATTGTTAACATTAGTAGGAATAGCTTAGCAGGATTGTTGATCTGGCCTCCAAATTCCCCAGATCTTAATTCCGTAGAGCATCTGTAGAATCCGCCAGACAAACAAGATCGGCCTTGTACGGAGACCTTCCCTTAAAGGATCTTCTGGTGCCAGATACTGTACATTCAGAGGTCTTGGAGAGTCCAATGCGCCGAGTGCTCAGAGATGTTCTGTGGCACACAGGGAACCTTAAACCCCAAGGTTATGGTTTTAATATTGTGGTTTATTGGTGTATATGAAGTTCTATAAATAAATGAGTACTATAAAGTACAAACTTTCCCAGGCACTATTTCTTCACATCACAACTTAAGCATGTATTAGGGTGAGTATTGACGGACTGCGAGGATATTAGAACTCTCAATTATATATAATCTTGTTTCTAAGGTGTACTGTAACAATGAGCACTTACCTTGCAGTTATTGATTTGAGCCTATTCTTTCCCCTCTCTCTCTCTGCCTGCTACTGCTAGTCATAAACTAGTTTGGGGGGATATTGTGTCCGTCTTTTCTATCATTATTCACTTATTCAGAGTTCTTAGTGGATCGTGGCTTTAGATATTCCCGAGATGGGGGGGTTCAGCTGAAATGCTCGCCTGCCATTGACCTTCTGTTTCTCTCAAACAGAACCGACTGTTTTGTCATCCCATTGTGTAATTTTATTCCAATGATGGGTGCTTTATTTACGCTGTTTACTTTATTATTTCTCGAAAGGATAAATCAGACCCAAAAGAAAGTAGACAAAGCGTTGTCGCATTTTTCTTTTATTTCATTTCATTTCAATTTTTTGATATCTAATGCTAGAAATAAACACTGCCCAGCTAAAGGAAAACCTGTAATCAACTGAGCAAATAGTCTTCCATTGGATAATTACTGCAGTGATTAATACGGTTCTGCTGCAACAAGTTATTTAACCCTAACTGATGCAGCGAGGAGCTTCTCATTTCTTTAACAACCAGGTCAGAAGACACATCCTGTGGTCATGGCAAAGATGTTCCTCTGTTTCAGAAGATTCAAATTATTGTCCTACATCAAGCAAAGAAAACAATTAAGGAGATGAAACTACTACAAACTGGGGTAAAAAAATTAAAGTAAATGGAGTAAAACGTTTTGTCTTAAAACGACTCCAGCGTGTTAAAATTCACTTATACCACTTCAGCGCTGTTATTTCAGCGAAAAGTGAAAATATGAACTAATCCCAGTAAAAATATTCACTTTATCTTTTCTAATTAATATCTATTGGTGCAGGTGT
>JAOVVB010000002.1:21731723-21759063 GCA_028570985.1 Heterobranchus longifilis | reverse complement strand
AGCCGAGTTTGTTTAACGTGCAAGTGGTGTTGGTGAATGATTGTGTGTACAGTTCCCACAGAAAGGTTGCGTCTCTTCTGCAAGTTGGTGATCAGGCGTTCCTACCACTGTACGTTCACGAGATCGACTGCAGCGGCCTCCGAGCCACCTCGGGCCGGGATCGTCATTCAAGGACGTACGGCCTTCTTTAAAACGTTTGCACCATTCAGATGTTTTACTGCGGCTAAGAGTCTCATCACCGTACTGTGCTTGAAGTCTTCTGTAAATGTCAATGTCGTACGCCTACATTCGCGGGATAAATGTCAGTAAGTGCCAGTTTGACATAAACGACCCTTGGTGCTTCTCATCAAAATGTGATTTCATCCCTTATCCAGGACTAAATTTAACCAAGCTTCGCTTTACTAATCTGAATTATGTAGAGTGAATTTGGTCATGTAACGTTTCATAAACATGATCCAGCTATGCATAAAATCTTACCAGGATGTCGGGATTGATGTGCGGGGGGTTAGTTATGTGTGTCACAATAGCTTAGCGGGTAACGGTGCAGTTTAGTTTACATGAGGTTCACTCATGTAAACTTAATGTACAAACTTGAATTAAGTAAATTCAGTAAGCTTTTTGTTTTCATTGTGTAAGAATAATAAAACACTTTGTGCTGTTGTAGAAAAATAATACCATTCGAAATGATAAATGGCGGCACAGTGGCGTAATGGTTTCCTCCGTGCTTGGTGCGTTTCCTCCCACAGTGGAAGGACATGGAGATTAGGCTAATTGGCATTTCCAATTACACACTGTAGTGTGTTTTAATGAGTAAGTGAGTGTGTGCTTGTGTGCCTTGAGATGGATTCGTACCCCATCTAGGTGTACACCGCCTCGTGCCCCAAGTCCTCTGGCATAGGCCTCAGACGACCCTGTAGAGGATAAGAGGTATAGAGAGTGAGTGAGATGATAAAGTGATAAAGGCATCACACAACACCATCATTGATCATTTACCTTCGTATTTCATCTCTTGTCCTACCGCAGTTGTAAAAATTTGAATAAATACAACGGTCGCCATCGGCCTCCACGCTCCCTACCTGGGCTACAGAGGTTCCTAGATGGATGGATGGTTGGATTTTATCCATTATTTATCTTACATGCAGGAGTTTATCATATTTTCTTGTTGGCTTACAGATAAATATGTTAAAAATTGTTTTCCGTGTTAAAAAATGCCATAATTTTCTCCTCTGTAAGGCTCTGACAAAACATGTTGTTACTCTTTTAAAAAATCCAGCTTGCCTTGAAGTGTTTGTGTGCAAATTACTTTTAATGCAATGAAACCTTGTACATGGCTTGTTTTTTTGTCTAGCCTGAGTGCTTTATCCCGTTCTCCAGGCAATGGCAAAGGCTTCTGAATGTTTAAAAGAAAATGCAATTAATTTGTGCTTTTATTTGGAAAAACTTCACGGTTCGGGGTGTTTTTAGATGTCTTTAGGTTCGCTAGAGGGAGTTGTCCGTGTGTGGTTGTTAAGTCATGCTTTGGGCTTTAAATTTGTTTTTCCCTTTTCTGATTTTTTCCCACCAAATGCAACCGCGGTTTGGTAATAATATGCTATAATCTACAATTAAACATGGATAATAATACATTAAATGCAAATATATAGTACTGTAGTATGCTTCTCATTACAATGGATGCCTCATGTCTTTGGGAGGAAAAAATATACTTCATTTTTTAGTTGTGGTTTCTGTGTAAAAATGCATTGCTTGCAAACACTGGCACTATTTTTGGCATTCTGTCAAGTCAAAGCTTTGCGCTAATTAAATATGTAATGGTGCATGGGAATAAGAAGGTGTGCATTCCTGCTGTTGATTGAGTATTTATTTATTTATGCTGTAACTATCAGACAGGACACAGAGTTTCTCGTAGCACTCGGCTGGACTGATTTGCATGTAAGTAATTTTCTTTCTACCCGGTGATAAACTTGGATATGAGAAATATCATCAGAATTTAAAGATGTTCCTTCCAAGTAAGCATGGTCTCACACTTGCAAATTCATGCTAATTTGCAGCATTATGAAATAGATATAAATGCAGGGTTGTAGTGGTGGCTAAATGCATGTAAACAGCCCTTATGCACTTCTTATTTAGTTAATAATAATTGTTGGTAAATTTATTTTTAGAACAGCTTTTCAACAGCTCGGGTTATTCATATGGTTTTGCCAGAACAAACCGTAGTGTATTCTATATTGCGCAGCATTTACTGTACTATACCTCTGCTATCTGCTATCAGTTAAAAACATTGATATACAAGTACAGCGATTTTTGAACCGGGGAAATCCTGCCGATGCCAGCAAGAGACCTTGAACACAAAGTGGGAAGAAAAAAAACAACAAAAGTAAATTGTCTTAAGAATACTAGCCAGGTTGTGAGATGATTATAGTTTTTATTCAAATAGTCAACTTTTTTTTCTCATTCAAATGCATTATGGATCGTCAGTTCTTTGAATGGTCTTTGATGACTGACTTCAGCTCCTGTATGTTGACAGCGGTACCTCGGTAAACGAACTCAAACTTTGCAAGAAAATTGCCTCGGCATGTGAAGCATTTTTGCCAGTCATGCGTACCTCTGGGCGTGTGTACGTCTGGGGGCCGTTTAAAACTTGTTTGTGTTAGGGAAGAGCCAAACAGTGTAAGTTTCATATTTTTGGTGGTTTTTCTTTTGCATTTTGTGAAAGATTTAGCACCATGGGGCTCAAGAATGTTATTAAGGACGGTAGCAAGAAGAAAAGGGAGCCGCTTTTAGTGTGGTTTTTAAAGCAGACGGTGCCAAAAGAAATCATAAATTAAGGTTAAGTGAGGATTAATGTCTATTTATTTCATATTTTACTTCATTTACATGTCTTTTGTAAATGTTCTAATAGTTTCTATATGCAAAAGTATGATTATTGTGTTGGATATTGGTAATATTGGTAATATCTTTTTGTGGCTGGAACGGATTATCTGCATTTGCATTATTTTCTATGGGACAATGCGTTCCACAATATGACATTTTGTCTTAAGAACTAGCCTCCGGAACGGATTAAATTTGTATGCCAATTTGTATTCCTTTCATTTTGTTTTCAAATTTCAGCTTTAAAGAACAATTTAAGCTTTTATTCTATTTTATTCATTTATTTATTTATGTATTCTATTTTTACCCATATAACATGGTCTATCTATCTATACCTTATCACACAATTCATATTTTACCTCCTTTTTTTTTTTTGGTAAGACCTAGTCTATGGTGAGGTTAATGTTTGCTCTTTTTCCTAAGAAATTGCTTTCTGTGCCAATAACACTAAATGGAGTTGCAGCCAGGTTATTATTGTAGGGCATCATCTTCATAATAATGTAAACAAACACAGGGCAATAACCACAATTCATTTAAAATAAAATAAAAACACTTAGCATTAGCTATTGTATATACTGTAGCTATTAGCATTCGCATTTACCAACCGCTTAAGGTAACCAGGAAACTTTTCTCTAGTATGTCTGTATACCTGTAGATTCAAAAATGAAATCAGTACACTAGAAAGTTTTTTTAAAATAAATGTATATGAACTTTTCTACTATGGTTCCAGAAATAAAAGAGGGATGGATGGATAAATGGATGATTGCCATCCTTAAATGTCAGTCCATCTATTTATTCCAAATAATGCATTTCATATACGATTACATCCCTAACCAACTACATGTTTACCCAGACAGGCCCGTTTAACAGATCTCTTGTACCCCTGCCCATTCATCCAATTATCCAATCAGGAAATCATGTGGAAGCAAAACAAAGCATAAGATCATTGTCAATGACTTTTTAAAATGTAACTCATCAGTTAAAATTATATTGCACCATAAAATTGTGAATAATTATGGGCGTGGCTGATTGGAGTGACTGCTGCAATGCAGGTGACAAACCACTAGCTGTCTGCTATGCATTACTTTAACTAACCAGCCAAGCCAACTGGAATTGTTGTAGATTATTATTATTTTTTTTTTAAGTGTCCCTTTAATTCATTTTCACGTTTAAGGATCTGCTAATTGCCCGCAGTGGCTAGTTTGTTCACTATGTAATAAGAGGACTTTTCTACAAGCTTTAATAGGGTCTTGTGTTTACAGCAAGAGGTGCTTTGTGCAGCCAGGATGTCAAGAGAATTGTGTAGCCTGTGGAACGTTCTGGAAGAATGCCCTAGAACAGACAGACACTCTGGAGTGTAATGGGAATCACGCTCGTAGGATTCAGGCTATAATGGGTTTCAGCTAAACTGTGCTCATGAGCATTTAGCGACAAGTAGGAATAAGCAGCAACTGCGGTGAAAGTGGAAAAACTCTTTTTGGTACAATTAAGGCTTCCTTTCTCTGGTCTCCTGGAGCAATTGAGACAGGATCTTAATTCAGCCCCTCCCCGCCGTCCCACTGTGTTAACCTACCAAATTTAGATTCCCACTATTTCGCATTTAAAAGTCTGCATTTAAATTGTTAAAATATTTTTTAAAACTTATTTGTGTAACCTGCGCTTAAGAAATTTGTGCATGAAATACTTTCATGGACACATTTTATTACATTTTTTTCTCCAGAAACATAGCTATTCACATTTGTATTATCCTGATCTGCTGTTTCCGATTTACTCCGATTTACTCTGTGTACTACCACTTCCTACTACCTTGAAGGTAGTCTTGATTACTGCCCTTTTATGTGGTATTTCAGGCAGTTGAGTGTTCTCAGCTTTCTAAGATGGGTTTTCAGCTGCCTTTAATAGACTCCGCTTGGCGTGATACGGAAACACTCTGTTGTAGGATTTTAAAAATTTCTTTTGACACTACACTAACAATTCGAGTCATTCAGGGAACCCTTAAGATATGTTGCCCTAAAGAAGCTGGCTAAATTTTAATGACATCTTACTGTAAATTTCATAACACTGTATATAGTACCCTACACACTATATGGACAAAAGTATTTGGCCAAACCTGCAATGAAATTGTATCCCCTACACACACCCTTCCTTTTGCAGCTACAACAGCTTCCACTGTCTTCTTGAAAGGCCATCCACAAGATGTTGGAGTGTTTCTGTGTGAATTCGTGTCCATTCATTCTGTAGAACGTGTATGAGGTCAGCACTAGTGGTGGACGAAAAGGCCAATCTCCGTTCCAGTTCATTCCAAAGGTGCTCGATGGGGTTGAGGTCTCAGGGCTCTGTGTTCGGGCCGGTCGAGTTCTTCCACACCGAACTCATCAAACCATCTTTAAAGTCCTTGCTTTGAGCACTGGGGCGAAGTCATGTTGAAATAGAAAATGGCCTTCAACAAACTGTTGGAAGCATAGCATTGCCCAAGATGCTGAAGCCCTAAGATTGCCCTTCACTGGGGATAAGGCACCTGATTGATTGAAACTCCTGAATTCAATTATTAAGTTTAGCCAAATACTTTTGTCCATATAGTGTATACCAATAGTGCTAAAATTTGGTGTCTGTAGATTTTTGTCTTATTGCATTTCACCCAGATGGTATTAAATCCCTCCACGCTGTTCCTCATTCCTTATATGGCAACATTTCTTATAGTCAATGCCTGGGCAGATATCAATGTAACTCCCTCTCTTTTTGTTTTCCGCAGTACTTAACTGGAGCACATTAATTACCTTTGTTCTTTGATGTAACAGATGCACATGACGCAAAGTGTTTGGCTCAAATCTTATATTCTCTGCCTCTGCTGTTAATAAACCAGACATAACATTCAGGCACCACCAAAAGTGAGTGTGCATTTGTGTGTGTATGTGTGTGTGTGTGTGTGTGTCTCTCCTGGATGGAAGACACTTCAAGCAATTCATCTCTAAGTTTTAAACTTAACAGTGTCTAAATACTTTTTTTTATCAGGATTATAAATAAGGCCAACCTTTTTTGCTCATATTTATTACTACGAAATCAAACGGTATTGGATTTTTACATTTAAGGAGGTTAATACATACCGGACATAACGAAAAACAAAAGAACACGCATTATATTCTGCTTCATTGGGTGGTAATTATTAAGCTTCTAATTTTCTAACAGTGTATTGCATTTCTGGATTGCTCTGAGGTTTTGCAAGTACTGGGACCACTTGGAATTATAAAGCTCTATCTGACATTTTGTGTCAAAATTGAGACATTTACATTTTCTTGTTCTGTGATAATGGATGTGTTTTTTTTTTTGAGTGATATCTGATTATACCTTATAATATCTGATTATACCTTATAATTCCATGGGAGCGAAGTGTGATTTTGGCCCTCTTCACACCTAAGTGTAGAAATGTACTGTAGATTTTCCAGTCCATCTGCTACCATTTTTTTTTTGAAAGAGAGAGAGAGAGAGAGAGAGAGAGAGAGAGAGAGAGGTTGAAGCAAACCAGAGTCCTAGAAGGCTACCCATTGCACTTACAGTTGAATCCAGTTTGACTAAAGCAAAATATGGATGAAAGATGAAAATCTTTCAAATTTCAGGATAATAAAGGCTTATTTTCTGTTCTCAAAGAGGCAAAGCTGCAGTTCTGTAATGATTGAGATGACTCCCGATGGAAAAAAGAAAAAGAGATACAGCCTCCAGATACTGTTTGAGTACTGGAAATGGAGCATTGGGATATTTCTTGTCTCTGGTGATGATGTTTCTATTTCTCATCTCTTCAAAAGAAGGCCTTGCTGCCCTTTTGCCTATCTTCTTCTCCCCACTCTCTGTAAAAAGTTACTGATTGAAAGAGCTGAATATATTGGAGAGAGAGAGTTTGTAAATCAAAGCCCACAAAGAGAGCTTTGATTTCTCCTCCTTTCATTTCTTTCTTACAGTTTTTTTTTTTTTGGTGTTGTCATTTCTCCCCGAGTCATGTCTTTAACTCCGTTTGCAAATTTCTGTGTTTGAGCTCTAGGTATTTAGATTCATCATCAGTAGTGGAGATCGAAGCGTTCTCATGAGATGCTTTCAGCAAACACATGAATCTTTTCAAATAACAAAGACAATCTGTTAAAAAAAAGTCTTTCATTAATAGATGCATTCATTTAACATTTTTCCCATTCTATTTTTCAGGCCGCTTTGTTTTAGTGAATGGCTCCTCTGTGGGCGGACCGTGGGTCCTCAGTCCATGGCTTCGTTCTATCCATCGACCGTGTGGGATGGACGTGACTGTTTTTCTGCACCCCAGGCAAAAAGGCCACTACAAAGTGTGGCTCATTGAGAGAGACAAACCACCGCTGGTTCTTCTGACCACCGAGACTCCACACATTACAGGGTGAGTTTCTTGTGTCCGTTGTCTTAACTAGAAATCAGATATGAGCGGAATCTACCATAAAAGTCAGCGATGGCTTATTCAGTGCACTTGGCCTCTGTTTTAAATGTTAAGCCGTGCTTTATGAAGGCCTGTTGACCTTTAGCGGATGTCGTTTCAAGCTTTCTATTTAATAGCTGACTAACTGTTCCGCGGGTTAAATCCCAAATAGCATAAAAAAATGGAAAACTAGTGCATTATGTTTAGTACACAATTGATCGTTCCTCACACCAAGTACTTCTCTTGATCAGGTTTTAAAGAGGGATTTAGGATTCAGCCTTGTGTTAGAAGCTAGTTAGTGTTGTACCACTTGTTGACCATGAAACACAACACAGATGGTTCACTGGCGTTTCGGAACGACTAAGCGATTACTAAGAGGTGTTTTTCTTTAGATGTGTTTTCCCGCTGAAAGTACTGCCATGACTGGTTTTGAATCTGGGTTTTGTCTCTGGCATTTCTGTTAAGTAATGTCCCTTTTGCCACCCAGAAGTGGGCGGGGCCATGGCAGACAGAAGTTGCGATGTCACATGCAAAAGGTCAATAAGGAGTTTTTTTTTTTAAAGACAACTTAAGGTGTCTTACATATTCATGAAAAGTTGTGGATTATTCAGTGAAACAGAGGCTCCGATGAAAAAAAGTAAGGCACATCAGTCACGTAACTCCAAACAAAAGGTCTTTCTGAGTGTTATAATCTAGTTGTCTTGCTATGGACACACACCCAAGACTTCCATGAAGTCAGTTCTGTGTTCAAAACAATCTGACAGGTTTGTTTATTCTCCCTTTTCTCTGCTTTTCTGCTAGAGTTTGAAATTGTATTTTTTTGTAATGTATGTGCATTTTGACATATGTTTTTGAAAGTCGCACATATTTACTTCAATCACATGCCCACAGCCCAGTTTGTGCTCTACATAATTAAAGGGGAAATGTATTAGCTACTATATTGGCAAACATTTAAAATCTACACAAATTTAAGAAGAGCGCTGAATCAGAAAGGTTTTTAGATAAGACGTTCTCTCGGGGCGCCTCATCGATACCATGGATCACACCAATTCCTGCCAAAACCACAACTGCACAGTTGGTTTGTTTCCGACTTTTCTGTTAAAAGAATTAGGAGAGGTGATATTCAGGTGTCCACATACTCTTGGCCAGATACTGTAAGATATAACATATATATATATATATGATTATATATATATATATATAAAATCATATCCTGGGTCAAATGTGCAACAATGATAAGCGGTCAGTTGTACGATTGTTTTTCATCATGAGCTATGAATTCAAGGCCAAAGAAATACGGTACAAAGACCAAGGCCTTAAAAATGTTTTTCTTTATACTATTTTTGAATTATAATATGTTGAGCCGTGACGGTGTAATGATTTTTAATGTTGAAGCTGCATTTATACAAGCAGGTGATATACAGTATAGAAGGTAAAATCTACTTGTCGTATGAGAGCAAATCAGTACAAACTTCTGCAGACTGATCGCCACCATTATCCTCTGATGAATCATGTCTATGCTTATGGTAATGGTTTCTTCCAGGTTGATGCTTGCCAATATCCACAGTGCACAAGGGGCACTAAATGGTCTTGATGAGAATTAAAAAATTTAGTAAATTGTATCTTTTAAAATATTGTGTTCCATTACCGCAGTACTGTCCTAGGTATTAGGAACAACAACAACAACAACAAAAAAGTATTCATTTTGCAAAATCTAAAAGGCCAGTCTATTTCAAATTGGATTTAGTGTCACTGCAAATTTTATATACTGTATACTGTAAGTCAGACAGAGCTGTAAGACAAAGTACAGATTTATTTTTTTTTTTACACTCTTCTATAGTACATATACTGTGTACAGGGGCGCAGGGTCCTGATGCCTATCCCTGGAGACTTTGGGCAAGAGGCGTGGTAAACCCTGAACAGGGTGCCAATCCATCAAAGAGCACACACACACACACACACATAAACACACACATACACACACACACACACACACATACACACACTACAGGTAATTTGGGAATGCCACCTACCACGAGAAAATGCACTCACATGCAGGACATGTTTAAAAGTTCTTACCCCCTCTTTTAAATATATGTTTTTTGTGTAAAGTCATAATAAAAATCATCATCTGATCGTAGCAGGTTTCAGTATCAGGCAAATACAACCTCAGCTAAACAAGAGCACATAACCTTGCCATTATGCAATTAACAAAAAATACACCCCCTCCCAACCAAAAAAAAGATAAATTAATGAAAAAAAAAATTAATAATAAATGTATAAATAAATAATATGGGCAATACTATTTACTCCCATGCTTCAATAGCTTGTAGATGACTTTTTCAGTCTCTCACATCATTGTGGAGGGATTTTGGCCCATTCTTCTTTGCATTTACTGTAAGTATATACACTATACAGAAATATTTAGAAAATAACTTTAAATTGTTTTTTGTAGGAGTGTAGAAAAAAAATGGCCAACCTATATAGGTTTAAAAACCCCTGCTTGTCATATGTTACATTAACTTTACATTTAGGGATATGGCCGACGCCCTTATCCAAACCAACTTACATTTTTATCTCATTATACATCTGAGTAGTTGAGGGTTAAGGGACTTGCTCAAGGGCCCAACAGGGTGGTCGTGGGATTTGAACCTGGGACCTTCCAAACTGTAGTCCAATGCCTTAATCACTGAGCTACCCCTGAACTTGCCTATAAGAACTAAACTAACCACCCAATTTTCATAAGGAACTCTCCAAATCACCATATACTGTATGATACACATGCCTTCCTTAAAATGGTGATTTAGAAACACACTTATACCCTATTTATATTTTAAAAATTGCCCCAAATAACAATATACAGTATAGTTAACATCATCCCTTTTAAAGGGTAGTCTTATGGTTATGTACTGTATATATAGTAAACCTACTGTATGATTAATAAATGAGATTAATGATTCTGCATGACATTAAAGGTTTACAGTAGTAAGATGATGAACATGAAATAGGTCGTATGTACTGTAATATAATGCAAATAGAGTGATTTAAATAATATTGACATTTACATAAGGAATCAGCAATTCTAGTCCCATACGCCTTCTGTAAAATTATACATTTCAAATATCTTCTTGCTAATATTATATTTAATATTAAATATTAAAATATATATAAATCATACAGTATGTGTAATGTAAATGTAAACCATGTTTCTAGCTGGCTCTGTAATTGGGAAATAAACAATTTACAAAATAATGTTTTTTTTTTGTTTTTTTTAGGGGGGGTTGAGTGTTATGGGGTGCTGAGGGAGGGGTCAGATAGTTTGGCTGTTGAGTTCAAGTCTTTCTGTGATTATTGCTGGTTCCTCTTTTAACCTGACATTTTGCTTGTGTTTATAATTTAAGTCTATTTACCCCTCCGTTTAAGCCATACTGTATTATATGGTAAATATATTTACAATATTTCTACCAATTTTATTTTATTTTGCTATGTGCACCACACACCTCCCTGCTAAATGCCTTAAATTTATGGAAGTGTAATGCGGATGAGGACATGATACGAAGTCTAATGAAGCACACTTCAGGGCTCTGGTTTTAGTCCGAACAAGCTCCCCTTTACCAGTTTGAAAAGGTATTTAAACTGCACCACACTTCCTTATTAATGATCCTGGTACATCGTTATGTATGTAACGTACAATGTGCCATGTATCATGTGCGCTGTAGAACCACGTATCATGTCTTCTACTACATGTTGCAGTTTGGTCTCGGGGGGAGAGTGTGTTTATAGAGTGTCGCTGATGGGATCAGAGTGAAGGCTGCTGTTCTCATTTGTAGTCAGCAGCGGTTTCCCTCCTACTCCACATCCCTCCTCCCCAAAGGGGCGAGCAGCTCAGTGCACACAGTGAAAAACAGAAGAAAAAGCTGGCAAAAAAAATATATATAAAATAGCTCCGCTGAGTTGCAGTCTCTTTGTATGCTCTCATCTCTCTATTTCGGCCATATTTCACTTAATGCACTGAACAAGGCAAAAGATTTTCCAGTCTAAGCACATCACACATCATTTTTTTCTCTCTCCTTTTTTCTGGATGTACTTGTGTGATATTGACTGCTTTTGTGAGATAGTTGTTCTTGTCACATTGCACATAAATCACTGAGATATTTGCTAGATTTGACTGCGATTTTACTAGTTTTATCTCTCACGTCATAGACAAAACTCTGATGTATGTTACTACTATATTGTGTTTAATATATTTCAAGCCTATTTGTAGAACAGCTGTTTGCCTTTTACATTATTCTTACTACTGCCAAAATTATTTGGGTCTGGGTTTTTTTTTCCCCTTATTTTGATCAACTTAACCTTAATTAGGTCCGCCCATAAGACATTTTATCATGGTACAGGTACGATGATACAAACTATACCATGGTACTTTTGACAGCACTTTAATACTGTACTTATTTGCTAATATAGTACATGGATCACATGATGGCACATGGTTCTACCATGGTACAATGTTATATACAATGTTACAATGTTATATATGTACTAAAGTATGATACATGGTTCTACAATCTATCATATCATGTCACTATGGAACATGTACCAGGATATTGTGAAAAATATGTGATCGTTATATAATACATTGTAGGTAACATTGTAGGTGTGTAACATTAATTAAAAACCAGAGTGTATGTTGAAACTCCTAATAATACATATAATAATATGGTCCTGCCTGTACTAAACAGTATTATGTGCTAACGTTTTGCTTAACATTTATGCCATTTCTCCAGAGCGACTTACAAAAGTGCTTTGAAGTTTCCATCATTGCTTAGATACTTACACTGGGTTACTAGGTTACTAACTAAGTACCATCATTCAAACACTGTTAGAGGGGGGGGGGCATTAAACCAAATATCTACAAAACAGATAGGTCTTTAGTTATTGCTTAAACATCGTTAGTGTACAGATATCTTCATTCCAACACCTAGGAGCCAGGACAGAAAACGAAAATGTCCAATATGGTCCAGTAGATACAAACATACCACCATGGTACCCACTAAAGTGCCACAGTATCTACCAGGATTTTTGATATCATATTATTTCCCTGTTACCCTGTTATATGCATATAATAATGGCATATTATGGTATAACTACTTACCATAGTGAGCTCTAGAACATATGATAGTAAAATTTCTTATGGAAGACTAATGAAATTCTTCACTTCTTTCACCTATGATCTTTACTTGCTTTACATCTTGCATTCTGTATTTGTTTCTGACATACAACACAGTACATACAATGTTTGCACCACTGAGGGTCACTAATGAGGACGGATGCCCCACCTCACAAATTTTCGCCTTTGAAAATGTACAATAAATTTGCCTCGCCATACAAATCATTTTTAGCAAACAAGCGAATGACCCAAGCTGAACCAAACACGGGCTTAGTTGTGCATACGTCCGTGAGCCGTTCAAAACTTGTTTGCGTCAATGGAAAGCCAAGTGAAGCGTACTGTGTTCATTTTGTGCAAGATTTAGTTAAGACATAGCACCATGGATCCCAAGGACGGTAGCAAGAAGAAAACGGAGCCACTTCCAGTTTGGTTTTTAAAGCAGCCAAGAGGAATCATAAATTAAGGTTAAGTGAGATTTAATGTCTATTTCTTTCATATTTTACTTCATTGACATGCCTTTCTTAATGTTTTGATTGTTTTTATATGCAAAAGTATGATTATAGTGTTGGAAATTGGTGATATTGGTAATATTTTTGGGTGGCAGAAACGGATTATCTGCATTTACATTATTTCCTATGGGACAATGTGTTTCACAAGATGAACTCGCCTCAGGAACGGATTAAATTCGTATGCCAAGGCACTGCTGCGTTGTAATACAGTGGAACCTTGGATTACGAGCATTTCCTTTAAAAAAAGGAAAAATAAATCCTGACATATAAGTGTGTACGTTTGTGTGTACACAACGAAAACGCTGGTTTATCGGAAAAATAAACAAAAAATCTCTCTAATGACACTCGATTGAGCGACACACCAACGGAATCACTGCTGTAAAGTAAAAATAAAACAAATTAACCTGAACTTTACCTTTGACAAGAATCACGACAAAGCAGTGTTTCTGTGTAGAGCAGAGAGAAAGAGTGTGTGTGTGTGTGTGTGTATCTGTAATGGCAAAAGTTGGAGGGCTCTGTGTGTGTGTTCTGTGTGAAAGAGCAGCTGATACAGAGAGAGAAAATGGATCTTTAACCTCTCTAATGAGACTTGCTTTTGCTTTACACGCACGCTGTACACACGCATACAGACACAAAATAATATGTTTTACGCACACGCACATGGTCACAGTGTTATAGTAAACAGTATACGCGTGCATGGATGTTGATTATACCAGTAAGAGACGCGCACTAAGACCCAGCAGGGGAGACGATAACCTACAATTCCGCAGCGCAAGAGAGAGAAAAACCATTGGCTCAGTGATAACGTGACCATCGGCGTCAAAACAAGAAGCGCATTCGCGTGATACTTTATACTCAATACTCGTAAACCAAGACTTGTTCATTTTCCAAGTCCAAGTCAAAATTGATTAAAAATCTTTGCTCGCCTTACGGAACACTCACAGACCGCATTACATGCAATCCAAGGTTACACTGTACAGCTTTTTGACATTTAGCATTTAGGCATGCTGTAACGGGTGTCTTAGTTTGACGTGTCTGTGTAGTAGTCTCAGTAAGTTGGGAATGCAGCAAATTCATGCAGAGGATGGTAAAGTTCTCTTTTTTAGTAGGTATGTAACTGTATTGAATGTTGAGGCATGAAACTGCATTGTTTTGTGGTGTTCAAAATCAGGAAATGGGACAATAAAACAGGACATTATGAAACTGAAGATAACCTTTCATAAGGTATATATGTATGTGTGCGTCTGCGTGTGTGTGTGGGTGCGAGTGTGGGTGTGGATGCGTGGAAGAGAACCTTAAGTGAGAATTAGATCTGAAAATGGGAATGGGAAAAGCTTGCTCTCACACACACACATACCCATACACACACAGACTGCCAAGTGAGTGGAGAGTTTCACCAAGAGGGACAGATCTCAGCTGTCGGTGTGTGTCTTGTGTAACCGTGTCTACAACTGTACAATCTGTACACTGTAAAAACCACAACAAAAGCAACATATAGAGTCTATAAGGGTTTAACGTTTACCAGGCATGGATTATGGAAAAGCAGAAACGCTTCTTAAAGAACAGCAGCTGAAGGTGAGTGTGATCATAATAAGCAGATTATAACACAACAGTAAATGACAATTGGTGACTTGTGTAGAGTTACAGTTCTGAAGATGTAAAAATATTCATCATTCAACAAAAGTAACATTGAACTTGTTTGCACTAACAATATTCTTAACAAAGTAATTAATGAAGCAATCAATCAAGTAATCATTTAATTGATTTCTTAAAAAAACAACATCCTATGTTTGTTTGTATTGGATATTTAAAACATGTACATACGTACTGTGACTTTTTCAGAGATTAATACTTTACAGTGTAAAAGAAGACATTTGTTCATCTAAATAAATAATTTAAAGCACAAAAAACATTTTAGCTTAATACTTTCTATAAAGAATTATTTAACAAAATATTTGTCATAATTTTTTACCAGGTTCAGTTCCTTAAATATAGGTATTACTCTAGAGGACATTAATAAGCACCGAAAAAGTCTGTTTTATTTTTATTGATTTATGTTTGGCTGGAATTGTTTGGTATGAAATTAAAATTAAGTTACATTCCCTAGCCCTAGTCCACCCTAGCCCTCTTTCCTGCATCATCACAACTGTTTCTTACAGTTCTGCATTGTAAATGTAACCATTAATTCACCTTTACATCAAATCAGGTCACCTATGGGTGATTTGAGTTATGCATATTTTCAGATGAGTACAAATTTTACGCTTTTATGTCCCCGGAAATAGCCATACGGTTAGTTCCAGTTTGGTACGCATTAGAATACATTTACGTACAGAATGAGGTTTGTGGAATTTGTCTGTTGTGCTTATGTTACGGGTAGCAAACTCAAGGTAGTTGTGCAGAGCGGAAACATTTATAATGACCAAGACCTACTGTAATGTCTTTATGCTGTACCTCCGTTTTGATTTAAGACAGGCATAAAAATATCTGGCCTTTGCTTTTAATACCTGACCTGATATGGCGCATCACATTTACATCAGTGTAAATGTGCAAGAGTGCAAACATTAGGTCATTATGTAATAAATGCAAACATTTGCTTCGTTCAAATTTAGGGATTTTATGGGTAAAAATTTGTGAATTATGCTATCTGTGTTATTGCCAATTCAATCATTTCTAATACAGAACTAGCACTACACTGATCTGGTCTTATCCAGCATTCACACTAGCTGGTAGTTTGATTCTTGTGAGTATGTAGTGACAAATTAAAGAAATTAAACATAATACATTTAAACACACTTATTTTATTGAAATTTACACTCAAAATAAATGATCCCTTATTAATTGCAGACATGTACGCTAAATGCTAGCTTCATGCTAGCTTCATTGATAAAGCAGGCCATCTCTATTAACAGTTCACTTTTTTGTAATAATTATTAAATTTTCTTCATAATGTCTCGATGCACATTTAACAGATTGCAGGGGTGATAAGTTGTTCTTTTTTCTTCAACGTTTGTGAGTCACACAGTAAATGGGAACTAATTGATGAAGTAAAGCTGTGAGTGAGGAACTGAAAAAAAGTTGAAACACATGTGCCATAGGTGTGGTTAGAAAAAGATCATTCAGACCAGTTGCTTAAATTGATCAGATTTCTGCATTGTGTCTCATTTGCATTGAATTAAGCACATCTCAGTTGAAATCGCTTGGCAGGGTTAGCTCTTCCTAACAGGTGTTGGCCTGAATGAACACACCATCCTCTACAGTTTTTCTAGTAAGCATATCATAAATATGAGCACACGTCCAGTATGATCTGAGATCAGTTACAGTGTCGGTCCTGAGCAGTTAGTGTGTAAGAAGAGTTCTGTTATGCATCTAAACTTGGCCTAGCCGTTTTAATTGCTTACACACCAGCATTCACAAATCATGTGACAGCATTCACAAGCCGTTCACAGAAATAGAAGCATTAGTAACTAGCCCATGCTAGACATGTAAATAGTTCACATTATTTAAATATAAGTTCAATTAAGTTAAAATAAGTTGAATCTATTTAATGTGATGTGATTTATTTTGATAGGGTAACTGTTTAGTTGCAGCCATGAAGAAGTAAAACACTAGTGTTAGACTACTGAAACTTTTGGCTGCCACATACAGAGCCTGCACCGAGGGTCTAACGCACACAGAGTATGAAATGACAAGGACTCACACACACACACACACACACACACACACACACACCGACTGAGGGTTGTAACTAGAGCTTGTGTGTGTGTATTGGTGGGGGAATCCTAGGATGAATGGACGAAAGGTTACATTGCATATGGACAATCAAAAAACACCCAGAATATACCCACATATGAGGAGACTTTTAAACAGAAGAAATGTGTTTAATAATAATAATAATAATAATAATAATCATAAGTAGAAGAAGAAGAAAACTATTGAATCTTTCTTTTACACTATTTTCCCCTTTAAACCATTTCAATTCCCTGGGGAGGAAGTGACCATGCACCATGAGGAAGTGCTTACCTTAAAGGTAACCTGAGATTAACTATACACACACACACACACACACACACACACATATATACACACACAGAATTGCATGAAATTTAAGAACGATAAAGAGATCAACTACATTCGTTCTTAATCTGAAGCCAATTTGTTCTTCTGCTTCAGGATGTTCACATAACAGTGGATATATAGACGGAGAGACATAATTCAGCAATTTTCAGCACCAGATTGTGTCCTAATCAGCACCCCTATACTACTGACCAAACTCTCTGACTGTTGTTTTGTTCACACTGAGAAATACAAGTTTGTAGTAGAATGAAAGGACACGGATCACACTACGTTTGCGGTACAAATGAATGGTAGAATGGTAAAAATAATTTCCCGGCTTATTCCCATCATAGTGCGCAGTTTGGGACACAGCCACATAACCATAACCACGTCCTGCTAGAATTATTCACACAGGCTAGGACTTTTTGAATTTGCAAGTAGATTTTCTTGTGATATTCATGTGAAATGCAGTCGATGTTATTTGTGTTTGTGCGTGTTAATGGCAGTCTGCATGCTCTGTAATTTCTCTGTGTCTGTATGTGCTTCTATGTGAGTTTCAGGTTTTACATCGCAGGTTAGTCGAATAACTGTAATTTTTGCCTAAACACAGAGTACACCTCGGAAAGCTTAAAAATCACAAAAATGTAACTTTAACCACGCAAACAGATTCACACATACTCCTACATACCCTGCTTGGGGGGACATTCGGCAGGTCCCCATGAGTAAAGCTTTCAGGAATGTTAGCACGTTTCAGGAAAGCGCTAATGTAAAGTACTCAAGATCAGTCTCAAGACCACTTTTTGAAGGTCTTGGTCTTGTCCACATTTTTACTCTGTCTTGTGTCGCTCTCAGACAGAGAACTCTGTGTCTGATTTTATTTCAAGACTAAACTGTCATGATATTACTATGTCACCTGTGTATTGTCTGATTTATTTATTTATTGATATTGTTACTGCGAATTGCTGTATAACTTCCTGCCTCAAATGCAACCAATAGTTTTATACATTTCTAATTTCCAAGATTTTGTAGAAGACGCTGACTGTAAGCTTAATCTTCTGTAATCAAATTTGGCAACCCAAACCACAAAGAGTTCATCTAAAAATGATTGTGTGAAAGAAAACACACAGCAGTGTGTAAATTCTGCCATGCATTGCTTACTTAGCCAGCTGGGGCTACATCA
The DNA here is from genome assembly GCA_028570985.1 of Heterobranchus longifilis. Lineage (NCBI taxonomy): Eukaryota > Metazoa > Chordata > Actinopteri > Siluriformes > Clariidae > Heterobranchus > Heterobranchus longifilis. Next base: position 21,740,857 of record JAOVVB010000002.1, on the reverse strand, counting down.
ACTTTTATTATCACTTACAAAGGAAGTATAAACAAGGTGTTATGTTCTAGCAAAGAACATGATCAAGCTGCCTTTGTAGTAAAACTTTTAAGAAATCTATTTAGCCCACACTCAAAAAGATTTGGCCAGTATTAACTATATGTAAGGTACTTACATATGTACTATAGCCTATGTATCACAGTGCTAGTTTCAGTTATTTACCATGAAGCTAAATGTGGAAGCCGCTTATTTTAACCAACATAGATTGAGTGACATAGCTAGCTGGTGTTAACTAAGAGAGAGATCAAAGGATGACAAATTGGACAAATTCCTAAGTTACAGTTTTGCTTGTGAGTATCAATGACGAGACAGGTGACACAAAGCTATGTAGCTAATGTGTATAAAGCTACATTACGTCAGCATTAGCGAACGTCAGCTCCGACCTATGAACGGTAGCTACACTCGCGTGAGAGAGCTAGAAGTGTGACAGCAGATGAAGTAATTCGCCTCCAATTCAGATTTAGTTATTGAATGGGCTGTGGTGTCTGGTGGTACGCACTCTTTATTTTCTGTCATAGTTATGGGTATAAATATACAAACGCCGATCTAATATAATATAATTTTTTTTACCAGTCAAACACTATTGCTCATCTGTTTTGGGTGTTTTGAGCTTTTCTTTATCACTCTTTGAAATTATCAAACTTTATTTCTCACACTGGGGGTTAGAAAAAAAGGGAAATACACATCTAAATCATTCTATAATTTGGGGTACATTACATGTCCGTTTATGAAAAGTATATTTAATTAAGATATTGTCTTTAAAATAAAAAAACACATTTTACCTATTAAGGGAAAACATGTTATGATACCACTCAAACATTGTGTGTTTCACTTAGTTGGAACATTTTCATAATGTTGCCAAATTGACCATTTTTGCAATTGAAGGAATTTACTAACTTGAATAGCTATTTATATATATATTTTTTTACTTTTTTAATTATTTGAAATGTACCCTATATTTTATAAAGACAAATTTATTGCTATTTTGTGAAAGTAAATTTTTTTTAAACTCCTGTGTGATAGTATGACCTGGTTTGGCAATATCATACCATGCAAATCTAATCCTTGTGTAACCATTTTTTTTTTTATCGTTGTCATAATGCCTGTGCTGTGTACGTATTGTATTGATCTGAAAATTTCTGTTTTAATCCTGTACAAAACTTTTACCTAAATGTATGAAGATAACTTTGCTTTCTGTGATTCTTTTAATTGTGTATGGAAAGTGGATGTTTCAGATCACTTTAATTACCGCCTATGGTTTGCTTGTTCCACATTTGATCATGTTCACATTTGACTTCCACTGGTCTGGTCTTTTGTCTCAACCCGGTCTTGCCCTACTTTGGTCCACGTCTCAGGTTTAGTTAGTCTTAACTACAACGCTACTTTTCCGGATTCACACTTAAAGATACATTTTTTCCCTTATTCTGGCTACCCATCAAATCAATATAACTCTCAATTCTGTGCATTTAATCTTGATTTGTGAACTTTATATAAAACATTCACTCTCATCCAAACTCTCAGTTTCCTTACTGCTATATGTCATAAGAAAGCAGCACAAAATTTCAAATCTAAATCATGGTATTACAGGGGATGAAAATCCTAACCTACAACTCTATTATTAGCGTGTTGATATTTGTTCTGCCATAGGGTTCTGTCAATAACCGTCTTACTTTCTTTTTTTGTGCTTTTAAAAAAAAAAAAAGTATGTAAGCTTGCTGTTAATTGTGTAACACTTAACAGAAAGGAAAGGATTAAACATTTACATTTAGTAACCTGGTTAGTAATTTCAGGTATGGTTTCCTAGCACATTTGTGGTGAGTGCATGCATATGATTAAAGACTACACCTCTGTTGTGTGTGTGTCAGCTGTATTCATACATAAGTACATAAAAATGTAAAGACATTACATGGTGGGTTGAAAGCATGAAAGCAAAGATGCTAGTCTCACATTGCTTAATTCCACATTTCTCACTTGTGACTTCCTTATTTCAGAGTTTTGCTTTGACCCGACCCGAGAGAGAAAAAAAGTCACCAGGTTGCTGTGGAAACCACAGTGCGAATTTACAAACTGGCATAAACACACACATACGCATACACGTGGCCATGTCATGGTTATGTAGCCATGGGAACCCGACCACAGTGTTTCGTCTAGCTAATCGTAGATACGCTAATGCAAACCAAGCACTTCGGGAGCACAGGTTTAGCCTCATGCTAGTAACAAATTGCAGGCAATTTGTAGTGAAGCTTGGCAGAGCGGATTTAAACGATGAATCAATAGTGTGAGTCCATTTCCTCTAATGGATCCACAGTTCCTGTAATGTCCTAGTACAAAAATTGCAAAGGTTTCAAACTGTTGTTTTCACAGAATCATCAAATTCATCTACTTTCTCTTAGTACATATTAAAATTAATTGAAAAAATAGTTTCATATTGTTAAAAGTAATAAGTAATGTAGACTCTTTACAGTCTAACTCTGTCTGCGCTTAGCTATATTTTGTATTCGGTTTGTTTTGTGATAGATAACTTTTAGCTTGTAGCCTAGCTTGGTTTGACATTGTGTTTCTTGTTAGGTAGGAGTTAAAAGATTAAGCATGTAGCTGCTGTGAGTTTAGCTTTAGCTGCTGTGTGCTTGTTTTTTCTGGACATTTCCATTTATCGTCTGCCTCCAGAATATATGTGGAAACATTTCTGTTTCAACCATTTAATTCTTAATTTATTAATCAGTTATTCATCCTATACGACAGATCCAGTAACTGCTATGAATATGTACATCATCTGTAGTGAAAGGCAACCAAGCAAGACTGAGCAAGACAGCGAGAAAATCTAGTATCTATATACATAAAACAGAAATTTGGTTACTGAAACCCTCGGATCAGACTGCAGAGCGTCTGCAGCGAGTGGTGATTATTAGTTTTGATGTAATATGTTACTTGACGTTTGTAACACTAGGCAGGGTTGTCCACAGTGAAAACGGGAAGGCCAGGCTGAGCTCATAGCTCATAGCTATTAAAACTCCGGATCAGTCTATAGTGACAGTGCATACAACAGGCATATAATTATAAATTATAATACATATACAGTTATAATACATTATATTCTTTATAAATACCTAATTTGATATTAATTAAGAAAAGTAACAGTTTTAAAACTTAAACCTATATGCTTTATTTAAACAAACACAAGAATATACTTTTTAACTTCAATTTAAATTAAAAAAGGAATTTTTTTTTTATGGAGCAGCACATATCTCTGCTGTATCATTTGCCATAATTGTTATTTCTAAACAAACTTCACTCTTACCTATGCTCTGCTGCCTGCCAATTTGTGAATAGTTTAGAACATGATTTAGGAGGAATGGGAAACCTCTGTAAATTTTAAATTATCTTTAGAAAAATTAGAGTTTGGAGTCAGTGTGGTGATACATATGAATTGTGGAATTGTAGAACTGTGGAATTGTAGAACTGTTTAAATAAAACAGGTAAAGTGAGGCACCTTGACTTTATTCCTTCGTCTGAACCTCAACAAATACAGCCGACTGACGGCCTGCCATCCTGCAGAGCAAATCCCAAGGCTATTTTTGCTAAAATCCCATACACTGTTTAAAATGAATGAGCGGTCATACTATTTTTTAAAAGACGAATTGATGTACCCATCCGTGCCATTTTAGATGACAGATGCATTCACATGAGAATTAGATAAAAGTCACTTCTATTTATAAATGCAAACCGTCATAACCAGCTAAATCGGTTCTGACCAAAAAAATCCGAATTGTACTATGTGGCTTGGAATGGGGACACAACCTAATGACCTGCACCTAACAGATCAACTATTTTCGACATGAAGAGGTTTTGCTTCTATATGTAGTATTTAAGTACAGTAAATACTTTTAAATTCACACAACAGTGTATTAGTCTGACAATCTGAGTTGTGAAGTCCATATAAATCCCAGACCACCACTAGCATTGTTACTGTTTAGGCATGTTGCGTAGTGAATATTTATCTATTTGGAACTCTGGAACTGAATTCTATTGAATGTTTGTTGACTTGGCTTGTGCATATGTGAGATTAATGCAGCACAACCCACATTAGAAACAATGTTCTTCCACGTATAGCTAGCAATACCACTTTTCTCTCTCGAGATGTTTACATGCACCAGCTTTATCTTGTTACGAGTGTGTATTTATGTGTCAATATATTCATGATAACATATTTATGAGGGTGTACACCTCCCTATTGCGTGTGTTGTGTTACTTCAAGACCGAAATACAGAAAAGAAAAAGAACATATTGTGTGCGTCTGTGTATGTGTGTGTGTGTGTGTGTGTGTGTGTGGTTGATACCAGTGTTGAATTCAGTTAATTCATTCATGAATAATACAAATATGAGTTCTGATAGTCATCTTTTAAACAAAGCCCAACATTATATGTCCAAAAAAATGATACAATCATACTTCAAATAAAATATACTATATGAAAATGATGCATGTTTGCTTACTCACACAGGAGGAAGTGAGAGACAGAAACAGGAAGAAGTTTTGATCGCAGAACCCTGGGCCTATTTGAATATCTCTCACATGCAGAGAGTGTTCTGGAAAACCAGATATTCAGATTTGCAGCTTGTTTGGTGTGTTTGTGTGTCAGGAGCAGGGGACGGTAGGGTAGTTGAGGGGAATTTAAGGGAGTGATCACACTCTCAGGACTGCTTCTGAATTACCAGAAGGTTGCCAGATATGTGCATGTGTTTTGTATTAGCCATTTGGTTTTGGCCAGATGTAGTTAAAATCACTGGATTTACAGACTGGTGATAAGATTTTCACTCTCCACACATGGATTATTGCTATATTTTAAGATTTTAATAAGGATAAGCGACTTATTCTAATGATTTGCGTCTGATTTAATATAAAAACTGTACACGTTCCTGTTAAAATTGTAGAGTTTTATGATGCACAAAATGAAATCTAGATAAATTATGGCAAATATTTTTTGGACATTTAAGATATAATGACCAACAATTTTCAGGTGAAAATCAAATAGAAATGTTTTAGAGGAAAAAGAAAAAACTTTCTTCCAAAAGGGTTGACACCCTTTAACTAAATCTTTGTTGATTTACTTTGTAGCTTTCAGTAATATGGGTTAAGAAATAGCTTGATTTTGAATTTTATTTGATCCTTTTTTGATAGAATGATCTATGAGGGGATATTCTGTATACAGCCTTATGTCTCCTACCGTTTAGTCATAAGATGGTTGTGGTTAACCAGAAGGTTAATTCTGACTAGCCAATCAGCTAGTTCTGGGGAAAAAATAGAGTTAAATTAGTACTAAGTATACAATTCCTTGAAAGATACCTGCTCGATTGAGCTCAGTGGGACTGCTGAAACTTCATGTGAGTCTCAGCTTAACTTTGGACTGCATTTTTGCATGGCACGAGGGTTGCAAATTTAATAACCACCAAGACTTATAGTAATGTACTTACATGCAACTCTATTTTGATATAAGACAGAATTGAAAAAACCTGAACTACCTCTTTAAAGATTTTCCACAGGCTTTTCACCAGGATTTAGAGCTGAGCTTTGACTGGGCTATTTCAAAAAGTATTTTAAAACTATTTAAATTTGGACTGTGGGTCATTATCATGCTGTTAAGAGTTTGATTCATGTATCTTCAGCTGTAAAATTGGCCTCTGCAGGTTTTGCACTATCCACAGCTGAAGTGAAGCATCCCTACAGCATGACGTTGTCACCACCATGCTTTACCATGGGTATGGTACTCCTTGGGTTTCCTTATGTGCCAACGTGTTTTAGAATTATGCTCAAAAGCCATCCTTTCATAAGCACCCCTTATCGCATACATGAAGAGATTATTGTACATACTGCTGCCAGATGTTCTTGCAGCTCATTTAATGTTGCTTTAAGGTTTCTTGGTAGTCTTTGTAAAAGGTGTTCATCTTATCCATTAATCAACTTTGGAGGAAATACATGTAATGTTTTGGAAATTTGCTTTATACCCCTCCCCGTGTGTACCCTGGCTTTGAAAGTCAGATGAAACATCAAGAAATATGTCAAGAAACATCTGTAGAAAAAGTTTATCCTTCTTTGTATAAAATTTTAATCACTTCATTAATGGCAGGTGTATGATAATTACATTTGAGCTTGATTGGATTATTCAGAGCACAGCCATATGGCTTATTATAAAGGTCTCTGCGCCAGGGAAATAGCCAGGAACATATTTTGAGGGTTGTGTAGAGTTTTTTTTTTAATAAGAAGAACTGATTTACCGTGTTCTTTAATTTGGTTAAAGTAACCTTATTAAAAAAGAAATAGGACAATGATAAAATAATGATAAAAAGCTGCATACATCACAACACTATATCCAGTTTCTGCCTTGTCTGCCAATCCTTGTCACTCAGTCTAGTATTTCCTTAATCCTACAGAGTCCATTATACTGATAATTGGACCTGGTCCATTTTTTAACATTAACATTCTGCTGCAGCAGAGTACAGAAAGCCTTGCCAATAGCAGCTGGCGTTAACACCCTATCCTCCACAGTCAAAGCACTTTATCCACTACCAAAGCACTTTATGTTCATTACCTGAGTTTTCATGTTATTTAATGGTTTTCGCCTTTAAAGCAGAAAAAAACAATTTTTTTGTAATTCTGGATCCACCCATAGTAAAGACATTACCGTATGTAATTACATTAGCTATTAACCTGGTCGAGTGAAAGCCTGATTGACCTCCTACCCTCTCTGTTGTGATAATACGCTGGTATTATAAAATTGCTGGTAAGGCAATCTAAAACACATTTACACAAAGTTAGTAATGTGATTGGCTAGACGTTTGATCTGTCAATCAATGGCTAAGATGTTTTATCTGAGGAACCATAATGCTTATCAAATAATCAACCATAGTGTAGCACAAGGTAATATGTTACATTGGGACTATTTAAACCCAAAATCCAACATGTGGTTATGGGGTTACTTATGCAAACAGGTTACTGTAAATTTGATTAATCTTTTTTAGATGATTATTTCAGTTGAATGTTAACCATTTAACATTCCACTCAACCTTTGGTAGAGTATATTTTGAGTCGCTTAATCTTATTTAAACAATATCACAGGAGAGGGAGTGCTGTTGTACTGAACTTAAGTGCAGCAGTGGTGCAGTCATAGGCACGAGGCCACATATCGAGGGCTGAAGGCATCACAGCTATGCTGATATTTAGTACAACAGCGTGACCTCAAGTGTGATGAATACTAGATGAATAGTAGATGAATACTGCCTTTGTACAATATTAACTGTTGTATAATAAAAAATATGTTAATTGAGTCATCTCTCCCATGAGGTATGCGATGCTAAAGAATCCATTGTAAATAGTAAATAGTATGCATTTGTATTTGTCTGTAGCATACCATGATATATAAAGTGTATCTACTTCCTAAAAACAATTGTAGTGTTGTACTATTACACAACAATCTAGCATTTTATCTGACTTTTAGTAGTTGTTTTGATAAATGTTTTGATAAATTTACCATGAAGCGACATCTCAACCATTTGGAAGAGGCATATATTGGGGTCTGTGAGAAGAAAAAAAATTGATTGTTGCTGTTATCCTAAGCAAATAAAGAGAACATTAAAGGGGTAACAGTAATTAATAGTTTTTTTTTTTCATTGTATGGAGGTTGTTTGTTTGAGACAGTAAGTGAATTAGATCACACTCCAGCACACTGTATTAATGTGGACTTCTAAATATGGACATTTACTCTGCGAGTGTGTGGCCTACTAGAAGTGTATGTGTTTGTACGTAGGAGGGAAAGGTTTTATAAAGATGTGTTAAATTAAAATGAAAATTGTTTACTGTCTAAAATCCTTATTATAAAATCCTACACTCCCCCTCAGTCTTCCCTCAGTCCTCACTTTATTCTATCTTACTCTCTCTCACAGAGTGAGTCTGAAGCGAAGATCAGAGGTCAGTCTTTATTTAGCGTCTCACTCTCACTCTAGGCTTTGTGTAGCCTTTGACCTCATTACATTTCTCTACTGGCCCCGAAAAGTTTCCATAACTCCATCAGTGTGTGTGTGTGTGTGTGTGTGTGTGTGTGTGTGTGATTTAAGAGCTATCTTATCAGAGAATTCATCTTAAATCCCCTCTTAGAACTATTTATAGACAAGAGCAGAAAACAGAGATACAAAGCAGACTTTTGTTTAAACTTAGCATCTAAGAAATGGCTTAAACGAGTGAAAAAAAAGTTTTTCTACCAGGGACCCCTTACTGTGTAGCAGAATTTGCAACATACACAGGAAAAGGCCATTAAGGTCATAATTGTCATAAATGATTTAAATATAAATTCTAGCCTTTAGAACTATTGATGAAGTCGTGGCTCAGGCAGTTGAGGCTATGGGAGGGTCTGAGGTTCGAGCCCAGCCACTGCGGGGTCGCCAGTGTTGGGCCCTTGAGCAAGGCCATTAATTCTAAGCCGATACACTACCGTTCAAATGTTTGGGATCCCTTTTTAACTCCATGATTTCTACATACATGATTTTTATTTCTTTCTAAATTGTAAAGCTGAAGGTGTCCAATTCTTTAAACAGTTAATGTTAGAGCAAGGTGCTAATAACGCCGGTTTAATCCTCACTATGGGCCAAATCCAAGGTTTGAAAAAACAAGTCCCAGCACCGCTAAACTGCCACTATTAAGCCATTGAGCAAGGCTATTAGGCCTGAGCAAGGCCTAACCCACTTTGCTTTAGGGCCGCTGTATGACCCAGTGCTCTGACCTTAGCTTCCTATCTGGGATATGCAGTACAGTATATGTCCTATATGGGATATACATTTCTCTCTGCTCTAAGGTACAATAATTTAATATTAAATCTTAAAATATAACTATTAGTTGACTGTAATGTGATATTATAGAAGTAATACTATTAGCAGTGTTTGGGGATGTTACTTTTTAAAGTAACTAATTACATTACAAAATTACTGTCTTCAAAAATAAGCAGTTACATTACAGCGTTACTTTCTCATAAAAGTACTTTTCTATTGCAGAAAATGAAAACTCCTTTGTGATTCCTCATGCATGTTGTTTTAGTCAAGACCTTTATAAT
>JAOVVB010000002.1:21719222-21731623 GCA_028570985.1 Heterobranchus longifilis | reverse complement strand
ATATAACTTTATTAATTAATTCCAGGGAGAAAATTTGATATTATAAAAAGTAGAGATTTCATAATAATAATAATAATAATAATAATAATAATAATAATAATAATAGTAATAATAATAATCAGTATAAAATTTAATAGTTTCCTTTATAAAGTTTATTAAATCAAAGTTATCAATTTTGATACATTTTCGAATAATGGTTGGTATAATTCAATTTGATTAAATTTTATTTGTATAATGCTTTTAACAATTGACATTGTAGAAAAGCAGCTTTACACAACCAAAAGAATTATTGAAGTTTGTATGAAATGTAAATGTGTATGAATCAAAATGATAAGACTGTCCCTGATGAGCAAGCCGAGGGTGACAGTGGCAAGTAAAAACTCCCTTTGATGGGAATAGGAAGAAACTTTGAGAGGAACCAGACTCAACAGGGAACCCATCCTCATCTGGGTGATAATAGATAGCAGGGATTGATCTGCATTCATACTGTGTGTTAGCATAATACTGTCACGTCAATGCCAAAGTAGCTGTCTCACTAGTAGATAGATAGATAGATAGATAGATAGATAGATAGATAAATAGATAGATGGATACTTGCTTGATGTCGAAGGAAAATCCAGCTCACAAAAGGCATCATGTCCTACCACATCCAAAACCACCTGCCCATAAGATTACCTGCTACTCCATAAGACCACTAAATGTCCTGTCATTTCTGAAGTAGGGCCAAAATGGATCAGACTTGTTTGTCTAATCATTTTTATTCATACACATTTTCGTTGTGACCATGACCATCATTAAAAGCGCTATACAGTACAAATAAAATGTAATTGAATTTGTACAGCACATCCTACAAGCGCTTCATAAGATAAACATATGGACCCAAGATTCCCCAGCAGAACATTGCTCAGAGCATCTTACTCCCTCTGCTGGCTACTCTTCTTCCCATAGTACATTTGGTGCCACAAGTTTCTCCAAGGAAGTGGCGCACCTGATGTAAAGAAAATAAGATTCACAAGATAAGGAGGTCTTCTCCCATTGCCCCATGGTCCAGTTCTGATAATCATGTATCTATTGGAACTGTTGCCAGTTCACCGGTTGCCCTTCCTTGCACCATGCTTGGTAGCTAGAAACCACTGCATACTGGGAACACGGCACAAGACCCGCAGTTGTGGAGGTGGGCGGATCCAGACGTCTAGCCATCACACTTTGGCCCTTGTCAACATCATTTAGATCCTTACATCTGCCCATTTTTTCTTCTTCCTACACATTGACTTTGAGACCGTACAGGTTAATGTATTTTAAAACTTGACAGGTGCAACTTAATGAGATAATTTATGTTAATCACGTTCATTCAGGTTCATTCATCTATGTGAGAGATGCAGATGGAAACATTCAGAATGCTTAACACATACAGATACAGCTCATTAATGAATCCAATCTACAGGATTTTACTGCAGATACAGTCTTTTGTTTAATAACAATGGACATTATTACTCAATTCAGATTTACATTTAATGAGGACACACAAGAGGATCTTCAGTCTATTTAAATGCTATATAATCGAACCTGAAATACAATCAGGAGAACGTTGAAATTAATTTTGCGGCTTTTTTTCAGCAAATAAAAATTGGCTGTCACAATATTTTTGTATATTTTTTGTTTTTGGTTGGTGTTGTTGTTGTTGTTGTTACTGGCCTTGTGACAATTTTCCTTCCCTCAGTTTAACATTTAGCGCCTGCCAAAGCTGACTTCTTGCTGCTGAACTCGATGACGGCGGCGGCGGCAGAGCCGATGTGTTCGGAGTGACACTGACTTCCAGAGTCTGGGAAAAGGGCCAGCAGCTCGATATTCATTCATACCTTTACAAATCTCAGAGTTGAGCTTAATGGTGATTTAATGATGGAAATGGGGATTGTTCCTTCACCCCAATGTAATTTGTTACCTTGAATAAATATATTAGCTTGTTCTTAATCCTTTATAGCTAGCAGGTACAGTGTTTAAGAAAGCAGTGCCCTTAATCTGCCATCTTTGCCTCGGAGGGCCGTAATGGGTCTATTTAGTCAAATGAGAACTGACAAGCCACCGTCTGCTTAGAGACGCAGGAGACTTGAGTCCGAGCAAAATAAAGTTTTCATCAGTTTCAAACATCACAAACAAAAAGAACGGAACTTTCGCGGATCGTGGGTGTTTTGTCAAGGCCAGGTGGCACAGAGTGATTCAAGAGAATCTCTCTATGTTGTTTTTTTTCCCTTCCTCCTTCTTTACTTATTTATTTATTTATTGTAATGATAATGTTTGAAGTGTAAATAGCCACTCCTCACTGGATGAGCTTTCCGGTTTCCCTATACCCTGCGGCTGCGAGGGCTGGACTCCCACGAGCCATCATCCTCATCCCACTGTTTCATATGCAAATCCGCTTCCTTCAGCATCGACGTTGCTACCCTGACTGTCTCTGGAGGAGTTGAGAAGTCTGCATAAATGTGTCCTTTATTTTATTTGATTACCTGTACAAGAAGCCTCCATTTATAGATGCTACAGATTGAACAGATTCCTGACACACATGCCAAGACACAACTGCATGCCAATGATGTACAAACTGCACATTTGCACGAAGAAAAAAAAAAGAAAAAGGAAAAAGTGCAGATAGGTGTATATATTTATGTCCCCAGGCTTCCCCAGCTGTCCTCATTCTGTCCCTTCAGCATGCTTCCAGAATCACATGAAAGTAGTTTGACCAGTACACTGGCACCGGATTTACATAAACACTGACTTTGACATGAAACACCAAATAAGTTATGAAATATGCAAGCGCATCAAGTTAAATCAGGTCTAGTCAGCTTTTATTTCGAGGCAGTATCGGACAAAATGTGCAACTTACTGTAAAAGTTTCAGGTTCAGAGCTGGTGAAAGATCAATGACAAAATGTAATCATTTACTTGTGTAATTAAGGAATATCTTGAGGGTGATTTACAAAGAACAAATGACGACATGAAGGACTTCAATGTGGACTGTTGGTTGAAGTACTAAAGAAAGCCAATGCAGCACAAATTCCTGAAAAACGTTAATGCTGGACACGATAGAAAGGTGTCAGAGATCTCAGCGCACCACAGCTTGCTTTGAATGGGGCTTAGCAGGCAAAGAGTTCAAGGTTGTTGATCCGACCTCCAAATTCTCCAGATTCTCAATCATGGAATGTGCTAGACAAACAAATCCATGAAGGACCAACCCCACAACCCACAGCACCCAAAGGATTTCCGCCGCTAATTTCCTGTTGCCAGACCATAGCTCGTCCCTCCCAGATGTCTTGTGGAGTCATGCCCCAAGGCAAGAGCTTTCCTGGCGAACCTACAAAATATATGGCTAAGGCAGTGAGTTACAGATCAGAAATTCAATTAAATTCTGAATTCTGAAGCTGAATTAATTAATCTCTCACATGCAGTGGCTGGTTAGAATGGGGTGCGGCAACCTACTGATGGCGGGGCTCGAACCCAGATCCTCAGATCTGGAAATGAATAACCTAGAACCTGACCCACCATTCCTACTGTAAAGGCTGGAGTTTGTGCAGCAAGAGAAAACTTTTCTGACATTATGTCAGACATGAGAGGATTCTATAGAGAAAGCACTAATATGAATAAATTAATCTGACATTATTGCGGTTGTAAATTTGACATGTTGCAGAGGTTGTCTATCAATAAGCTGTCAAATTGTTGTGGTTTTGCCCCACAGCATCATTTTTATTTTGATCAGAAATGTGATTTGACATTCATCAGGCTTAATTACTCAGCGTAAGCAGTTGTAAATCAGTGTTAAAGTGCACAACATAATTATAGCTGTTATGTACAATATACGCTGTTAACTAATTGCAGCAGTGTGCCTTAAGCTCTTGCATGTAAATAAGTTAGCTTGATCATTTGTTTTTTTAAGTAATATTTGTGGGGATTTTAGAGAGCAACTCAAAACTTGTTCAAGCTTTCAAATGTTTAAATGTTAAAAAGGAGCACAGATCCCATGTTATTGGAGAATTTATATAAAAGTTTTTTTTTATGTCGGCAGGTCTCATAGCCATGACACATTGAGGGAAAGATTTAATATTGTAAATAAATAAATAAATAAATAAGAGGCAGCTGCTGATGCAGATCACTGAAGGATCCTTGATGCTTTTTATTTAAGGAACTTTAACAAAAAAAAAAATGCTTCACACAAACCACTGACTTGGGAAAGTGTGTGTTTTGTTAAATGCATTAATTAGAGCATGACAAATACACTCTTTGGATTTTGATCCAAATGTGGGTTTTGGAATTTGGTCATTGTGTATCTGTTGTATATTTATAACCCAAATTCCATTAAAAAAAAAGTTGGGATGAATGAAAACTCCACATCAGCTCATTATTTGATAAATTGAATTATTTGTTGAAAATATGCACTCATTTCAAATCTGGTGGCTGCACCATCCTCCAAAAAAATTTGGGACAGTTTATCAGTGTGTAACATTAGCATTTCTATTAATAACACTTTTCAAGCATTTGGTCGACACCATTTGGTCAAGTTTAGCTAGCGGGCGTTTCCTCCATTCTCCCATTATTTACCTGCGCAATTATAAGGGTCTTGCCATATTTCACGCTCCATAATACACCACACATTTTCTATTGGATCACGCAGGTCAGTGTACCACTCGTACTCCCTGTTTAGCAGCCATTTCACTACTTGAAATGTTGACATGTTGGACCACAGAACACGCTTCCAGTCTGCCACTTTTCAGATGAGAAGCCTTTGATGTACAGCTTACTTAAGGCTTAAGTTGCATTTGTAAATGCAGAGACAAATGTTAATGTTGAACCCAAACTAAAGTGTTTTTAGGACAGTGATGTCAGAGGGATTGGAGCTCATACATAATTAGAAGTGGTTTTCGGCTCAACCCTGAAGTGAAGTGAGATTTTACAGGTTTCCTTGAATTTCTTGAATTGAGTTTCTTGATGATATTGGGTACTAACATTGGTGAATGTTATCTTGTAAGTACTGGATAATGTGCTAGTGTATCTGTTGAAGTCTTGCTCCATCCTCGCTCTATAAGGACCAGGCGTTTTTTTGAATCTCCTTGTATACTGTAATATAATTGGTTCAGTTAAAGCAAGTAGCTAACTGGCTCCTGTTCAAAATGTACTATAATAACCATTGATCTTAAATCTAGCTGTACATTTTCATATACAATGCAAATTAAGTTATTTATTTATTTATTTATTTATTTTTTCATTGCTACTACTGCTACAACTACTACTGCGGGCAGTGTTGGCTCAGGCGGTTGAGGCTCTGGGTTGTTGATCAGAGATCAAGGTTGGAGATTTGTGCACTGTCACTGCCGGATGGCCATTGTTGGGCCTCTTGGTCAAGGCCCTTAAACCTGTGCCTATACAAAATCATTCCGCCATTGCTGGTCCCAAAGGCCAGATTGGAAAGGAGAGTGCTGTATAATAGATAAAACCCACTGCCTGATGTGCTCACGGGAACAACAACAAAAAATAATTAATTAATTAATTCATTCATTAATTAACAATAAAGCAATATCACACAATCAAGTGCTGTTGTGATGAATATCAACACGAAAGTGATGCAATTGTAGGCATCACAGCTTTTATATACTGTATTATAAAACAGTTCCACAAACACAATTTTTTATCACCAGATCATGATTTGTTGTTGTTGGTTTGTTTATTTAGTTAACCAGTTTATTTTGCTCGCCAGCACATATTCTTCAGTGATTAACAGGACAAACTAACCACAACAGTTAGTGTAATTAACAAGGGTAGGAGTAGTTTTAAACTCTAAAAGGACCTGTCTTTACATGACCCACCTTCATTAAACCTCAAAGATAATGTCTTCGTTGAAAGTTGAACCCTAAATCTATTTTGCACAAAAAAACAACCGGTTATTCAAAAGGTCCTACTAATGCATAAATATTAATTAATTAATTTATTTATTTATTTACCCATTTATCACTTATTTAAGCTAGTAAGTAACAAAAATATGCAACAAAAAACGGCAAATAATAACAGCCTTCAACATTTTTGGCAACATCCGATATGTTCTTTATATAGAACAATAAACAATTCAGCTACAAACAACTAGCCTTTTCCCATTTTTAATCATTGCCACCACCCACAAAGTGTATAAACACAACAATACATACGAATAAAATAATGGAGTACAAAATACAACAGCAACATAAATCAATCAACTCTAATTATCACATGCATGACAGTCTGCAATGTTCCATGAGACAGACGCTCTCTCCTTTGTTGAGTGGAGAACAGAAGGCAGCTTAGACTTGTTCTTTCTATGGCAGCCATGGTGAATGGTCTTTTCAGGAGCTGCTGCCTGAGTTCTTAAGAGGTTAAGAAATTGTCATGTGTGTCAGCAACAAGATCAGATGTAGCCTTAACTCAAGAGCTATACAGGACCTATGTACAGTATGTAGGCCTGTAGGTCAGTTTTTCTTTTAACAAATTGACAGTTTTTTAAATATGGAGACAGTGAAGGATGGTATGCATCTTATCCCATCTCATCCTTAGTTTCCTTCATGTTTGCAGAATCCCTCAGGTCTTGTTATCTTCAGGAAGTATGTATAATGTTGAGTTGATGTCCTTGGAATATGTGTGCATGGAGTTTGCATGCTCTTCCCATGTTTGGTGGGTTTCCTCCAGGTACTCTGGTTTCCTCCCACAGTCCAAAGACATGTAGATCAGGCTAATTGACGTTCCCAAATTGCCCGTAGAGTGTGAATGTTGACCACAGTCATAAAAATGTGAATAAATACAGTGGTCACCATTGATCTCCATGGTACCTAGTTGGGCTACAGAGATTCCTAGATGGATGGATGGATGTCCTTGGCTTGGGTGAGCGGCTAACTTGTGGCCCCTTGGTCATCCGGTCATGTGTGTTTATCTTTATCTTTGTCTTCGTGGTTTGTGTGATGTGTAAAATATTTTCTATCCACCAGGTCAAAAACGATCCTAAGACAAGACCCTGGTGACATTAAGCTTTCGTGAAAATATGAAGAAAGGTGATGCTTCGTGTTTTCTCATGTTTTCTAGGGTCACTCTAGGAAAAGTAGTTACTGTACATTTCTGTTTTAAAAAAGATCATTCGGTGGTTCTCTCTGCTGTTCAACATAGTGGAAGACAACACGAGGGTTCAACCTGGATGGCAATAGCATGTCTCGGTCAAAGCACATCTTTGGAATTTGAAGAGAAAGGAGAGTGAAGAACGTCTCTTGCAGCAGACTCAGAGCAATGCAAGAAGGAGTGGACTCCAGGAATGACCAATCAGGCACCCCGCTTGCCCCAGATTGCCTTGGCTGTGCTTGGACTCTGTGGGCCCACTGGGAGTGACCATGCTAGTGCAATAAATGACCTTGTTGTGCCTATCCACTGCATCGCAACAATGATAACTTGAACACAACAGATTGTCTGCCGCTTTCCCAAAGATAAAGTCATTACACAACAATTTTTCTCCTTGCCCTAAATGATGGATCTGCTAGAGCCTGGTAGAAAACTTTATAGAAAAGTGGGACATTTTGGAAAGGGTTATTTTTAGATGTGATTACTTTACCTACTGGAAGTCAGAATGCCATTTCCCCTGTAGCTCAGAATATGCTAAAATGCTTTCTTTTTGTCTGTATGCAGTTATGATTCAAGGTATAATTTTTAATACAACCAATCCCATTACTATCCAGCTAAAAGCCCGTTGAACTAAACACAAGTCTAAACAAATCAATTCACACAATTCCCCAATTCACTTAATATGGAGACTTTATTTATTATTAAAATAAACAGGAACTAAATTGTTTTTAGTGAAGTCTCAGGCAAAAAAACTGCAACATATTCACTTAACCCAATGGTGTGTAATTTTCTTACATCTCGAAAAGTGTTTTAATAGCCTTCTCAGCTCTGTATTGGAGTGCTTGCCAGAAACTGGTGGTTTTCCGGCCTCACTTGAGATTTCTGCTGTTAGATAATTAATAAAGAAAAATAATCTGGACCTCCTGCATTCTGATTCATTTCACACAAATACCAAATGTGGACTTCAAAAATCACTGAAAAGGGTTGTGCTTAAAGAGCTAAACGTCTTTTTACCTCAGCAGTAACCCTTTTTTTTTTTAAGGTGTAATCAGGTCATTATACAGTGCTGAGCAGCATGGTTAATAACGTAAAACTCAGTGGTTATGAGAACTGCATTTGATTTTTCAGCAGCCTACGCAGAGAGTAGTTAATGATCTTGGCCACAATGGTGATGAGACTGGCGTAAGAGAACTTGTATTACTTGATTCTTTTGTGCCCTTTGACACTACAGACCATGCAATATTAATCAAACGGCTTGAAAAATGTATTGCAATCTCAGAGCATGTTCTTAAATGGCTTAATTTGTATTTAATCTAGCAGAGAAATTACTTTTGGTTGTTCTTGGTGTGACCATTTTACCAATCTATTACATTTAGGATGGTGTCCCACAGGGGTTTGTCTTGGTTCCCTTATCTTGTCCTCATACGGTAGGTATACACCAATCAGCCTTAACATTAAAACATTATTATGCAATATTAAATGCACTTAGGTAGTGGGTTGCCTTTAGTAGTGGACCATTTGAGTGCTGTTGGTCTATGTATGTTAAACTTGTTTGGCTTGTTAAGGCTATCCTGGTAGGGTGTGGTGGTCCTTCCTTACTAAAAATAAATAAAACAAAATGTAATTTTTTGTATCTAATTTGTCACCCTCCTAATTGAGGGGAAAATCAATTAGGAGGCCAAATCACCATTTTTGTTCATGATGCCTGGTCTAGTTGTAAATAAAGACACATATAGAATTATATAGAGTAGTGGTGGCTCAGAGGGCTAAGACACTAAGAGTTACCGCTCCAACAGGTTGCCATTGTTGGGCCCTTGAGCAAGGCCCTTAACCCTATCTACTCCAGAGGCGCTGTATCATGGCTGACCCTGCGCTATGATGACCCTGGTTATGCTGGGATATGTGAAGAAAAAATTCACTCTGCAGTAACGTACAGTATATGTGACAAATAAAGGTGTAAACTTAAAGGAAACAGTTATTAGCAAAGCAAAACTAAATACACTTGTTCCATAAATAAATCTAGAAGTTTGGGAAATCAAACAAGATCTGATTAATCTTTTTTCAAGAGTTCAAAGATTCATGAGAAGACCACTCTTTTATAGTACAAATGTATACAATTCTGTAAAGTAGTCTAACGTCAGCAGGTCCAAGTCATCTGATTTATCACCATCTAATATACCGGTGCAATGTAGAATGAGTGGATCATTTATTTTTGTATGACCAGTCATATGATCACTCATATCTTTATGACCAACTGCCTAATTTTGAGCAGGTTCACCTTCTGCAACCAAAACAACGATATCCTGTGTGTTCTGATACCTTTCTATGGGAACCAGCATTAATCTTTTCAGCAATTTGAGCTACAGTAGCTCTTCTATTGGATTGGACTACACAGGCCAGCCTGCAGTCTGATCCAACAGACAAATCGCTTAAATCGTTAATGCTGGTTCCCAGCACAGTGTGCACACATACAGTAGTGCATCAGTATTTTAGTTGCAACGGAGGGCGACCTACTCAATATTAGGTCATAGTGTTATGGTTGATCAGTATATATCTGCACATTAATAATTCCCTGTTTTCTAAAAGAAACATCAACTTTTAATTCAAATTATATGACTAATTGCAATTTTATTTACAGCCTATTAAGTAAAATTTATTCACTCACACTCACTCCCTCTCTTCATCACTTTTCCTATAAAGACTAACTGGGGGGCCTGGAGCCTATCATAGGGGACTTTTAACAAACCAGTTAGATTTTTTTCCCTAATGTGACCTCATATAAGAAGAACCCTTTCCCCTGGCTTGTTGCACAGCTCTGCTGTTCTCTGATTGAGCTTGGCTCATTTACACAGGCACTAAAACACAAACACACACTTTTTGAGGGAGCTCTGAGACCCGTGTTTCGCTGTTGAAGAAATAGTAAAATATGAGACCTTTACGTCTTGGAGAAATATAGAGTACTGAAGTCTTTAGGGTGTGATAAAAAAAGTCTAAGCCACGTTATACACGAAGAAATGTAACGTATAATGTGGCAGGGAAAATATTGAGTATGAATTAATCCAGTGATGTATGAATCAGAACACTGAGGCTAATTCATTCACAGTCTCCTCTCATCTGACAGCTTGACCTTTCAGTAAGCTGTTGGCTTTAGGCATCATTTCATTTTTCTCTCATTAGAACTGTCACGAGCCTGCACAATCTTCAGTACATCCAGGTCATAACCCCACCCAAGGTTTTCCGTTCTCCCCGGGCTGATTACCCGAGTACACCTGTCCCTAATTTGGCAACCTACTGGTAGAGAATTTACTCCTGGCCGATGTATCTTACTTGCGTGCTTATTTCCCCTGCTTATTCCCTGCGACTCTCTAGTATTTCGTTTCTGTATTTGACCTTGCCTGTTTCTTGGATTTCATCTCGTGGTGCTAAGGTGGAAGCAGTGACCGACTGGCCCAGACCAGCCACTCGAAAGGATCTCCAGCGCTTTCTTGGGTTCGCGAATTTCTACCGTCAGTTTATCCAAAACTACAGCTCAGTTGCAGCCCCGCTCATCGCCTTCACTTCCACTAAGAACCCCTTTCAGTGGTCCGATCAGGCAGAGGATTCGTTCACCAAACTAAAGAGTCGGTTCACTTCAGCACCCATCCTCACACAGCCGGATCCACTCTTCAGTTCATAGTGGAAGTAGACGATTCAGTCTCCGGGGTGGGGGCGGTACTTGGCAGGCGTTTAGATGTTTGGCCGATCTGAGATACTCAGAGGTCGCCAACCGACGGCAAACTAAACCCCTGCTGGTATTTCACTTGCCGCCTTTCGATCACAGAAAGAAATTATGGAATTGGCGACCGGGAGCTACTCGCAATAAACTTGCACTGGAGGAACCACTGGCTCGAGAGGACCGAGATTTCTCATTTGGATGGACCACGAGAATCTTGAGCATCTCAGATCGGCCAAACATCTAAACGCTTGCCAAGCCAGATGGTTCTTGTTCTTTTCCTGTTTTAACTTTAAGGGAGCAAGAACACCAAGCCTGATTCCCTCTCCCATCAGTTCACCTTAGTCACAGACTCCAGTTTCCACCATCCTGCCATCACAAAGTCTCATTGGGGCTACCTCCCTCGACATTGAAGCACTGGTTCAGCATTGGCTGGAACAAGAGCCTGGCAAACTCTTTATACCACTGGCAGCTCACCCCCCAGTCCTCAAATGGGGTTATAGCTCGCGACTAGCCTTTCACCTTGGTGGAGCTCGCACCTGACGTCTGCGCTCGCAATAAGACCAGCAATAAGCCACCAGCAGGTCTCCTCTGAGACCTATTTCTCAGACCACTCCCAGTGCCCCACAGAACCTGGCCCATATTGCCCTAGACTTCATCACAGGGCTCCCAGATTCAGATGGCTACACCTGCATTTTAAACATTGTCGACCGCTTCTCGAAAGCCGCTCACTTTGTTTCCCTGGTTAAACTTCCCTCAGCCAAAGAGACGGCTGAGTTGCTCATTCTGCATGTCTTCCGCCTTCATGGTATCTCTGTTGACATCGTTTCAGATTGCGGAGCCCAGTTCTCTGCCCAGTTCTGGACAGCATTCTGCACGGCATTCTGCAAACTCCTCTGGTTATCACCCTCAGAGCAACGGGCAGACCGAGAGGGCCATTCAGGATCTTGAGACAGCAATTTGGTGCATGACCTCCAAGGACCCATGCTCATGGAGCCGAATGCTCATGGAGCCGAATGCTACCATGTGTAGAGTATGCACACAAGGTCTCTCCTAGGTTCATTAGCCCATTCACCATAGTCAAGATCATCAACCCTTGCACAGTCAGACTGCTCTTATTGTCCACTATGCGACGCATCAGCCCTTCATTCCATGTCTCCCAGATAAAACCCATAGGATCCTGTCCACTAAATATCCTGTCTCACTCCCTACCGGGTTAACTACCTGAATGTCGGACGCCGCGATCGCATTATCTCTAACTTTGTTCAAGTACACGCGACTGTTGGAAATTTCATCTCACACCCCCACTTCCGGGTTTGTAGTGATTCCGCCCCGTCATCGACACGCTTCCGCCCTTGTCATAGGGGATTTCCCCACACGGTCTGGTAATACCCTCTTTCACAAGCACAGCTTCTCTTCTTTGCTCCTGCTGCGCCTGCAAGCTAAACTCCTTCGGCCAGTAATAAAGTTTTCAAATAAATTACCTGTCTGCTATTGGCAGTGGTGTCAAAAGTATTCACATTCATTACTTGGGTAGAAGTATAGATACTAGGGTTTAAAAAGACTTCTTTAGA
>JAOVVB010000002.1:21696903-21711450 GCA_028570985.1 Heterobranchus longifilis | reverse complement strand
GTTAAGAAGCTGCGGATTTACGGTTCGGGTTTGGAGTGTGAATTGCTCTTTCGAGAACTCCTCAGCTTTCAGAATTGTGTATAAGCTTATTAAACACTTATTAAGCATAAGCACATTAAGGTTTATTAAGTTGAAATCCATTAATTACTCTGGATGCTTGTTAATACGGTGCATTTTAATATAAAAGCAGTAGACAGAAATGCAGCTTGGAAAATTACAATCTACATTCAGCACTGTACTGTTTCTTATAATATCAGATCTGCACTGTTATGTTTTTCCAGCTGTTTACAGGGTGTGCATATCGAAAACGGATACTTAGTTACACATGATCGTACGTTTGCAAAAGACACCGGGTGGAACACATGTAAAGCTCCCCAGATATCATTATTAAAAAATGAAATAAAAACATCTGTACGAAACATCTGTACTTAAGCCTGTATGAATAGTGTTGTGCAGATGCAGATCATCAACAAGCAAAGAGGAAAAACAGAGAACAGGCAGAGCCCAGGGTGAATAAGTAAATTAGTCCTATAATAGGTATATGGATATCGTCTTGTTGTTATGGAAATTATTCACTTCTTGTACGCTTACAGATATTATCTTGTTTTGAGGTCAAGACATTGTTAAACCCAAAGGCAGCTAACCGAATAAAGATCCATTTTCCGAAAGTGCTTTTTTTTTATTACTTACTTTTTTTTTTCAAGCATTGTTTAAAATGTCCTTGAATGGAGACACTTTTTCTACCCCAGTCCTTCTAATCACCCTTCTGAAATCTCTGACCTGCCCTGCAGTATTTTATTTCCTGTCCTTTGTTTTTCATGATTCTCAGATGTATGGTGTGTGTACGCATGCGTGGTCGTGTGTATGTGTGCAGGTTTGAGCATGTGGGTGGGTGAAAGGATGTGTATAAAGGATGGAAGTTCACAGGGAATGTCAAAAGCCTCTTAGCTCGAAGAAGAGTTTTCACCGTTCACAACTCTAAGACGCTTCATTCAACTACCTTGTAATTTCCGGCCCCCCGACTAGAAAAGCGTCCAAAAGGCAGAAAAATAGTGGCCTTAATTGAAATTTGTACTCAGGAAATTGGCACACTGCCCTCAACTCTGAATCCGGCAATGGCATCAAATCCATGTGGCTGCCTACAGCGTCAGCGGTAAACAAAGTAGCATTTTGTTCCTTTTTAGCGTATTTTACTGGTCAGGGGCAGCTCAGTGGTTAAGATATTGGAAAACAGTTCGGAAGGTCCCAGGTTCAAATCCCATGACTACCAAGTTGCCCCTGTTGGGCCCTTGAGCAAGGCCCTCAACTGCTCAGATGTATGCTGAGATAAAAATGTAAGTCGCTCTGAATAAGGGCGTCTGCATAATGTTAAAAAATAAAATATAATTCCAAATATCATAGAATTATTATTATTATTTTTTTTATTTCATTTCAGGTACGCCTACAGCTCGCTGCCTTACTCAGTGTCTGTTTGTAATCTGATCTTTTTGTAGGAAAAAAACGCAATTACTGATGACTGTCAAATTGTTCAAAGGGAAATTTGTTCGTCGTTCATATCACTTTCTTTTTGTCTCACTCATCGTTATTTAATCAATTAACTAATCTCATGATAACATCCTCTAATTAGCCATAACATTAAAACCACCTGCGGAAGAAAGGGTGTAGGTCCACATTGTGCCGCCGAAACAGCTCTGACCCATCAGGCAAGGACCCTATAAGACCTCTGTAGGTGTGTGTGTGTGTGTGTGTGTGTGTGTGTGTGTGGTATCTGGCAGTAAGGTTTTAGCAGCAGATCCTTTAAGTCCCTTAAAGTTGTTAAGTGGAACCTCCATGGATCAGGCTTGTTTGTCCGGCACATACAACAGATTCTCAATCAGAAGGAAAGATTTGGGGAATATGGAGGCCAAGTCAACACCTTGAACACTTCATGTTTCTTAAACCAGGTCTGAACAATTTTTATTTTTTTTTTTACTATCCTGCTGAAGAAGGTCACTGATGAATACTGTTGCCATGAAAAAGTGGATTTGGTCGGCAACAAAGTTTAGGTATGTGGTACAGTACATGTCAAATTAACATCCACATGAACGGCTGGACACTAGGTTTCCCAGCTGTCGCTGACTTCTTTATCTATTTTAGCTGCTTTTGGGGACAAGACGATCATGTTTACTTGACTTTAGAGCAGCCTTTTGATGCTCATGTGTATATAATAATAATATAATATATATAATAAGTATTTGTCACATGCACCGTACAGCACAGTGAAATGATTTTTTTCGTGTATCCTAGCTGGGGATAGACAGGATACAGTGTTCCCTTAGTGGCAGTTAAGGGCTTTGCTCAAGGGCTCAAAAGTAGGCTCAACTTGGCGGTGCTGGGCCTTGAACCCCCCCTGACCTTCCACTCAGTGAACCAGTAACACACAGCCTTAACCGTTTTAGCCACCACTGCCTCATCAGAGTAAAGATGGAAGGTGTGGCGCAAAAATGTCCTTTTAGCTTTATTAATTGAGTAAAAATAATGTTGGCTTAGTGGTTAGTATTGTCATCTTGCACCACCAGAGTCCAGGTTCGATTCCCAGCTTTGTGTGTATGGAGTTTGCATGTTCTTTCCATGTTTGGTGGGTTTCTTCTGGTTTCCTCTCACAGTCCAAACCATGCAGATTAGTCTAATTGGTGTTTCCAAATTTCCATGAGTGTGTGTGTGTGCTTGCCATGGTGAGCCATTGAGCAACCCCCCAACCCTGTACACAGAATAAAGCGGTATAGACTATGAGTGATGGCTGTGTTTATTGTTTTTATTATTATATTATATTATATTACGTGGCACATGCACCATACAACTCCCTGTAAATCCTATAATTTCCTAGAGCCAATAATGTAAACCCGTGAATATATAAAATTATTGTTCATTTTACATGCTAAACGTGTATGTATGTATGAGTACTAGATTTCAACCCACAAGATTTAAAGGGTTAAGTTTTAAATAAAAATTCTGCCCTAACTCACACTACTTAGTATGAGAGACTGTCAAGATAAAAAAAAGAATAAATACCTTTTTGTCTAACTAGATGCATTAATTCTGGCTTTTCAGGCTCGTGCTTGTCTTCAGCTTTACAGCACCTTAAAATTAATGTTAAACATTACAGCACTCACTCCAAATCTTAGTATTGACAATTTTTTAATTTTTTTTTTTATCTCCTGACTTGCTCAGATCTTATATTTACGCATGGAGCAAACATTTACTTATCAGTTCACCAGGCCATCACTGCACACCTGTAACAAATTAATTTAAGATTCTTCCCTCAGGCTTTTTATACACTCTTAAGTAGGATGTGATTATGTGAAAAATGTTTTGCATAATTAATAGAGCTGTCATAGGTGACAAGGAGGAGAGGATACTTAAATGCTTCCCTGGTGCATGACTAGCTAATTATCTTATGATTGAAAACTATGGAAATTTAATATATCTATGTATTTTCGTAGAATATATTTTCTTCTTGTCCTGCGCTTGTCATTTTATCTTCACATTTAATATTCTGCACACTGTCCTTATTTTATACACATTTTAATATAATAGCTATATATATTTGGGCACATTTAAATTTAATTATTTCAAATCTAAGAAATTTAACATTCTTGGATAAATTATCTGGCAAGTGGCAAACAATTTGTTAAGATAAGTTTAAGTTTACTAAAATAATAACAAAAATACAGTTATTAAACAGTATCTCTGACCATAATGGATACTCAAGTAGGTATAGTGTCTCACCATATGTTATTTGCCAAGTTACCCAAGTTTCCCATGTGCTCAGCTTGTTTAGTTTACGCAAATTCCTATTACACACTGAAGGACATTAAAGTTCTTTCTTTTTTTTCTTTCTTTCTGTCCCTAAGTTGTCATGAGCCAAAATTGTGGTGCATGTACGTACATCACCATAGGTCTTGATGGTTCTAAGCTTTACTCTTCTGCACACCAACTGTGAAGTTTGCCACCCAGTGTGTGAGTACAATGTAAGTAATTGAAGCCAAATTCCACAGGCCTTGTTCCATACAAAAGAAAAAAAAAATTCTCTTATTTCAAAAGAAAGAAACTTTCCCAACAGTGTTTGACTGAAGGTACGTCAAGTCAGTAACTTGATGATATATTTATTGATGGAGCCTTTAAAGCACTTACTGTATGTAAGTCACCCTGGTTGTGTCAAAGTACTGTAAATAGAAAAGGAAATGTCACGAAAGGACCAAGGAATGATAACCAGTTAAAAAGCGAAAGGTGTCTGAAGTCAGATCCATGGAGGTCCAGTTCCTCCAGGAGCTAAAGGAGCTGATGATAGACACACCTTAAGAGGTCTTGTAAAGGCAATGCCTTGATGAATCAGAGCTGTTTTGGTGGCACAAGAAGAACTTGCCCCCTATGGTATGCTTGATAAAATGCTCATGGAATTAGAATTAGTTTCTACTGTACATGTCATGAATATGAATAAATATTAACTTTTTCCCCAGTCAAAGAAAAATAAAATAAAATGAAATGAAATGAAATTAAAGGTTGCTCTTGCTTGCCAGCCCATGCATGGACCGGCGTCATTCCGGATTTGGATTAATGTTTGTGTGTGACTTCTGTTTTAAACGCCTGCTTTATGAAGCATATTAAATAGAAGTCATTACTTAATTAACCTTTAAACAAGGTTCTTTATTGCACATGTTAAAATGATTTTTAAAAGAACTGTGTCGTTTGTTGTAATTATGGGCCATCATTAACAATTCTACAACTGTGCACCTGACCTCATTAGTTTAGAAATCGTTTGTCTTCGGTTTGTCCTCAGCTGATGGTTTTTGGCTTGTTTTCAAAGTCTAATGAGCTCCTAATACTCCGGCCTATGTTGGTCTTTGTAACGCTTGTTTTATTTATTTATTTATTTATCGCTGTTTGGCTTGATTCATTTACTTATTTTACTTTTTTCAACATTCTTTTTTTTTTTTTTTTTTTTTAGTAGATGTACGTTTCCAAACCTCATTTATTCTGCTGCAGACTGGATCGTTCTGAACCCACAGTGGGAACCATCAAAGTTTTAGATGACCTGAAAATCCCAGTGAACTTTTGTCCTCTTTATCTGAAGTGCCACTATTGGAAGCTGTCAAAGCCTCCAGCCATCATCACGTCCCCGAGTGGGCGACGCTGATTGCCCTCACTTTCCTTGTGCTATTACATGCCTCTGACAGAGTCCATGTGTCTCTTCTGTCAGCAAACTCTGATGGGATACCATCACAAAATGACCACTAAAACCCAAAGCCTTGTTTTTGCTTGTAAGTCACATCTTTGTTGTTGTTGTTGTCATGGTGTGATGACGGCGCATGCCTGAGCAAGCATTTATGATGGAAATGGCTCTCAGCTTTTCTGCTGCTGATGCAACAGTATGACACACCATAGCAAAAGCTAGATCAGAAAAAAAAATGGGATTATTGACTTGGAAGTCATGTTCATATTCATTATACAGCATTTTTAAACCATAGAATTTCAGGACGTATATATATACAGTATATATATACAG
The DNA here is from genome assembly GCA_028570985.1 of Heterobranchus longifilis. Lineage (NCBI taxonomy): Eukaryota > Metazoa > Chordata > Actinopteri > Siluriformes > Clariidae > Heterobranchus > Heterobranchus longifilis. The sequence goes on along the minus strand of JAOVVB010000002.1, from coordinate 21,705,905 downwards.
TATATATATATATATATATATATATATATATATATATATTGAACAGTTGTCACATTTTTCACGCATGCGTCATTAGAGGCTGACTCATGCAGAATTCTATATTTATTTCACAGGCAGCTTTTATGGTAATGCGCAGTGGCATCGCTGCCTCGCAGGCTGGTGGCTGTCATGCAGAGGACACCAAAGGCCAGAGGAAAGTGAAGCTGCTTTGATGTTTTTAGAGTTTTCAAAGATGTGTGGGATGCGGCGGTGCTGTAATCACTGATTACATTAACCCTGTGCCTTCGGCTTCTCATTGTCGCTTTTAGGAATCCAAGAGAAATGTGTGGCTTTTTTTTGTTTTTGTTTCAGCTTTATTTCAAGCAGTCTCTTGAGTCCTGCTTCTCAAAATTGAGTCCAGAGATGCCCAGAGGTCTGTGAAGCATAACCACAGGGCGGGAATCCTCAACCTATCGTTATCAAAAGCAAATCTATGGATATTACAATGAAAATTTCGTTAATAAATGTTCTGTAGATGTGAATACACAAAAATTACATAGTACATAAAAACCTACCAATTTTATGTTGTGTATATTTTGCATTTGATAACCATTTCTAAGGCAGCGCGGTGGCGTAATAGTTAGCATTGTGACCTCGCACCTTTCCTCCGGGAATTTTGAAATTGCATGTCGTGTGTGTAAGAGTGAGCCTTTGTGCGCTGCCTGTGATGGATTCGTAAGGCTGAGTTACGGATTTCCGCAGGTACAAACAGACCGCGGTTCCACTTCCGGTTCAATCACGAAATAGAAAAAAAGACACTGCAGTGCAATATTTTCAGTGTGTAAGTTAATGTATTAAATATTTAAAGTCCGGTATATTGTATGTGTGTTCGCGTGTGGGGCTGCGGGAGAAATGAGTTGGCCTCTCCGGTTTCAATGAATCAGTCAATGAGCAAAATGGTAGCTGGGGTAGCTCAGTGGTTAAGACATTGAACTATGGTTCGGAAGGTCCCAGTTTCAAATCCCACGACCACCAAGTTGTCCCTGTTGGGCCCTTGAGCAACGTCCTTAACCCTCAACTGCTTAGACGTATAATGAGATAAAAATGTAAGTCACTCTTCTCTGGGTGTCTGCTGAATGAATGTCTGTCCTGTAAAGCTGTCCTGGTGAATAATCCCAATTTTGGAAAATCCTCAACAAAACAGAGTTCACAGTCTCTCAAACAGCTCTGAGACAAATTGGCGTCCAGAATTCCCCTTGCGATTTAAAGGCGCAGAGACAACAGATTTCACTGTGATTTATTTCCTTAGACACGATTACAGTTGTTGGCCACATGATGGCAGTGTGAGGAAAGAGGAGAGAGATTTAGTCAAGTGTATTGGTATGATTTACATTGTATATTTGTGTCAAAGGCGTACAAGACTCACTTGATGAACAAATTGGACTTATGAACCTGCTCCCAGAATGGAACTCGTTCATAAGTCGGGGAAAACCTGTATTTTATCATTTCTTTAAAACATACTGCAGCTCTCAAAATTCCCGCAAAATGTGCCCTCTAATGACAGATGTTATTAGCACTATGACGCTAATGACACTCCAGCTGAAATAATGCATTTTTTAATGTTTTACTCCTCTTCCGAACATGCGTGTCACGGCGTGCGCCTAAATCGATATCGCTTCTCGCTCACTAGTTAGGCAACCTCCCCCTTTCAGGTATGTGAAGGAGTGGGGCCGCAGTGTAGCTCGGGGTCTGTCTGTTGGGAAGCTGGACTTTTCTGCGCGGTGGATTCTTTTTTGAAAGACAGTGGCACGCGAGCAGGGCTATGCAACGCACCCATGGACTTTAAAGAGGGAGTGGAATTCTCACTGGCGAAGCTCTTGCATCTCTCACTCTCACATTTCGTGTCCCTGTCGCTGATGAAGGAAAGGCCGCTAGGGGCACACGTCACGGCCCTTGTTCCCAGCCGGGGAAAGCCGCCCAGCCATCGGACGTCAAGAAGGACTCCCGCCTGAGGCCGCGCCCACGGAGAGAGCTGGGAGGGGCCGGTCCGGCCAACAGCGAGAGGAGAGTCAACGCGATCTGCGCAGGAGCTGCGATCTGCGCGGGCTCACGCTGCCGCTCTGCCCACCGTCACCACTCACCAGCCTGTGCCCGCATGCCAGCAGGACACTGCCAACCAGACCTGCACGTGCACTTTCTTTCCTTCCCTTTCTCTCCATCTTCCCTCCTTTAACCCTTTCCTTCCCCATTCTTTCCTAAATAAATTACCCTTTTGCCTCGTGCTTCATGGTGTCGCCCGTGGATTTAGGGTCGAACGCGTTACAATGCGGTTTCAGTGTCTACTGTATGTAAAAAGAGCTGAGCAACAAGTTGGGGAAAGCAACATTAGGGGAAACATCTATTCTACTTGTTTAAACCCCGGCTAATACACAAATGACTGAAAGAACTAAAATCAGGTTTTATTTTATTTTATTTTTATTTGTACCTGCACATTGTAGACCCATCTAAATGTAAAAAAAAAAGACATTTTTGCATAATACGTCCCTTTTAAGAGAGAAAGCAAAAAAAAAAAAATGCTAGTAAGGGAATTTCTAGTGACTATAGAAAAGTGTTGATGACAACTAGCTTTTTTTTTATTTAAATGTAACAATAAATAAGATCTTAAAAATTTAAAACAATTGTTGTCAAAATGATGGAAAATATGTGGAAGAAAAAACCCTACCCCTACCCCCTTAAGCACGTCTCTCTTGACGCTATTCTATAAGCATTTTTGATGTTTGATTAGTATACCATCTGCTTTTGATAGCAGCTACTACTTGCTGAAACAAATCAGGTGAATGATAATAAGGCTAGACGACATAATGAATTTATGGATAAAAAAAAATGATGCTTTCATGCATGGAATAAAGAGACGCGATGAAAGAAAAGAGACAAGGTTCAGGGTAATGAGATCTGAGCTTTGTGTGAAACAAAACCTACAGTGAATGTTAAAGAAGGCTGCTGGGAGACACATGCCAAGCCATCCTCCCATTTTGCCTCAGCCTGGATGAGCGATAGTTCAGGGTGAAATGATACTACAGGGTGGACCGCGTTCTTGTTTTTTGTTTTTTTCTGTTTTGAGGAGGAGGTTTGCAGAGGTCGTGTCTACGAGAGCTCGGCACATGAGAGATACCGTACAGTCTGGCAGTAGTTTGGAAGAGGAAGAGTGAAAGATGTGGGTCTCTATCAGCTGGTGATCAGGTGTGTCTGGCCGTAAGACTTCACAGAAGGGAAGTATATGTGAAATACGCTTTCTCTCAACGCCTGTAGACAAACAGTAGTTTACGTCTTAAAAAGATCCACAGACCTACATATAAAAGTTTTGTTATGATGGAACTAGAGCATGTTCGATCCAGAAGTCCACTTGAAGCTCTTTATTTCATTATTTTTTGAAAAGTTCATATAAAGTTTCGCTCAGTCGATGATCCAGAATTCATTACTGAAGAGTGAGACTTGTTTGTAATGGATTTCAATCATGGGTCCACTCGAGTCAATGTCAAGTCAAGAGTACTTTATCACAGTCACAGTTAAATCAGACTGAGTGTCTCAGACTCTCTCTCTCTGGCTTTAGAGTCCAAGTCTAGTTCTGCATCCCTGTGCGGTTTTGTTAGGGGTGTAACACAAAACCACTCTGTGTGTCTGCATTTCTCTAGTGTTTAAAGAATTTGTGCACCACCTCTTTATATCTGAGTTATAACACATTATACTTTCATTCCCGAACAATGTATTTGTTTACATCTCTAATTTTTTAAATATAATGCTGAAAGAAAAGTTTTTAAACCCTTTTAAGTTTCCCATATTTTGTTATGTTTTATATTCATCTTAAAAATCTATTAAATTTCTTATTTTTTCTCATCCTAGTACAGTGGAACCTTGGATTACGAGCACAATTCGTTCTGGAAGCGGGCTCGTATTTTAAAACACTCGTAAATCAAAGGGGATTTTTTTATAATGAATAATGGAAACTCAAATAATTCGTTCCACAGCCCCAAAAAAAAAAAAAAAAATACATAAAAATAATTAACTGAATATATAAAGTAAAATAAAACAAATTAACCTGCGCTTAAAAAAAAAAAAAAAAATTCCGACAGATAAGTGTTTCCGTTTATGCACGCAGGCGCTGTGTGTGTGTGTGTGTGTGTGTGTGTGTGTGAACCTAAGTAAAAGGAGAGGAGGAATCAGCCCCCCCCTTCTTGTCTTACAAAGTAACACTTCCTCCGCTCTTATTTGAGTTTCACACACACATTAACGGAAAGACTGTTTTGTCGGAAAAATTAGCAAGGAACATCGCTAACAACTCATGCGTGAGCGCACGTTAACGGAATCACTGCTGTAAAGTAAAAATAAAAAACGAATGAACCTGCACTTTACCTTTGAAAAGAATCGCGACAGAGCAGTGTTTCTGTGTAGAGCAGTGTGTGTGTGTGTGTGCATAAAGGCGCGAGGAGGAGGAGGGGAGGAGGTGTGTGAAGGCGAGAGGAGGAGGGTGTGTGTGTGTGTGAAGGGGCACGGTGTCAAATTACACGTGCGCACACTCACATAACGGCATGCTGAAAGAGAGAGGGAGAAAATGGATCTTTAACCTCTCTAATGAGACTTTCTTTTGCTTTACATTCGCGCACACGTGTGCGTCATAATAAACAGTACACACACACATACAAACACAAAATAAAAGATGTTTTACGCGCACACGCGTGGTCAGAGTGTTATAGTAAACAGTACACGCGTGCATGGATGTTGATTATTCCAGTAAGAGACGAGCACTAAGACAGAGCAGGGGAGACGATTACCCACAATTCCGCAGAGCAAGAGAGAGAAAAAACATTGGCTCAGTTGTGATCATGTGACGCTCAGCATCAAAAACAAGAAGCGCATGCGTGCTACATGATACTCTGTACTCATAAACCAAGACTCTCGAACACTCGCAAAACACTGTACTTGGTTAAAGCACCTTTGGCAACAATGACACCCTCAAGTTTGCTTGTGAATGAGCCTCCATCCTTGGCATGCCTTCCTTTTAGATTCTTGGCAGAATTGTTCAAGCCCAACCAGGTTGGAGGGGTGTTGGAATCAGTGCAAACCAAATTTTCAGGTTTCCCCAGAGATGCTCTTTTGGGTTCAGGTCTCCAGACTCTGGCTGGGCCAGTTCTGTACAACACAGAGTTGTTCTGTGTTTTCTTGGCAGTCTGTTTCAGGTCATTGTTGAAATGTAAACCGGTGCCCCACCCTGAGATCCTGAGCAATCTGAAGAAGGTTTTTACTCGGGATAGCTCTTTACTGAGTTTTCTCTTTACTCTCAGTCGCAGAAAAAACATCCCCACAGCTTGATGCTGCCACCACCGTGTCCGACTGTAGAGATGGATTTAATAAGGTGATGTGCAATGCCTGATTTGGTGATACCAAATAGATAAATCTTTGTATCATTAGACCAGAGGATTTTGTTTTTCATGGTCTGAGAGTCCTTCAGGTGCTTTTTGGAGAACTCTCTCATGTGCCTTTTACCGAGGAATGGGTTCTCTAAGTGTGTGCTGTACCATACAGGCCTGATTGATGGAGTGCTGCAGTGAAGCTTGTCCTTCTGTAAACCTCTACCATCTCCACAAGGGAACTCAGGATCTCATTTATACCTACCCTTAGGTTCTTGGTTTCATCTCTGGCCTTATTATTCGGTTTGGTTGGGCGGCCAGATCTTTATAGACTGTTGGTTGTTCCAAATCTCTCCAATTTGAGAATGATGGAGGCTAGCGTGCTCTAGGGTGCTTTCAATATTGCAGAAAGTTTCTTGATCTGTGTCTTGACACAATCCTGTCTCGCAGGTCTGTACAGTATATAATTCTCTCGACCTCAGGGCTTTGTTTTCACTCTGAATGCACCGTTTACTGTGTCACCTTATATAGGCAAGGGTGTGCCTTTCCTAATTACGTCCAATAGATTTAATTAGGCGCAGGTGGACTCCGGTCAAGTTATAGAAGCATCTCTAGGGCAACTGATAGGAGGAGGATGCACCAGAGGATAATTGCAAGTGTCAGAACAAAGGAAATGTAACAGGGATATTTTAGCTTTTAATTATTTATTTATTATTATAGATAATAAAGAAAAGCCACCAACCATGCGCGCTTTCCTAAGATTCTGTCTAAGAATAACTTTACTGAGAGAAGCACCATGTAAGGATCTCAGAGAAAAATAAAGCTGCTTCATACTCCGTAAATGGATGTCTGGTTAGGCTTATCAGCCAAAGATGATGTCTGTTGCGGTAAAGCCTGTTAGCGAGACTGTGTTCCATCAAACCACCTGTTTTATTGCTGTCAACAAGATTAGACCCATGGAGGCTCCCGTGTAATGTTGTAAACTGATATCTCGGGCAACACCGGCCTATTATTGCCAATTTAAGCCCACACCTGGCAGCTCTTGTTTGCATTAGGCGTTTTACAGAGCTGCAGGTATTCTGGGGAAAGCCCATGTATCTCCTTTCTCTACGTCTGACCACGTCAGTTACAAAACATCTACAGTATAATAAACACAGAGAGTGATGGCTTATAAGTTTACTTTTCAGGTTTTGGAGCTGAGGTGTTGTTGGAGAGAAATGTAAAGGTTCAGTTATGGATTCCTGATTAAATATAAAGGTCTGGATATTCAATTAATGATACCAAATGTTACCTTGTAAGAATTTTATTACTCACAGGGGAAATTACTTTGCCTTGTTGGCGTGGCTAACTGGTTAGACATAAGGATTATGTAAAGAAAAAAAAAGAGGAAAAAATAAATAAATAAATAAATAATAAAATTCAAGATTTGAGTATCAGAAATTGTAGATTACCTAATATTGCCCTTCTTGTGCCACCAAAATAGCTCTAAATTATCAAGGCTTTGACCTTACAGGACCTCTTATGGTGTGTCTATCTCCACGACATTGGCAGCAGCTCCTTTAGGTCCTGGATGAACTGAGCCGCCATCTTTTTTTTTTTTACCAAAATAATAATAATAATATGCAAATTTTGAGAGTTCTAAATTTTTGTGACGTAATTCCTGTACTGTGGTAGTGGTAAAATTTACCCTTTATAAAAGTAATGAAAACTTTTGTTCTATCTGACGTATCCGAAAACCCAAATACAGAGTTTGGAGTCTGAAGCCGCCCCGTTAATTCCGTATAAGCATTTTAAATTTTTTTTTTTATTATCATTGACCGATGCTGTGTTGTCGGCACGGCATGGCATCTGTGCCACTTGGGTTTTCAAGGTTTAAAAATAAAAAGGAAGAAAGGAACCACATCGACACAGATCAAGAAAGAATTGCAATTGACAAGTGGGTTTTACAGTGACGCGAACCTTAATGATGGAGTGACAAATATTGTGTATATTAATGACAAATATTGTGATATCATTCAATATTTGAGGATGAGAAACAGTAAGTTAGATTAATAGTAAGTTCTCAGTGTACTAGCAATGACAACTGCAGTATTTTTTCTTTTTAACTGATTTATGCTTTGTTTCTTGTTATACCTTTATCATTTCTGCTACAGCAGTTTTTCAATTTCTCAATCAATTAACGTCCCTTCCTATAGACATCCTATTACAGAGAATATTCATATTTTATTATGAACTAATGCATTGTTCTTCCATAATTATACGACTTAATTACAGTCCGTGCACATTATACTGAAAGAGCAACAGCACCCACAGTCGCTTCGTGTGTATTACTTTGTCAATACAACAGCTTAGAAATGATCTAAATCTGTAAAAGTGAAGAATTTCAAACTTTATTTCAATCTTTTTATTTACTTATAGTCTTGTTAGACCTTTACTCCTTATACTCCGCTTGTCAGACACGTCTACAGGTATACATTTAAGCATCTGCTTCGTATTCATATGAAAGCCTTGAGCCAAGAGTACAGCTAATACGCGTTCCAGCAGCATCTGATTTCTAAGGTCAAGTTGCCAAAGGTGCAAGTGTGTATCTGTCCATCTATCGGCCCAGCAGTCCTATCTCTTTCTCTCTAACATTTTTTTCTCATGCTAACTCTTATTGTCTCTCTCTCTTGGTGGATAGAACCATCCGATCATGCAATCAGTGAAACTGGGAGGCATCTCTTCCAAAATCCTGCAGTCTGGTGTCCAGCTGTATAGTGACTTTGATTTTTCACAAAAACACGTGATAATGACCTTGGTGCAGTCGTGATAATGACCTTGGTGCCAAGTCTGAGATTCCTGGATATTTTTATCTAATAACAACATATGGAAAGATGCAGGCTTGGTAAAGGACCATTAGCTAATGACAGGTAGAAGTTGCTGTTAATTACATCTGACAAACTTTCATTCCATTAGAAAACCTCAGGTTCAAGATTATTTAAAGGATCACCAACGTCTCTTGCATGCAAAGAAATCACACCAGCGTTCTTCTGGCGTGGTGGATCACCAGGATTCCCCCAATAAAGCTTTGTAAACCTGGGATTATATCACAAGAGTGACAAGACAAACAGACAGATTGGGTTATTAAGAATACTGAATTTTAGTATTAATTGTGTGATTCCATGAATCTGTGAATTTTAAGGTGCCGCTAAATCTTTATAACTCTTAATAATGTTCAGTATGTATTGTTTTTTTTTGTTTTGTTTTGTTTTTGTTTTTCAAAAATCTAAGAAAATCTAGAAAGCTTGTTTAAATGTGTGACAGTTTTTGTTTTTTTTTGCATATAATCGGCAAACACATAACATGGTTAACAAGCACCACATTTTCTATTGATTTGATTTAAAACTATTATTATTATTATTATATATGGTAATTAAGGCAAATTGTACATTTTTTTGTTTAGATCCAAAAATCATAGTCAGAGTCCACGGCAGGGTTCAAACCACAGGCTCGCCGCATCAAATGGACACAATACAAAGGGTCTGAGTCAAAGTGCGGCTTTTTTGATTGTACAGAATAACAGAACACAGTTCTGAGAGTAAAAACTCCCTTTATTTCTCTATATAATCCCCTGATACA
>JAOVVB010000002.1:21681619-21693327 GCA_028570985.1 Heterobranchus longifilis | reverse complement strand
TTCTGGTTTTTTTTTTTTTATTTATATTTTTTTTTTTTTTTTTATTTATTTATTTTTTTTATTATTATTTATTTATTTATTTTTATTTATTTATTTATTTATTTTTTTTACATTTTTCTTTATATAACAGCTGACAGTAAAACTGCAGCGGTGCTACTGGATGATTTTAATCATATTTAAGATGTGAAATTGATGTAGAAGAAAGGAAAAACTTCCCTCTCACCTAACTGCCTGTAGCAATGCGAGGGGATGAAAGCTTGGGTTAACAGAGTTTATGGATTCGTGTTCTAGCAAATGGAGTCTTACTTAAAGCTGCCCAAAAATGGTGTTTATCCCCCAGGGAGAGAAAGTGATGATAAAAAAAAAAATTGCACTATGACAGTTTTGTACTTATGTGTAAAAACCTCTCTATCGGTTTAGTTCCGCATTTATAGACCTCATCCCCTGCCTTGTGGAGTTGTTTAGCAAGCTGCCTTAGGATTTCTTGGCTCTGCGACGTGATTGCTCGTTAATGCCGCTTATTACGTTTGGGTTGAATACATTTTTAATGCCGAACTTATGCTTCTAAATGAACGAGCCCTTGTATTAAATGGGCGCTCGCTCCGAGAGTGCTTATATTTACTATAACCACACCGGGAGGTTTTAATGAGAGTGTGCATCACTCTGGTGGTTTTTGTTTACCGCATAAAAATTCTTTTACAATCAGGAATATAACTTTTGACTTAAAATACAAAAGCTGGCTAGATGAAGATTTGAAACAGGTAAGAAGAAAAGCCAGTTTCACTTCAAACATAAATGTAGAAATCAATGTAAGCTAGCTAGCCAAGCGAGATAAAGACTTTCAATAAAGATTTCGAATAACCCATTCAGCATAACAGCAAAAGTTGACAAAGAAACTACAAAAAGTCAAGTTTTTTTTCTCCTTAAAAGGTCAAGTCCTTTCCAGATTCTAGCTAAACACTCTGCATGATGATTTATCTTCTTAATATTATTTACATACACCCTCAACATTAAGTCTTAATTCTTTAATTTCAATAGACTTAATAGAAAAATCATAAATGAATGCAATATCAGTTTAACCTTGGAATACGATATGAAGGTATCTGATGAAACTGGCTGAGTGCATTAGGCCTTACCAGAAGTAATGGCGCCTTACAGATTTATTTTGCTGATAGATCATCATGAAGTTTTAGAGCAAAAATAACCCTTGATAATTGCTAGATCTGTGTGTTTGTCTCTTGTTGTGTTAGTCACAAATGCATTCTATCATTAGCTTTAAACAAAACATTTTTGTTGAAGAAAAAAAACACCATCCCAGATAAATCTTAGATTGTATCTATCATTATCCTGCATTACAATTTAACAATCCTCAAATCATTTTGTCTTTTTTTTTCTCCTCCCCTGAATAAAGCCAGATCAATCGAATGTGTTCAGATGTGATCCGGGCTCCAGCTTTCTTGCTTCTTCACTTGATGCGTCCCATTTATCCTGAGAAGAAACGTGCAATTAATGTTTGCTTTTAAAGCAAGCTAAGTACACTTCCTTTCTTGCTAGATCGGGGTTCCTTTATGAATTTACTACGCGTCGTATAAACATGTAGTCAACCGCTCGGCTTGGGAGAGTGGTATTATCTCATCTGCACAGACAGCAATTAACAGAATTAGATAGCTAAGTGCTTGGTTGTTGCCACACGCTTCTGACCTAAAGCCTGCTTTTGCTGGTCAGACTTTGTGTGTATCTACACTAATGGTTCTACCACAGGGTCTGCTCGGAACTTGACCAACATAATGACCCACTCACAAAAGGAATGAACATCCACAACCATGCTGCTTTAACCTGCTGATAAATGCTTTTAAGTGTTACCTATAAGATATATATATATATATATATATATATATATGTGTGTGTGTGTGTGTGTGTACTGAATGTATAAATACATACAGTACATAAACACCAGCCACTTACACACTACAGGGAGTTTGGGAACGCCAATTAGCCATTCTTTGGAGGGTTGGAGAAACCCAGAGTATCTGGAGGAAACACACCAAGCACAGGGAAAACATGCAAACTTTATGCACACAGACTCCGAGACGGGAATTGAACCCAGATCCTCGAAGTCCAGGGCGACAGTGCTAACCACTACGCCATCTGTTCAACTGCTATTTTTAAGCAGCCAATCAAATGGCAGGAACTCAGTACATTTAGGCATGTAGACGTTCCAACCGAACAGAGCATCAGAATGGAGAAGAAAGGTGATTTCATTGACTTTAAATGTGGCACGGTTGTTAAGTCAGGCAGGCTGGTCTGAACAGCCGACAAATCTGAAGTAACAGTGTGAAACTAACATGTCAGTATGGACCAAAAACTCTATGGAATGTTTCCAGCACCTTGTTTAATCTATGCCATGTAGAATTAAGGCTAAAGGGTAAACAAGGTCCAACCCAGTACTAGCCATTTTTTTTTTGTTTGTTTTTTAGTTTTTCATTTATTTAGTAGATGCCTAGAAAAGAAAGGACTCTTTTAGTCTTCTGACGGCGTTCCTGTATCAAATCTATTTGTATAATGTTTCCTTCGAGAATATTTGTCCATGTTGTGTCTTGGCTGAGCCACCAAGCTGTTAGTGAGTCCTCCGTGGATCATACTTGTTTGTCCAGCAGATCGAAATCTGGGAAAAGTCATCGTCTTGAACTCTTTGTCTTCAAATGTTTTTCAAATCATTTCTGAACAGTTGTTGGCAGCTTGGCAGGACAAATTATCTTGCTGAAAGAGGGGAATGTTTCTGCAGTGAGGTGTACTTAAGTCTGTAACAGTGTGTTGGTGTAGGTGGTACATCTCAAAGTAATATCTTCATAAATGCCAGGAGTCGAGTTTCCTTGGAGAACATCAGCCAGAGAGTATTGCACTGTCTCTGCTTGCTTGCCTACTTCCCACAGTGCATCTCTACATCATATAAGCGGTAAACATGCTTCCGGCCATCCACATGATGTACAGTAAGAAGAAATTTATTCAAAAAGGATTCATCAGACATTGTGCCATTGCTCCATGGTCCAGTTCTAAAGCTCCCACACGCATTGTAGGGTGGTGTTGGTCCAATGTATTTTATCAAGTCCAAAGTCAACACAGGCGTCTACCAGGAGATTCTAGAGCACCTCATGCTTCTGTCTCCTGACAAGCTTTATGGAGATGCTGATTTCCTTTTCCAGCATGAATCTCTGGAATACTGTCAAAAGGAAGGGTTTTTTCTTTATTTTTTTATTTTATTATATGTATAAAGCGATCCACTTTGACCCAAACATTTTCACCCAGACATTATTGTTCTGTGTTTAATAGTGAACGCTTTTCAGCCACCCTTGGCCTGTCAGTCCTGAGCTGCTGAGAGACCAGTGAAGAGGGCAGAGAGGTAGAGGGGACTGTGATTGATTGTGGTTTGATGTAGGCACAGTGATGGTGATGGGGTGTACATGACAGCTGAAAGGCAAGCAGTGGGGAATTCTGGGTAAAGTGGAAAGAGAGAGAGAAATAAAGGGAAAAAGAGATCTATAGATGTTAGGTTCTGATAGACCTGGTGACAGTAATAGAGGGTCACTGACCCATGAAGGACCACTCCTGCATCCTTGGGAGAAAAAGAAAGGGAAAAAATGTAGCGTTTTTTTCTAAATATTCAAATAGGTGCACGGTTTTAATTTTGTATTTCAAAATGTCACATTAATCTTTTAACACATTTATAACATTTATAAGCTACATTTCTGAGTTAATTTTCAGAGGGGAAAAAAACCCATCAGGACATTTTCTTCTTCTTCTTCTTCTTCTTCTTCTATAATAAGTAGTCCTTTTTCTTCCCAATAGATCCATAAATCAGCTGCTGAAATCAAGTAAGCCAGGCTTGTTCTGCTACAAAACAACCACTCAAGGACATTCTTATTAAAAATATATAAACTTGAAACAGCAACATCAATGACCAAAAGCATACAGTAACTGCAGGGAAACAGCGACTCGCCTCAGGTCAGGTGCGTTATCCTCGCCTCGCCCATATAGCCGGTTTTGGAAGGGATTTACGAACCGAGTAGAAAAGGTTAGGGATGAACTTGATGTGTGGTGCTGAATTTGAACACGCTTGTTGTGGGACAGCAGCCAGCCAGGATTGTTTGTTTCCATGCCAGTGTGATTGAAAGCACAAGGCAGGAGGCTGATCGGATACTGCAGTGTTAATCTACCCCCACGGGCATGCTGGAGTGCTAGGCGTTGGTGATGATTTGGCAAGATGGAGTATTTACACCTTGTGGCAAGGTCCACTGGGTCAGTGCTAAACTCTAATCATGCAGGGGAGAGCTTAGAGCACGCATGGGCAAGCTACAGCCCACCAGCTGGTTAGATTCAGTCCATCAATACTATGCAGCATACTGCCTTGCAGCAAGTCGATACTTACGCTTGCATAACTGAGATTTAAGCCCATACACTCGACACAGTATACACCTTCTGCAGTATAATGTATTGCCTTATTAATGTACACAAATACTCTATATATACAGACACACTGCCGGGCGAACAAAAGGTCACAAAAGACCTCCACTGGATAATTACTGCAGTGATTAATATGGTCCAGCTGCAACAAGTTATTTAACCCTAATTGATCCCGTGAGTAATGGCAAAAATGTTCCTCTGTTCCAGGAGGGGCAAATTATTGTCATGCATTAAGCAAAGACAACAACTAAGGAAATTGCGGAAAATACTGAAATTGGGTAAGGAAATGTAAAACGCATTATTAAAACTTATAAATAAAATGTGGGCAGAAAAAAAGCTGATAAAAAATCATTTAAAGGCTTAGTGAAAACAAATCGTTAAAAGTCATATAGAACTCATGGCTGTGTTTAATAGTGAAGGTTAGAGCTTGTCCGCATGCACAATGTGAAGAGTAATCAAGGGACTGGGACTAAACAGTTGTGTAGGCTAAAGAAAACTACTTTTCAACCAGAAAATCAGAAAAAAAAGGCTTCAGTTTGCCAGGGAGCATAAAGAATGGACTGTGGACCATTGGAATAAGGTCATGTGATCTGATGAGTCCAGCAGGGTAAGAAGAAAGGCGGATGAAGCTAAGCACCCGTCATGCCTAGTGCCTACTGTACAAGCCTCTGGAGACAGTGTTATGATCTGGGGTTGCTTCAGTTGCTCAGGTCTAGACTCAGCAGCGCCATGTGGCAGGAAAATGAAGTCAGCTGACCACCTGAATGTACTGAATGACCAGGTTATCACATCTATGGATTTCTTCCTCTCTGATGGCGATGCCAGGATTTATCTAGCTCAAATTATAAATAAAAAAATAAAAAATAAAAAAAAGTGGTTTAGGGAGCATGAGATCATCATTTTTACACATGATTTCACACATCACAGCCGTAATCAAAGAAAAAAGTCATGGTTATGTCATTGGTTTGGCTTGCATGTATAGAGTACATGGATAAATCTCACCAACAAACGGTATTAAGTTGCCCAATGTGTTCCAGGAAGACGTTCTCCACACAGTTACACCGTCACCACCACCAGTCTGGACTGTTGTCCGACCCTGGGTTGGGTCCATGGAATCGTTCTGTCATGCTGATTTCTTAACCAAGAAACTGTGAGTCAGGGCAAGTACTGAGAATCATTAGTTCCTGTCGAATTCCTGTTCAGGAACGGAACCTGGTATGTGTGTGTGTACATCTGACATACTATCTTCTCTACACGGTTGTAAAGAGTGTTTTTTTTTAGTTATTGTTGGCTTTTCTTACCAAGGTACGTACATTCAACAGCAAAATTAATGCTCACTGGATTATTTATTTATTTATTTATTTATTTTACTATGCTAGAAACTAGTGTCAAAAACTGAAATACAGAAATACTTCTGAACAACCACGGCTCATATTTTCTCTGTCCTGATGCTAGAAGTGAAAATGAACTGAAACCCTTATCTGTATCTGCATGATTTGCTGTATGCATCGCGCTGCTGCCACATGATTGATTGGGTAACTACAGTACGTATGCCAACAGGTATGCCAATTAAATTGCCTGGTGAGTGTGTGGATGTGCTATAATCATCAGAGGGTGTGCTTTTAAACAGAGAAAAAAAGAGAAAGCGATAGAGAGGTTATATTGTTTTAAATAATTTGTGAGAAAAAAAAAATTCCCTCTATGTTCATACAATAATTTCCATACTTTGAACTATATACAAAAAAAAGAATACTTTTGGCATCTCATTTGCAGTCTGTGTGCATATAAAACCCATTCTACTCACCGCCGCTTCCCAAACAAATGCTTTGTTGCCTTTGCATTATCCACAGAAATGCATTCTGGTGTCCTTGATAGTGAGCTCTGCAAGCAGAATACAAAAGTGATGTGGGCAGGGTTCAAAAAAAAAAAAAAAAAGAGATAGAGAGAAAAATATTGTGTGCTTCTGTGATTTATGAATGTGGTTTGTGTGACTTTAAACTTTGCCAAAACTGCTCCTTGTTATTTCCGGTGCCTGGAAATCGGGGAACAAATAAAGCTGGTGCGGGATACACCGATGTTTACCCCTGCGCCAGATTTCATGCCGCTCTTCTACAGTATATACTTGAATGCATTTAAGTAACAACTTCTTTGAGTGAACTCTAGCTGATTTTGTCAGGAGTAAACATGGACAAGTTTTGTATTAGTGTGATTTGTTTGGTGACATAATATTGGACACTGGGTAGTTGTTACCCTGGCTAGGTCACGGTTAGTGTTGGTGAAAACTTACCAGAAAAACAGAGAGAGCACCCAAACTAGTGTTCGCAGAAAAGAGAAGCTTATACAAGTCTGTCAATAAGTAAAAAAAAAAAAAAAACAAAGAGGTGAGGCCAGCACCTGAACACTAGCTGAGTTGGAGTGTTGTCTTCTAATGAGGTCTCTGTAGGATGGGTTCTCAGTGAAAATGGAGTTTCTGCACATCGCTCCACCTCAGGCTCCTATACCGCGTGTAGTACAGTGCGACCTTAAGTACGATACTGGAGACATGACCTGGAAAGTGTGGTGCGATGGGATTGATGCCTTTGCTAGCACTTACAAAGAAAATGTAATTCAAATGTACTTTAAGGTTGATTTAATATATTTTACTTACGGAAAGATGTATGTAAAATATCTTGAATAATTATAGTGTATATTTGGCTACATTCACACTGCTATGTTCATATGTGGTTCTAAATCAGATGCAGATCTGTTTTTTTTTTTGTTTTTTTGTTTTTTTGCAGTGCGACCTCAGTCTGAACAGTAAAATCAGAGTTGATTTAATTGACTTTTAAGTCAATACAACATGACACTCACATGGTCACAATTTTAGGGAAAGCTGGAGGATGACACTGAGGCAGGATTTCAGTGGGGGAAGAGTGAGGTGTAGTGCTGCTGCGTCCGACGATCTAATCGTTAGCCTAGTTAAAGCTCACTTCCTGTAAGAGAACCAATAAAAAGAAGTTAAATGGTTGATGAAACCTTAAGGTCACTCATCGTCTATACTGCTTTATCCTGTATACAGGGTGGCGGGGGGGCCTGGAAACAATCCTAGGAGACTTAGGGCACGAGGCGGGGTACACCTTAGATAGGGTGCCAATCCATTGCAGGGAACACACACACTCACTCACACACTACGGGCGATTTTGGAACACCAATTAGCCTAATCTGCATGTCTTTGGACTGTGGGAGGAAACCGGACTACCTGGAGGAAACCCACCAGCATGCACACAGACCCTGAGATGGGAATCGAACCCAGGTGGTACAAGACAAAAACGGTAACCACTTTTTTTCCAACGCCAAACTTTAAGGTGCTTTCATTAATTTAATGTCACATTCCACTTTAACTTCCAAAGGTGGCATGTCCTGCGTCCTCATATGGAGACATTACTTTTTGGGTTCACTGCACCTTATACTTCATTCTGTCTAACGTAGACCTTTTGTCCTTAGTCATTAGTAGCTCTTTATAGCATCATCTAATGGTACCAAAAGATTACCATTAGATGTAAATACTCTATTTTGTGTACAATACACTAATCAGTAGAAACACAGGATGCTGTCGAACTCAGTTTCCTGTTCAAAGACAATGCTAAGATTGACACTTCTCAGGTCCTACTAATCCCAAATACATAGGAAATATAAAAAATGCATCCAAAATTAAAGCTCGGATCTTAAGAAGGTAAAAGTTGCTGGTCGGATTGCAGCTTCCCAGCAAACAGCGGTCCGACGGCCATGTCGTGTCCCCGGCAAAAAACAGTCGCGGTAAGACGTCATTAATTGATAAAAATATGTGACACAGAATATAGTTTTCTGGGGCTGCATGTTTAGCTGTTACAAAAATGAGGCAGCAAAAAAGTCATTTAATTTTATTTGGAATGAATGAAAAGTGAAAATAATGCAGTTGTTATTAAGACCAAAGCCTTTTTTTAAGTGGGCTCAAACACATGACGTGACGCACTGTTCAGATTAGGTGCATGATCTGTTCAGACTAATGTCAGATACAGGTTACAATAAAAATATCATATAAACAGTCTAATGAAAAGAAATCTCTGATTTGTTCAGTAAATCGCATATGGATCACGTCTTACTCATTTATAGAGAGGAAGCCAGGTGTTATACAGTTATACAGTATAATACATAATGCACTTACAGCGTGCTATTTAAAATGTACTTTTGTAATACGTGGACAAACAGGGACAGTGCTGAGATCTTTAGAATGATTTTCATAAATCATAATACAATCATAATTTGTTGTCACTTTTAGTGAGGAGGACTAGGACTAAATTGTGTGAGAATTTTGCATATTTCTTGTAGACGAAGTTGAGCCACGTACTTCTGTGGAATAAGCTGAATGTGTCATTCTGGCAAAAAAGAAGATTGGGACTCTTAAAAAGTTTTTTTTTTCTTTTTTACCCTGCTTCTAATACTATTAAAGTACATATTATAATGTCATGGGCTTATTATTTCTGTTTCATGAAATCTGTCAAAGATTTATTCTAATGCTCATTTCCTCAAGTAGCGGGGAGAGAGAGAGAGAGAGAGAGAGAGAGAGAGAGAGCACAATGTAATTAACTAGAAGAAAAAGAGATTTTGGTTGAGTCAGAACCAGCCATCAAGTATAATTTAATAATGTCCAGTGCATAATGTAGTCAAACTCTATTTACAGTTCCTTATGATCACTGAGCTGACCTCTATGCTCTACAACTGCTGCAGAGCTGAAAGGAGGTCCTTCATCATTACATTTCAGCCGGAATTAATCACGGCTTTCGGGATCAGTCATAAGAATCTTCCTAAACGTCGCCGCAGCACACCATCCGATCCGCACAACAGCTCTTACGCCTTTCTGACGAATTGACTCGAAGTGTAGTACCTGTGAGAAACAATATCAAACTTGGCAGTTGAACTGAAGTTCCCCGAGTAGCTCTGGCTACAAACTGTGTACAGACATGCTGCATATGCTGCAACTAGGCGCAGTTTCAACTGCCCTGCCTACGATCGGTAGCATCCACCAAAAACAATTTAGTGTTGTGTTCTGAAATACCAGATTCCGGCACACAAGCCCTGCTTCTCTACTTTTTAAAATTGTTTAGAATTAAATTATGTTTAGATTAAGAATAGTTAAAATAGCTTTTTATGAACTTTTTGTGCTCTGACATGTAAACAAACAAACAAACAAACAAACAAAAAAAGAATCATCTATGCATCCATGTTTTTACTTTAGTCAAGTGGGAAATGCCATTAATACAACTTTCAGTGTAGCACTTAAAAAGGCACCATGAATGTACGTAGTATTCTAGTTTTGTTAAGTATTTCACATATGCTATATATTTTTTACATTTGTTCATCTTTAAGTTAATTCACTGTAAGTTGGTCCGAAACCAGAACCCAGAGCCTATCCCAGGAACACTGGGCATGAGTTCTATGCCCAAATTAGTGTCAGCCCCCAACTTTCAAAACCCAATGCAGACTACAAACAATGCCTCTGAGAACTCCAACTTCTAGCTTACACACTCCAATTAACCCAAGAACTAATTGCACTTCATTACCTGCCTCAGTATACAGCGTGATTCACTTAAAAGAGGCCCCAAATATTCTGTAATAACTCTCACTAGGATACAACGTCTGCATGAAACAACCTACAGTCTGCATGAAACAACCTACAATATGCTCCTCAGTATACAGAGATTCGACAACGCTGGGATGTTTTCTGAGTCGGGCTGATAATTTAGGTCGCCAGGCAGCATTCACGTTGTTTAACGCCGTACCCCTTCACTCAGTCACTTCAGGAACATGGAGCACCACGTCGGAATGTGTCTGGCAGATCACGTCCGGCATAGCATGTACAGTAACGCATGTAATGCATGTAATGACACATGAAACAGACTTAAGTTAAGGTATATACTGTAGCATAATTTTTGGTTCAGATTGCTTCATCATAGTGAGGGTTATTACAGAATATTTGGGGCCTCTTTCAAGTGAATCACCCTGTATAAGAACTCTAAGAACACTCACCTTTGTAGTGTGCACTCTTTCTGCCCAATTGTTTATGTTCTTGTTTTTGATCTTGATCTTGTTGACTCTGATCCTGCCTGTTCTATGTTATGTCTGTTTGCTAATCACCTGACACTAGTCTGTCTTTTGATCACCGAAGTTGTCTTGCTGGGCAGCACGGTGGCTTAGTGGCTGGCACTGTCGCCTCGGACCTCCACAGTTCGGGTTCATGGAGTTTGCATGTTCTCCCCGTGCTTGGTGGGTTTCTTCCCACAGTCCGAAGACATATATATCAGGCTAACTGCCGTTCCCAAATTGCCTGTAGTGTGTGAATGAGCGTCTGCGTGTACTCTGCATTGTGCCCTAAGTCTCCTGGGATAGGCTCCGAGCCCCCCCTCCATACCATGTATACAGGATAAACCGGTATAGACGGGAGGTGAGTGAGTGAGAGGGTTGTCTTATTTATTGTTGATTCGGGGGCTTTGTTCTTTAATAAACTTCAGTTTTACCTGCAATTGATTTCTCCTCGTGTTGGCCCTGATAGTCTGAATATTCCCTGGATGGGATTCCAGTCTATCACAGGGCACCATCAACACATTCACACACTTCAGCACTTCAGCTAACACATTTCCCACCTGCTCTGAGTCAAACGGCAATACGTGGCATTTACAGTATGAGCATGCTCTATTAAAAATACCGTTTAACCCTTTGTTTATGTTGTTATAATTTTTCCAGTGCTTGGGTGCGGGGCATTGGCTGGGAGAAGAATTACATGGCAGGTGAGAAGTCTGCCACTGAGCCACCAAAGTCCTGCAATGGTTAACCCTTTAACTCCCAACTGGACTTCTACTTGGAGTTGTGGAAATACAGTGGAGTGAAAAAGTGTTTGCCCCCTGAATATTAGTCAAAGATAATGCAAGTAAACACATCATGCAGTTGTTAAATGAAGGTTTTTTTTAATGTTAAGGAAAAGCAAAATCCAAAGCTACATGGCCCTGTGTGAAAAAGTGTTTGCCCCCTAAACCTAATAACTGGTTGGGCCACCCTTAGCAGCAATAACTGCAATCAAGCGTTTTCGATAACTTGCAATGAGTCTGTTACGGAGCTCTGGAGGAATTTTGGACCACTCATCTTTGAGGAAATGTTGTAATTCAGCCACACTGGAGGGCTGAATTACATTTCAGCATGACCCACCTTTTATGGTTATACCACAGCATCTCAAT
>JAOVVB010000002.1:21615280-21630232 GCA_028570985.1 Heterobranchus longifilis | reverse complement strand
ATTTTGTGTGACAAACATGCAAAAGAATAAGAAATCAGGAAGGGGGCAAATAGTTTTTCACACCACTGTATATGGATCAGAATGATCAAATCCCTGATGTCCCTGATGAGCAAGCCGAGGTGCTGATTGAAAAGCTCCCTGAGATGGCAATAGGAAGAAACTTTGAGAGAAACCAGACTCAACAGGGAACCAATCCATCATCGTATTTGGGTGAAAACAGATAGCAGGGATTGATCTGCAACCATACTGTGTGTTAGGAGGCTGGAAGTTGGTTCTGGAAGCCTTTAAGTTAATAAAAAGTCAAGTTCGTTATTAGAGGCTCGGGTAGAATGACTATTGACATAAGTCCTGAGAAAAGCTGTTCTCGCCGATTGGAGTGAAAGGCCTTCACTTTAAACTCAGAATTCTCAAATTCTTACAGTACACAACTTTGTTAGTGGTGGTTCTAGTCTTCAGTAGATATTAATTCCATACTTTTTCAGGCTCCGCCCAATTCAAGTTTTAATCTAAAAAAAAACAACAACAGACATTTGTAGCACAGATATAGTTACACCTCTTCTACATACTGTAGTGTGTATTTGAACTTCTAACTTTATATCCTAAATACGGTATATGTTATATCATATATATGTTATAATCTTCCTTTGAAAACGCAGCTACTGCTCAATGCTGCTCAAAAGCCTCAACAGTTTCCTGCTTACCAACTTTTCAGATTGCTCACTTTCATAATTTGCATCTAATTTTGTCAGGTTCACACATCTAAAATCTTAATAAATCCCTCTGAGATCAGGCTTGTCCCCCCCCCCCCCTTTTGAAAAAGAAATCAATGTACAGAACATTCACATACAACCACACTTTCACTCCAATTAGCAATCGCACTTGACTCGTGAGATAGCAGAGCAGAGAGGAAACCACTGGGCCGATTCGTCTCCATGTGCTTGATTGGGCTCGTTCGAATGTTCATTCTGTGCTAATGCCCATCCTTAGAGAATGATTAAGATTGCAGTGTCTGCCTTTTTTACTGGGAATCTGACCTCGTTTTTCTTTTTTTTACTTTTTTTTTGTGAACTCTCTTTCGTCACGTTTAATATTCCACGATGAAGCTTCACAGGGTGATGTTGCCCTTTAACATATGAAACCAGAAGCCCTCTAGATGAGCTTCCAGCCAGGTTGGATATTAATTTCACACTTAAATTGGAGCGACGGGAATTTCCAAGGTTGTATAAAATTCTGATTTGTAACCACAGGTGCTGTAACCATAATAATAATTTTTTATGCATATTCAGCCCTGCTAAGCCTCTTACGTCTAATCTTTTTGAAGAACTGCCAGATCAGATTCTGAGAGCCTCTTGCTGTCTCTTAAGTATTCAAAAATATTGTGTGCAGTCAAATAATAACAGTATGGTTGAACATGAACATGGCTTAGCAGTCAGAGCAACACTTGCTAATAGGAGTCAGATATTGGATTGATCGGTTTCACGGTTTGATTTTGGCTGATGTAATTCCTGTACTCATGATAGAAAGTGTTTAATGTATAACTGGTGTTCAAGTTGAACCAGTACCGATGAAATCTTTTGTGAATGAATGTGTAAAACCAATTGACAATTTACAGAAGATTACAGAAGCTGCAGTAAAACATTTGAACAGTGCAAACGATTTAAAGAAGGCCATGTAAGTCCATGAATGACGATCCCGGCTGAGGTGGCTCGGAGCCCACTGCTGTCGTTCCCGTGAACATTTACTGTAGCGATTTGAACACCTGATCCTTGAACATCAACTAATAACTTGTCGCCAGCTTGCGGAAGACACACATCTGTCTATCATTTACTAACATACCCTCCAGGTTACTGGAATTCGGCTGGGAGTTATCACCACATTCCCCGTAGAGTCCAAACCTCATTCCAAGCCATTTCCACATGTTTGGGTCATTAAAGGAGTTCCTGGGAGGCCAGTGTTTCAGACAGTCTAATCATGGCTCTGACGTACTGAGAAAACTTTTTCCCTTCATGGTGTCCAAGCACTAGTGAAACTCTGGGATAAGTGCGTTAGTGTAGAAGGGGATTCTATAGAGAAATAAAGGGAGCTTTTTCTCTCAAAAAGGTGTTTTGTTATTCTGTACAAAAAAAAAATATATATATATATATATATAATTCCTCATTTGATTTGAACACCCCTTATAGAAACAGCTAATGGACTCGATTAATTCTTTGGTTTTATTCTCTGCAGGTTCTACCTCCAGTTTACAGCAGAGATTTTGTCCGGCTCGGAAATGGCGTTTGCCGTGGATAACTTCACTCTGACCATGAACTGTTTCCTTGAAAGTGAGCCATTCTTTTCATTCCTCATAACTGAACCTTAAGCACATTTAAAAGAATGATAATACTAAGAATGGTTTCTTAATAGTTCCATTCAATTGTAGATGGGTTGGTTTGGTGGTTGACTGGTTGTTTAATTATTTAAATAATGTTTTTTTAATGCTTTTTTTATCTTTAAGTTTTTGCTTGCAGTCCCATTGTTTCCTATTTTGTAAACTGTTCCAGTAGGCAGAGTGGATTAGTTTAGTGCGTTGTTTTGAAAAGTTTTTACCAGTGTCAGTGTTTTCTAAGGCATAATGGTACGCAGAAGTCACGGTTTGTTACAGTACGTACCTCGCTTTAAAAGTACAGATCCATACTGTACATTTTCGAAGTTGCTCAACAATAAGCCATGAAATTTATTTACATTCAAAATTTATTTAAATTTTAAACATGGAAACTTGTACAAACTTGTAAATAGGGGCAAACTGGCTATAATTTCTTGAACACAAGAAGAATCATAAGAACACAATGAGAAGGCACATACTGTATGTTTCTATCTATAGCGGGAACAGTAGTTTATGCCATGGTTCTTTTTAAATAAGGGATACTTCTGATACATTATGTTCACTATTTGCTACTGGTGATGGCGCTGTTCCTGCACAATTCAGTAAACCATTCTTTCTCTAAAAATAAATTAGGAGTGTGTTATTCTTGACATAAAATGGCACTAAAACTGAAGTCAGCATGGGGTGTATTATACCCAAATTCAATTTTTGTTTTTTGTTTTCAGAGTGAAATCAAATCGCCGTGGCTGCTCATAGCATCGGAAATAAGCAAAGTAAAAGTTCTGACCTTTAAATGAGTTCTACTGTATATACAAGTATTATCCATCCATCTAGGAACCCTTTGTAGTCCAACTAGGAACACTGGAGGCCAATGGTGACTATTTTATTTATAGTAGTCCTAATTTTACAACCTAATCTGCATGTCTTTGGACTGTGGGAGGAAACTCACCTAGCATGGGGAGAACATGCAAACTCAATGTACACAGACCGCAAGGTGGGAATCAAACCCGGACCCTGGAGATTTAAGGTCGACAGCACTAGCCACTACACCACCATGCCGCCATACAATTAGTCTATTAGCTTTAGATTAATCAACATATAGACATAATTATTTCTCAAATCTAAAACACTGATTACACAGCTACAAAAAAATACATCATTTAGAAAGAAAATATACATCACTCATCCAAGTTAGCCGGCTAGCATGTTGCTAACAAAACCGAATGTCTAGTTTTCCGCTTTGTCGATGAAATGCGCAGGAGTCGGAAATGGGATAATTATGTAATAGAGAATTACAGTTCGGGATGAAATGCTTAATTATATTTAAATAAAATTTGTTTATCTGACTTTAAAAATCTGTGCAAGTTCCTTATCTATAAAATGAATTTTGAATCTGAAATTTGAATCTGTTGCTACAAGCCATCATCGATGTCTTGTCATGGCATGTTTCATTATTTTGAATTAATCGCCTAGTCATAGCTAGACTGTATTTATTCCGATTAGAACTAAAAGTCCTGTACCAGACAAGTACCCATACCATTACACCCTTAGAGTTTACTTTCTTGCTTGCAAACTTACTTACAGTAAATACTACAGTAGGTAAATAATGTTATAAATAATTAATAGGAATATAAATGATGTGGCACTACAGTAAATATGTAAAAGGTTCACACCAAAATATTCTTTGAAAGCCCTAGTACCATCTGCCTAAGCAGATCGTTTACATGTAACAGTACATTTATAACATTTTGCTCCCATGCATTTCCCAGGACCGCTAATATAAACCGAGCATTTGTCTGTTAAATCAAATTTAGATTGCAGGTGGACTGTAAGTGGTGAGCAAACCACACGCCTAATTTTCCACGGAAGCAAGTCACTGAACAATTTTCTATAATTATAGACATGCTCTAATCATAACCCAATAATGTTGTTCTGTCTGGCACGCACGGAGGTGTCTAATGACATTGCAGAAAATGCTGCACGTTTAGAAATTTTATGTCAGTAACACGCCATTACTGTCAACAAATTTAAGCTATGCTACATCTGCATTGACTTAATGAAGAAGAAGAAGTAAAAGAAGACGAAGCTTATGTAAGAGTGTCTCATAAACTGATTTGCTTCTTAGGGCAGAAGTGATAATATTGACCTGCCACTCACCTGCCACCTGAATTCACAGCTGTAAATTGATCCTCTCTTAGGATTAAAGCATACAGAGGATGCAGGTGCAGACTCGTCTTTAATAGGCATAACAAGACAATGTCGGGATGAATCATGAACAGGATAAGTGAATGTAGAGAGGAACGATGCACAGATGCGAGAAACATGACAGGTTATGAGAAGAAATGCAAGAGACAAAAAAAAAAGGACTTAAATATACTTCCTATATTTAAGGTATTTATATTTTTATATATTATTTATATTTGTGTGAGTGGAGTGGAATTATGTATTAGGAGAGAGTGACATGGAAAGGTAATGCAGGGGTTACTTTACTTAAGTAGTTTTATTACTAGGCCATTATTTTTACTTTATCTCCACTACATTTTACCACAAATATTTATACAGGTAGTCCTCGACTTACAAACATTCGAGTAACAAATTTCCGCACATACAAACGGACCACAGTTCTACTTCTAGTTCTATCACGGACGTACAGTAGCTCACGTATTATATTGTACAAGAAATAGACACTGTAGTGCACCGGATACCAATATTAACTATTATATACAATATTTTCAGTCCGGTATATTGTATATGTGTGTGTTTATGTGTGTGTGGTAGTTTCAACGAATCAGTCCGGGAGCGCAATGATAGAAAATGTCTGTCCTGTAAGGCTGTCCTCATGGTGAATAATCCTAATTTCGGAAAATCCTCAACAAAGCAGAGTTCACAGTCCAATACAGTGGAAAACAGCTCAAAATTGAGATAAAACAGAGAGAAAATGGAGTCCTGGATTCCCCTTGCAATTTAAAGGCTCAGAGACAACATTTCACTGTGAGATTCGTGTTTCTTAGGCGTTGGTTTTTATATTTGTGTCAAAGGTGTATAAGACTCACTTTGTCTGACTTGAGAACAAATCGGACTCACTGTACGAACGTGGTGCTCCTGGAGCGGAACTATCTGTACTTTCTACTTCACTACATTTTGTGGATGACATTGTGTTAAATAACCAGAGTGGAGTGCATTATTTGAAGCAGTACTATTGCACTTTTTGACTATAATGCAAGTGTTTGAAATCAGAAGTGGTGACGGTTGCAGATTGAGACTAAACAGCACATCTACAGACAGGAAGCTGAAAGAGAGAGAGAGAGAGAGAGAGAGAGAGAGAGAGAGACTCTTTTATTATGACAGCTACTCTAATACAATCTCAGTGCTTTTGATTAAATTTAAACTAGTCCTGTCAATTAATTAAAATTTGTATTCTAGTTAATCACAGTGATAGTCTGTGATTAATCTAAATGAATGTTTTAAAATGCACAGATTTACTTGTATTATAAATGTGCCATGTTGGAATAAAAGAAAAAATGGTGGACAGACGATAAATCAAAACACATGCACGGGTCAATAACAATAAACACGAGACAGACAATATGGAAGTGAATAGTATCGCGCTGCAAGCTGCCAAGAGCCACAGCAGTGCTCAAGCCTAATGGGAAAACCCTGACATCGGAAATGTGCCTGTTGCTGAGACTGTATACCCCTCATTTTCTTTTTTGATTTATTTTTTTGAAATGCATTGTGCATCCTACAGTTTAATAATGCAAATACTACAAGCACAATAAAACTATTAGACTGGCTTGGCAAGCACACTGACACTTCTGACTACTGAGTTCTCATTTGCAGCTGTGAACTGAATAATAATTAAGCTGAACAGGATTTTGTTTTTTTGGAATCATTTAGAGGACCCTCTGTCTGAATACGGTGCAGCTGAGAGACGAAACAGAAGTGCCGCTCATTAACACAAAAGTGTTGCATTAAAAGACTAAGCCCATTTAGATGTGCAACTCGAGTGAGCTCTGCGGTGTATGACCCATAAGCCAAATTTCCTTCCTGATCTGAATCTCAAAACACACTGAATATCATTAGGATCAGAGCTGAACAAATAATACGGAAGAGGAATGGGAAGTTGTTATAAGATCATGAACACGGGCTCTTATTGTCTGTTCATGTTCTTATGCATTATGGATATAATCAGATGTACATATGCATGACAGTGAGATTGTGTAACATAATATAATATGCGTGCAGTTTGGTGTACATCCCGATACATAAAAATTTTTAGTTATTTATTTTTTTTACTTCTGCGATCCATCTGAAGTGCTTTCGGGGCCGTTTTAACTGTTTTAAATTGAAGAATTCAACACCGCAAGCTATAATACGGAAACATCATCAACATGCCACTTTAGTTTGATAAATGCAGCATATCATCAGACTCGATATCAAACGACGAAAGAAAACTTTCAAGAGAGTCGCCCTTGCAATCATAATTCCTCATCATCCATGGGCGAGAACAGCATTGACGGAAACGGAGGACACTCACTGCCAAATATTTCCCTTCAATTTGGATTTGATGATATTTACCAGCTTGTTTAGATTTGACATGGTGGCACAGGGATGCCATCCATCGCCATCGTCGCCCACAGATGGCTCTTTTTAATTTCAACTATGTATGTATTATGCCACAAATGAATTCGTCAGATGTGCCATACTTTACCGCTCGTCAATCAGCGGGGACGGAGTCAAAGCATCATTTGCAAAACTAACATGTGTGTGCGTGTGTGTGTTATTACCGAAACAGGCAAAGTCGTACCGCACGTTACAAGCATGCCATAATTTAGCGTTGTGCCGCATGCCTATCAGTTCAGTGTGCACGTGAAAGCTCGCATGTGTGCGTCCTCTGGAATCCGTCTCTCTCTTGACTGCATTGTTCTCCAGCACAAACAGATGGCTTCTGATTTGCCGTGTGGGTGTTTGCTTTTATTTTTTCCCTCACCTTTTCACATAGCAGCAGGCTTACTTTTATACCATTTTTTATTACTTCTGCTCCCATATTATGTTTTGGACAGGGAGCTATATCAATAATAAATGGAGGATGGAATGCACAAGTGCCAGACACAAATGATAGCAAAGCTAACAAAAAAGGGAAACCAGAAAAGGCCAAAATCCACCTTTTTGTTTTTGTCTCTGCATGACTTTTCGGCTGTTTTTGTGATGTCTGGCTGTACACGTTTTTTTTAACAGCAATGCACAACAATAGAGAGACAGCTCATTAATGAATGACCAGAAGCAGAATTCTGTCTCGAGCTACCTAACAGCACGAATTAATGATCTTCATTTTTCTCCAGTAGCCATTTCTGGCGTTTTTTATTTATTTATTTATTTATTTATTTATTTAGTTTTAAGCTTGAGTTTCTGGAATTAAAATACAATTAAGAACAGAATGTTGTGTTGTTGGAGAGACCTCTGTGAGCCGCATGTCTGTGACCAAAAGTTACAAAGTCCAAAAGTCGGGTCATTATGTTTGCAAGGAAAGTTGCAGGCACTCAGGGACGAGTTACACAGGTACACAAATTGATTATTATTTTTTTTTTTTTTTTTTAGCTAGGGACTCATTATGCAAATTACCAGTGTGTAGTTCATGCCACTGATGCTGCAGATTTCCTTGGGTTTCTGTTAAAAGGTAATTTACCGTTACATTAGAGGCAGTAAAAAACAATAAATACAATAAAATACTGTATTTCTAGGAATATAGGACTTATATGGTACTGTATATGGTTTGTTTTGCATATTTATAGCATAAAAAAATATTTAATAATAATATATGAATAAGTGTCATTTTGTGGGCAAACCATACATTTATAAGGATTATTCCTGTTATTAAGTGCATTTTGTTAAACATTTTAAAACTACTTTTGTCGAGCTCAAGCATTTAACTGTACATTTCACTTGAAGATTTTAACGAACTCTATAATCCAGAATGTCCACCCTGGTGGGAATGCAGTGATAACGATATGGTTGGAAATACAGTATCTTTACTTTTGAACCATGCGTTAGCAAAGTCCACCGGCAAGGCAGTGAGTGTATTTGGTTACAACGTGCCTACAGTATATACTATGCATGTTGCTCAAACATTCCACTAGGGGGCACACTGGAAAATCTAAAAGTTAACAAACATGGACACACTGGAGGAGCTAAATAGTACTTATCTCCTGCCAACTGTCTTGACACACATATTTGTCACTTTACAGCGGTAAAGACCCATCATACCTGTGGAGCAACTGCGCACAACTTCTCTTTGAAATTTTCTGCCGTTTTTAAAGTCCTTGCTCCTACTATTTGCATGCATATTGCATCTAGCGTGCAGGTATAGAAACGTTGCATTAAGTGTATAAGCTACACACCAAAAGAATTCAGGATATGCGAGGTGTTCATCATGCATGCGCGGGTTTTAAAGCAACTTAATTTACGCACAGGGTACAGGGTGAACTTTTTGTCATTAAGTAATCAAACAAAAAACTTTATCCTTTTTAATATGATTATTTTAAAACTTTCTCATAAGACACTGGTTGACCATTACAAATCTATAATGAATAAAATAATTAATTGGGGTAAACTCGGGGGCGGAGCTAGACTGTCTGCATAGAGAGGGTGGAACTTCCCCAAGAGACCCTTCTGATAGAGACATTTTAATAAGAACAACTGTAAAATAGCTTATATATCCTGTTCTGTGCTACAGTATGCATGGCTGAATGATTAATTTTTTGAGCCAAGCCATCGTTTGTCTAATAAAACACAATAAAGCTACTTTGCCACACAACTGTGTTCCAAAGAACAAAACAGAATAAGATAAAAACCAGGATACGAGTCTTTTTTTAGATATTTCATGGGGAGGAGAGCATGGCGCTAAACAGGCCAGGGGCATCGTCCAGTTAGTACCACATCCTTCTTACAGAAAAATAACATAAAGACCGCTTTAACGTAAAAAATACATGGCGTTCTTTGACACAAATAGACGTTTCAGCACAAATACCACGAATAAATGACAAGCTTTTATGTGTTTCCATCCATAAACCTTTGTCAAAGCCATGTTGTTATTATCAATATCTTCTAAACATTTTTCTATCTTTAATATGATTTCACATCCATTTATGGACGGTGAAGCAGCTCTTTCTTAACTATAATAGAGTATAAAATTGACCATGTTCCTTAATATTCTCATTTTCAATATTTATTGAGTCATTACAAGGTCACGGGCAAGTCCTAATGCATTCCTTAACCTTCCGACATAATTGCAAACAAGTCTTAATAACGTGCTTAATGGGAAATTAGAGAGATCAAACAAAGAACGCTTTTCACTGAAGGAACTATAAAAGATTTTTAAATGGGTTCTGTATCTTTTGTGTATTACAAAAGGATGATGATAAAATGTTAATGATTAAAATCCAACTCATGTTTCTTTCTATTTCCCTTGTTAAAATTGACCATCTCAATAACTACAAAAGAGAAGCCTTGTTATTTGTCTGGACTAAATATTACAAATTAGGGTTAACCCCTTAAATTATAAAGAGTTTGAATTTAAATTTGAATTTATTTGGCGGCACGGTGGCGTAGTGGTTAGCACTGTCACGAGCCAGGTTCGAGTCCCACCTTGGAGTTTGCATGTTCTCCTGGTACTTGGTGGGTTTCCTCCGGTTTTCTTTCACAGTCTAAAGACATGAAGTCCCTAGTTGTATTACAGAGGTTCCTGGATGGATGTTTGGATGGATGGATGGATGGATGGATGGATGGATGAATGGATGGATGAATGGATGGATGGATGGATGGATGGAACGTTTATTTAGTCATCAGGATGACAGTAAAACTAGGAAATAGAAAATATACTGTAGTACTCTGTTCAATGGTGGCAAGGAGGTGAAAGAGTTTTAATCATTTAACAGAAAAATTGTTAATCAACAGACGATCACAAGCTCGAATTCTGACAATAACACAGCAGTCTGTGGCTGAGAGAGCAAAATTATCCATGTAATAATGGGCATCTGTGAGCTCTTATAAGCAGAAGACAGAAGTTCTCTGAGTGTGTTCGACTGCCCTTTGGCGTATGAGCAGCAGACATAAAATTAACACCACATACATAACATTAAAAGATTAACAATGATTATTACTTATAAACCAATAATGTGGTGCCAGGATGATGGGCACCCAAGGCTCAGTTATGCCCGTGGAAGAAAAAAGCCCACCTGTCCGGTCCTATCCTACAGAGACACCATTGCAACACCCAAATCCACAAAAAGACACAACAGAAATGCACCAAAACAAACCAGTGCACCAAAGTCTGCCACACATACTGTAGGGCCCGGCAGGCAAAAAGCTCAAGGATGCCAACCCGGTCTCCAGACTCCCCACATCCAAATCCGATGGCACACTCATGGCATGCACCAAACAAACAATTTGGTCTAATCCACAGACACCCTACCCCACAACCCATCAACCCATAGCACCCAAAGGATTCACTGTCACAACCCAGAGATTGAATGCGTTGGGTTTTAATGTTATGGCTGACTGGCGTAATAGGAAAATAATAAGACTGGAATATACTCCAGTTCAACTGGTTCAAATACTGTATGAATATTGTGAGAAAAAAGAAAAAATATTAGAGAGAAAAAAGCCCAAAGTGGAGCAAAGTTTTTTTTTTTTTTTAATACATTTATTTTTTTATTTATTCATATTAATGAAGACCAAATTTAAAAATCCATTTATAGTTACATTTATTGCTTTGGAACGTCCACAGAAAAAAAAAAGTTACTTCCCATTATCCCTTATGATATAGCAGGTACTGTATAAATAAGCATTCCATCTGTCAAGATGAAAAAGCACATCTTTGTTACAGTGAAACTGAAAAGCCATCTGTCCTGGAAACCTGCCCATGGTGGGAAATATACCGACAACTCCAAAGCACTGGCAGTGAAAATAAGCAGCACTAGAATATAAAGCTGGACCATATTGTCGGGTTTCTGTAGAGAGCGGTGCAGGACTACAGTCACTGCGTGACACATGCTCATGTCATGCACCAAGTCAAACGTGGTCATACACCTGAACCTCATGTATAAAAAAAATGAGCAGTAGTACTTACATCACAACTGTATACAGACAAAACACAGTATTGGTGCTGGTTTAATTTTTTTATAATACAGAAAATGTGAAGCTACTTTTGAAGTTTATGCAACATGAAAGTGAACAATCTTGCTTCTCTAAAAAATTTCAAGTTGCTACCGTACCTTCAGCCGTTTTGGAAAGATGATTTTATATGCTCCACAAAAATTGCCATTATCCAGTGTATACTATTTCACTTCACATCAATATTATGTAAAATGATTCATATTTCTTTGTGAGTATTGATACTAAAATTGGTGTAAGCTTCTAGCAGCGTATGACCTTTAAAAATTGTTGCTCGTTGTGTGATTATTGTTTGGTAAAAGTGTAAATAGCACAAAATCTGTAGTGTCCATAACCGTGTCAAATTCATGTTGCAATATCTTAACATTTGAAATCTAAATCGGCCAAGTTTCATCTGAATGACAATTGAAAATCATTAAAAGATTTCAATTAAAAAATGTTAAAGGGCATGAAATTGTATATTTAGCAAATGCACTTTTTTTCATCTGATAAAATATAAAAAATTACAAAAAAATTAAGTGTGTATCAGGAGATAAGAAGCATTAAGTGTTATGCAGAATGCTTTTATATGATTATATCTGAAACTTCACTTTTTCACCTACGTAGGCGAGACATTTTTTTTAGCACCGGTACCACGTTTTGGCCGATATCATGTACTCCGGTCTCCTCGTACAGGCCACAGACATATGTGTTTTCCAAGCCACCCCTGACACACATCACCAGGATGGTCTTTTCCTTTTTTTGTTTTTGTTTATTATTCATTGTAGATGATTTGCAGCATTCTATGAGAGCTAAAGGAAAATCCAGCTCTCATTGAATGCTGCAAATCGTCCTAGATGAATAATAAACAAAGAAAAAAAAAAATCTGATTCAAGATATCATAAAACATAATAACCGCCACTAATTGAGACAGGACGTTCTGAGGACAACTCGGCTATCTGAGCGCATACCTACAGTATGTTTATTTCTCTGACGAGAGACGTTGCTGGTGTGTTAGAATTAAGAATTAGGCCAGCGAAAGTCTGGGCCATGCTTTTAACCAATCACATGCTCCATCACTGATGTCTCAAATGGGAGGACTGATAATAGCTTTGGTGGCAATGTGCAGCATGAAAAGCTGTGAGCAGCAGGGAGCACAGCCAGATGATGAATATGATGAATGATGCTAGGCCAGGCTGAAGTGGTATGGGAGTTGCTTTCATGTGAGGGTTTTTTTTTTTCCCCTTTCTTTTCCTTTTTTTTGCTTTACAATGAGATTTTCTACACAGTCCCACTACTATAAGATGGACTATATTCGGGGTGAAGGGGTGATCTGTCTTCTGAGGAAACTGGAAAATGGCACAATTGCTGGAGCTCATGTGGCCTGTCACCGTAATTAAGAATTTTTTTTTCATTAAAGGCTAAGTTAAGAACCAACCCTGTATGCTCTGTTCTCTCCTATTACTGACATTTATCTTCATTTTCTTTTTAGCTAATGGAGAATTCCCACCAGTGGTTTCTACAAGTGTTACACCAGTGCAGTTCAGGCCGACTAATCCCATGAAGCCCACGACGCCGGTGGACGGAGGTGAAGGAGCGAGGGACCCCCTCAGCGTGTCTGCAGTCTGTGAGTCTCGTCCCCTTTACTAGCGAATCAATCTCGCCAACTTGAGGTTAAATGTTATTTCAATGTTTAGACTAGGAACGCATGCGTAAGCTGAATTCCTGGGCAGCCAAATCAGATTATTGAAATGACTCACACCTTCATGGATCCCAGATATTTATTTATTTAACTTATGTGGTAACTCAAAATACATGTTCAAGTGATTTATGGTGTAAAGTACACATAAATAGAAATAGCAAAACAAATGGTGAGTCGAAGGAAAAGACAAATTATAATGCAATAAATAATACAGATGTCAAAGAAATAATAACAGTATAAAATATATTTAAAAAAAACAATAAAAAGTTTTTTTTTATCCATGCAAATAAAATATATATATATATAATCATTTTAATAATAATAATAATACTTTAAAAGATTAATAATTTTAAATATAACGCATTAAAGAAATATTAATTAATAGTTAATGGCTAAAGTGACAACATTATGAATTTAGGTGTTTATTTATTTATGTATTTATTTATTTATTTCAGATATCACCGGTTAGCTCGCATTAATTTGTAGGTTCCTGTTAAAGGTGCTGCGGGTAAAATCCTTTCTTTCTTTTAATTCCTTTACTGGCCACTCATTGAAATACTTGAAAATTCAAAATGTCAAAACTTCAAGTCTTTTTTTTTTCCGTAAGACCTTTTTATTTTGTGACCTTTTCAAATTTTTACATTATTGTCATGTTTATTTATAAGTTATCATGGTTGGTTTCGCACATGTCTAGAGAATAATCCAAAAAAGTGTATATATAAAAATAGTTCTTAAAAATAGAGATATGGTTAAATGAAACATAAAAATGTGCAAAAATACTTATTTTTTGTGTTTTTGGACGCCCATTGAACTGATTAATTTAATATTTTTTTCCCATTTTAAGGTAAAAGTTATATAACTTTTTATAAAACTTATTTGTCAAATCCCCTAATGAAGTTGCTACACTGTACTGTACCATATTAATCATTTTGTACTTAGAACTGGAACCGTATGTGGAACATCCTAATGTGGTTATTGAAAATAAAGGCACTTTTGGAATGCAGCCCGACAAATTGAATTAGTGGACAGGAACTAACTGTTTGAGAATACAAAAGGATTTTTTTCTGTTGTTGTTGTTTGCTTTTTTAAAGTAGCTATCATTTTTGCTGCATTTTGTTATACTTCATTTGTTGCATTCATAGGAAGTCCTGAGAGAAGTGCCAGGAGAAGAAAAAAGGGTAGAGTAAAAGAATAGTCAGGAAAAGAGAAAAAAAAAGAAAAAAACATGGATCAATTTTCTTTATGGCATCTTGCAGATGGAGATGGAGGGTCACATGTTCTGTGTTCATCAGATAATAACTTGCAGTCATAGTGATGATAAAGATGTCAAAAGATAAAAACTTTTCAGGTCTTTATATAAGTTTACATAGGATTTTCAAATCTGACATATTTCTCTTTTTTTTCTTTTGTTAGTTATTTTTTGCGTCACTACATGATCAGTATTTCTAGACAGAATCGATCAATTACTGACTTTTACAATCTACGAAAACTTATGTATATTATCAGATTTATCCTTTGATGGATCTGAATAATTGTGTGGATTCTCTCCCCAAGCTTGGTGGACGTGCAGCGTAGGCTGATTTGCGTTTCCAAATAGCGTTTAGTTTGTGAACACAATCACACTATACAGTACGTAGCTGCTTTGGAGAATACCGGCATTAATCCTGCTTCTGCTCAAGCTCACCAAGCACCATTTAAATTAATTTTCCCCCTCAACTTGGACATAAAGTTTTACGCC
>JAOVVB010000002.1:21595002-21610948 GCA_028570985.1 Heterobranchus longifilis | reverse complement strand
ATGTAGAAAGAAATAAAAATCAGGAACCATCATGGAGTTAGAAAGTGACCCCAAACTTTTGAACGGTAGTGTATGTGAAAAATTTGAGAGGAAACTTGAGAACCTTGGGGAGCATAAAATCCTGGCACCAAGTTAATAAACCCCAAACCAAGGAGCTGTGCGGCGATATCTCTTTTAGTACATGTAAACCCATAACCATATTAAGACCAAAGTTGTTGCCTATCCAGATAATGGTATGAGTGATACCTTCAAATTAAATACCCCTATTTGGCAGTTTCCTTTCTTTTGGGCCTCTTTTTATTTCTGGCGTGTACAAGAACACTACTTACCTAGAAATTATCAATGGATTAGTTTACTTTTGTTCCCACTATCAAACTCAGTCAGCCAGCCACATTTGAATGATTTGCCAACAACTGGTCAGTGCTAATTTGCTATCTTGGTCATGTCCTTGTGTACAGTGTACAGGCGCAAGCACACCGAGCTGCAGTCCATTCAGCTGGAGCTTCAGAGTCCAGACTGCAAGCTGAGCAAGCTGAGAGCCTCCACCATCATGACTGACTACAACCCCAACTACTGCTTCGCCGGAAAAACGGCCTCTGTTAACGACCTGAAGGAAGTGCCGCGCCGCAACATTTCACTCACAAGGTTATCCATCGCTGAACTTGTGCACACCCTAACACCATGTTTTCTTTAAATTAACCACAGTGCAAAGAGGTTTAGGTGGTGCTTCTCAACATGGTTAGAGACATAGCCTGTGGCTTGTAGGAGCTAGAGCAGAATCAGGTCATTCGTTTAATTCAAGATGGATGCAAGGAAGTGCAAGGAAACGCAACGGCAATTGAGAATTAAAATCCTTTCCCAAGAGTTCTTTTGGTAGTCTTTGAATGCAGTCACTAGCATTAAAGTTTAACAAATGCAAGCTCAAGGGTTGTTTGTTCTAGACACTTAGTTGAGGTTTATTTAACACTTGATTTACATACCAGCTATTCAAGTGCTCCTGTAAAGTTAAGCTATAAAGAGATGCTGGAATGTGTGTAGGGGTTTGGGGCATGGTGCATTTGGAGAGGTCTATGAGGGTCTTGCTGTGGGAATACCAGGAGAACCCAGTCCCATGCAAGTAGCTGTCAAGGTAAGCCTCAATGATACGCAGAAACTCTACCCTTTCTTTTTAAAATGTTTTTAACAGCATGTCTTTATGTAAAAGTGAAAGACACTGAGTAAAGACAGTGGGTGGGAGTGTTCTGATGTGATTTCTGTTGGCATTTGTGTTTCTAATCAGACGCTTCCCGAGGTGTGCTCTGAACAGGATGAACTAGACTTTCTGATGGAAGCACTCATAATCAGGTAAACAGACGCTTGAGGAAATGCACATGTTCAATGACAACCTGTGTTCTGTTATTATATACTACGGTATGTGTTCTTGTCCACTGTTTTGTTTGACAGTAAGTTCAGCCATCAGAACATCGTCCGGTGTATAGGAGTGAGCTTACAGGCACTACCTCGCTTCATTCTGCTAGAGCTGATGGCTGGAGGAGACCTCAAAACATTTCTTAGGGAAACGAGACCCAGACTGGTGGGCACTCTCACAGGCACACACTTGTAGCACCTACTTGGTTGGCCAGTCATATCCTTAATTATACCATATGTCCATATGCAAGTCGTACTGTTAGACCATCTGCTCAGTTTTCTTGTTTTGCTTTTTTTCCCCACTTAGGAGCATCCTTCCAGTCTGACTATGGTGGACCTTTTAAATATAGCGAGAGATATAGCACGTGGCTGCCAGTATCTAGAAGAGAATCAGTTCATTCACAGGTATAAGATACACACACACACAAACACACATGCTGTCAGTCCATGTCTAGCAGATGGCATCTTTGCTGTTCCATAGACTCAGCAAATGTGTTCCTTTCAGTCACATTTTTCTCTCTCAGCATGAGATGGTCCTTTTTAGCTGATGCAGACGTTCTGCTTCGTCCCCACACCCTTGCTCAGGGGACCGTGACAAACGAGTCCAATTAGAGCTCATTTACACTACATGTACAGTCAAATCATTAATCTGGTTACTCTGGAGAAAAAGGGAGACAGAAACACCTTTATTTACAGACTTACTTCAACCACTGCTCTGCCATTCCCGTGCCTACATACACGTCTGCTGAGTTCAAAGAGATTTACGAGTCTGCATGTGATATATTTAAGACGCAAAACATGTTCATTAGTTCTGACCTTGATATGGACCAATAATATACTTAATAAGAGTATGTCAATAATGAGACGCCCCTTTAATTTACATTATCATTGCATGTACAGTATAGTATCACTGCGTATATACAGTACTGTCTATATCAGCAATGCATTGTTTTTTTCTACAGAACTGACTGCACTGAAAATAATAGAATAAGTTGATGATAAGTAATAACAGAGTGAAACATTTTTATTCCTTTGCTTTAATTGAAACAAACAAGTTTAAATAAGGCATACTCTAAAAATGTATGCAACATTGCAGGATCAGAAGGTGTTAATTATTCAGCAGCTTGGATAGTAGTTTTGCCTGAATGGTACATCACTGGCTTATATTAATGAGCTAATTTTAAGCAGCGATCATATCTGTAATAATGACTAACCCTGGAAAAGGAGATGGTTTTTATTTAATGTTACAACACACCTATTTTAAATGCTATTTACACATTGATCAGCTATACCACATTATGACCAATGCCAGGTGAACAGAACAACATTAAACTGGTGGTAGAATCATGGACACCTAAGACTCATGGGGACCAAAGGCCCATCCAGTGGATTAATACTGGCAGTGGAGTAATAATAGTCCGTCCAATAACAGCCAGTGCATCAGTCATGGGTGGCGCCGAACAAACGAGTCTGACCCACAGATGCCCCACCCTGCAGCTCACAGCAGCCAAAGGAACCACTGTCGACGTCATGGTGCGACACACCACAGCACACCCCTGAAGGTCTTGTGGAGTCTTTCGTCATGGGTACAGAGCTGTCCCAGGGGCACAAGGGGAATCCAAAGCCTACATGGTTTTATGGTTAATGCTGTATGGTTATAATGCTATGGCTGATTGGTGTACATTACAAAAACTAAGCAGCTCTTTTTCTCATAAATTATTTTCTTTTAATTGCCCACTATGTTGCTTGTACATTATTACTTACATAATTAAAAGTGTCCGTTTGCTGGTCAATAACAACTGTGGATTATTAGTGCAATTCTGCAGTATATATCGAGGAAAACGTATGATAGGGTGTGATAGAGTGTGAAAACATATGATAGAGTGTGAAAACCTATCTTCTGTACAACTTTTTTCAAGAAGGCCATACAGTATGTGATATTCAAGACGTGTTTATTAGTCCTTGATATGGACCAATAATATACCTAATTAAAGCGTATGTCAACAAGGAGACAAGGAAACTACAAATACAGGATTATTGAGCATAGAGAAAAAGGAAAATGTTTTTCGTTTGGAATGTAGCGAGAAAGAATCAAACGTACATGAAGGGAAGTACAGATATCTACTGTATAAGCCAGCCTTTATTACTGTACATTGCATTGTTTCCTTTTTTTTCGTATCTGGTTCTGTTATAAGATTTTTCTCTAGCACTAAAGTTTTGTTTGTCCTTCACAGGGACATTGCAGCGAGAAACTGCTTACTCACCTGTAAAGGTCCAGGAAGAGTGGCCAAAATCGGAGACTTTGGCATGGCCAGAGACATCTACAGGTACTGTACAATATGCTGACCAGCACTAAATGCCTTCTAGAAATCCAAGACCTTGATATTATAAAAGTCTATCTATTGAGTTATAGTGTTAACTTTTGAACCATAGTTTACTTTCTGACCTTGTTTTTGTCAACTCGTTCTTTCTTTTTTGTCATCATGATTTTGTTTTAGGGGCAGTTCAATGGCAAGGTGGTCGATATATTTGCGACAATGTGGTAAATTGTTTGCTTTGGGACAAAGACCCCTGTTAAAAGGTATAGACAGGGTATAGGGTATTATCCATCGATCGATCGATAGATAGATAGATAGATAGATAGATAGATAGATAGATAGATAGATAGATAGATAGATAGATGCAGTTTGATGTCAATAATATATTGGTTGAGTTTTAATATGTAATATAGAGAATTTATGCTTTGATTGTGTTTTCATGACTGGCAGCAAATTAGAACAAGAAAAAAGGGTTTTTGTTGTACATGAAAGCTTCTAATAAGCTTCTAGTATAGTGAAGAAAATAAATAATTTGCCAGAGGGAATGAACATCCAAAAAAATGTATTCCATGCAAACATTTATTTTAAGCTTAGTAAATTAAGTTACAAATAATTAACACAGAACGTATTACAGTACTTTAAAATGATAAGGACACAGCAATTTGTCAAATTAATTTAGTAGACAATAAGTTTACATGGTGCATTTTTTTTCATTTTATTTAATTTCGCACCATGCATATAAATGAATTGTAAGCAAATAAAAGAACTGCACATTTGTCATGCTCACAGCCTGTACAATTAACACTGATCAAGTTTACATAACACTTTAATATGAAGAAAAACACACTTACCATTACACACACAACACTACTGCACATGACTAAGACAGTATGTGTGATGGTGTTAAGCCCCAACAAAAGACAGTGCACTACATATTGTTTAATGCTGCCTTACTACTTTAGCATGATCTTAAATATGAATAACATCATAAGTATGAATTCATTCAACACAATTTTGGAATTGGTAATTTTTTATAACAGATAATTCTGGTAATGAGGAGGTTGCACTGTATGTCTTTAGAGACAGGAAATGTAGAGAATTTGAGCTGCTTGTGTGACTCCACTCTATGTACTGTAGCCACACAAGTGGGGCATCATATCATGTCCCAAAAATAGTCATTATTATTTTGGGTTATATTGCACCATCGGAATATTGGCAATGAAATATTTTATGACTCTCCTTACAGTCACTCACTAACAAGACCATTTCTTTTTTCACCACCACTCTCTTCTTAATGTTTGTTTTTCTCACTTTTTGTGTGCTTTATAAAAACCATGGAATTTCACGAGAAACATACACTGGTAGTTAAAAGAAATGAATGAATAAATAGATAATTGAATAAATAACATGTGAAAGCACCATCATAAAAATGCAGTTGCTTAATGATGATGTAGAATTCAAGTATTTAACAAGTAAAAAAAAAAAACCTTCTTTATCTATTTAATTCTCAGTCTGACCATTTGTTAAATGCAAAAAAGCATATCAACAGCTTTATTATTAATAATAATAATAATAATAATAATAATACAAAACCTATGGGAAATCAAATGTAGTTTTATTAGAAACTTATAAAGGTTACCAGAAAACTTTAAATGAGAGTGACTTAATCCATAACTACTGGAAAAAAAAATCTATGTAATTTTTTTATTCCTTATGTAACTTCAAATCTATTTTTTTCATGCAATTTAAGGACAGGAAGGTTAATTGTCGATGTGTTCTTCCTCGTGCTCTTTCTCTCTCTCTCTCCAGGGTGCAATTAATATTGCATTCAATGGATAAACATAATTCTCCTTCGTAATTTGATGTAATCACACGTAATCATAAGCTAATGAGGCTCACTTAAAAGTCAATTTGAACTACATTTCTTACTAACATATTCTCAGCCCTCGTAACTGTAAGACTCTGTATGCTTTGTGTTTGATCATTTATTTTAAATGTTTGTTACTTCACCCTCTGATATTCCACGTGCAGCAGTTCGAAAACATGCTTTCAGCTGGGAGAAAAAAATTTGGAAAAACTAAAGTATAATGTGATCGTATATATAATATAACTATTAAATATTCAAAATATTTTATAACTGTTTTTATTTAATATTTAAAATATTTTGGTGCACTGATGGCTCAGGCAGTCGAGGCTCTGGTTTACTGATCAGAGGGTTGGAGGTTTGAGCCCTCTCACTGCTGGGTTCCACTGTTGGGCCCCTTAGGCAAGGCCCTTAACTGTCTGCCCATATACTGTATAATACTGAGATTTTACTCTTAGTGCCGGTCCCAAGCCTGGAGCAATGTGTGGAAAGCAGATTTGGATCATTTGCATAATTTCCGAATGACCTGATGATTCCCTGAGATGGGAAAAAGCACAGTGAATAAAAAGATTAATATTTGCATTTATATTCAATTATATTTTATTTATGTAATGCCTTTAACAATGGTCATCATCGCAAAGCAGCTTTACAGAGTCAAAAACAAATTAGGGAAATGACACACACACACTCACACACACACACACACACACACACACACACACTATATCGGAAAAAAGTATTCGCTCGCCTGCCTTCACATGCATGTGACCTTGAGTAACATCCATTTCTTAATCTATAGGGTTTAATATGATGTTGGCCCCGCCCCCTTTGCAGCTATAACAGCTTCAACTCTTCTGTGAAGGCTTGCCACGAGGTTTAGGAGTGTGTTTATGGGAATTTTTGACTGTTCTTCCAGAAGCATATTTGTGAGGTCAGACACTGATGTTGGATGAGAAGGCGTGGCTCGCAGTCTCCGCCTCTAATTTATCCCAAAGGTGTTCTATTGGGTTGAGGTCAGGACTGAAAAACAACCCCACACCAGTTGTAACATGTCTGACCTCACAAATGTGCTTCTGGAAGAATGGTCAAAAATGTTCATAAACACACTGCTGAACCTTGTGGAAAAGCCTTCATAGAAAAGGTAAAGCTGTTATAGATCATTTACTGTTATACATCATATTAAACCCTATATTAAGGATCGGATGTTACTTAAGTCCATATGCATGTGAAGGCAGGTGAGCGAATACTTTTAGCAATAAATATATATTCACACAATGCTGAACCTTTTTTTTTTCTATACTGTACATGCCAGGTTCTGAGCATAATGTGACTTATTTTTGCTCATTATTTGCCTCAACAGTGTCATAACATAAAGCTCTGTTATCAAAAATATTTCACTTCTCTGTGGCATTATGTTAACTTGACATAAAAATTAAATAAAGCCATCCTTATAAAAGTGGAAGCTTATTAGAATAAATGTTCATGAACAAGAAAAAGTTCAGCCCGGTGAACACTGTCCTTGAACAAAGTGTTTTATATAACATATAACAGCTGTGACAGTAGATCCATCTACAGGGCAAATTCCATGTTTATATTAATGCATTCATTTGATTACATTTATTTACAGGGACTTTGATGAAGGGCAGTAATAAAAAAAACTAAATAAGATAAAATAATGAAAAATATATATGTAAAA
The DNA here is from genome assembly GCA_028570985.1 of Heterobranchus longifilis. Taxonomy (NCBI): domain Eukaryota; kingdom Metazoa; phylum Chordata; class Actinopteri; order Siluriformes; family Clariidae; genus Heterobranchus; species Heterobranchus longifilis. The sequence continues at coordinate 21,603,663 of JAOVVB010000002.1, read as the reverse complement.
AGTATGTAACTGCTGATAATGTATACATAATTAGAATTGATCATTTATTATGAATGTATACCATTAATAATGTGTAGCTGCTGTAATGCACAGTAAGTGTTAACAGGGACTAACTTAAAGAATACTACATAAATAATACTCTATAAAGAATAAAGTGCTCTTACAGTAAATGCACCACTATCAACAACTTTTTGGTTGTAACCTTCGCTTCACAAAAATATACATCTCCATTTGCTGCTGCATGGAAACTCCTTTTAGCTCTTCCTATGACAGACTGGTTTCAATCAAACTTAGTAATTCAAAATGCCTAATATTGGTATCTTTGATCTTTGAGAGGAACTGGAGGCAAACCCTGACAACTTCTACAGCAGCAGGCCTGACGCTGACTCGTAGGAAAAGGAAAAAGCCTGCTGAGTGAGCGGAACTGGTGTTGTGCGGCCATAAAGCACTTTTAATTGCTGAATTAGATTTCTGCATCTACCTGCTAAACTTCAGGACCTGAGATCTTTGAAGCAAAAACTCTCAAATTAGGTTTTAAAGATTCTTCTGTGCTTTAGAGACCAGTAGTTTTTATGTAACACTGTTTTGGGAATTGTGTTGTGAGAGACAAAGATAGCTTGGTTTAATACATTTGAAAAACCCTGGGGTGTTACTGTAGCTTATACTGGCTTAGGTTTTTTTTTTTTTTTTTTTTTTTTTGCCACTAAACAAGCAGTCATTCATCATATTTCAGTCATTCGATCACTTACACAATTACAATTCTATATATGAGGGGTGTTGGAGATAAAGCGGGGCTTTTTTATTAAGCAGAATAACAGAACATCATTCTGATAATAAAAACTCCCTTTATTTCTCTATATAATCTGCTACACTAATGCACTTATCCCAGTGTTTCACTTGTGCTTGGACACCATCAAATACAGAAGGTTCTCTCAGTATGCCGGAGCCATGTTTCAAGTCTGGAACGCCGACCTCCCAGGAACTCCTTTAATGGTGTTTTCAAGCATATTGAAATGTCTCGGTGTGAGGTCAGGACTGTACGGGGGATGTGGCAATAACTCCCAGCTGAGTTCCTGTAATGTGCAAGCATGTTGGTGAATGATTGTGTGTGCAGTTCCAGTTTGTGGCAGATGCGTCTCTTCTGCATGTTGGCAACGCGTTATCCATCGATTTTCAAGGGTCAGACGTTCTACTCACTGAATGTTAATGGGAACTACTGCAGTGTTATCTGATTACCTCCACCTTGGCTCAGGATCTTCATTCACCATCCCAGTTTGATGTGAATGCCCCGCTTAGAATAACTTAGCCTAGCATTTATTTGTATTGCATATAAAGAAGAAGAAGGTACAAAGATTTCAAGGTGTTCTAGGCATCATTTAAGCAGATACCAAGATCAGTTCAACGTGTATGGTAGTAAAAGTTTCTGTGAAGTTAAGTTACTTTGCCATAGTCTTCAAGATTAGCCTCAGGTATAAACTGGTAGCATCATTTAATCAAAGCTATTTGCAATTTTTCACTAAAGAATATACAGTTTATGAGATAAAATGTTTAAATATATATATATAAAAGTAAATCAGAAATTCAAAAATGATTGTCAGAAATAGTCAAAGGGAAAAAGGGGGGGGGGATAATGGGTTCGAGAGAGATTCTCAGGTTACACAAGCCACCAGTTAAGCTTTAATGCACGTTGAGAGTGTGACTGATTCAATCATTAATAATTAATCGTTCATTAAGCTCGTCCGCCCTGGAGATGGGGGAATCTTCTTCTTTGAAGCCACCACTTCTATCAGGATCGAAATGTTTTTTGTCATTTTATAAATGCAGGATGTTTTTTTGCAGGGAGGAAAACACCTAACACAACAAGGGCAACAGCTTTAGACGTTATTCTTCACACACCTGCTAGTCGGCATTCAGATAAGAGGGATAAAGCTAATCAAAGTAACATAGCAGCACATTTTAGCTAGGATTGTCTTGCTTTTTGTCCTGGAATGCTCTCCCATGAGCGGGATTGCACAAAGATAATATATAGGTGAAGCCGCAGGAGTGTGATGTCTGCCAGTTGGTGTGGCTGCGAGTTATCTCAAAGGTCCACACATCGGCTCCTGCAGCACACAGACATGATAAGGTTGCCCATGCTCAGATTTTTGTCAGGAGTGTAAATGTGTTTGTTTGGAAGAGAGGAGGCAATACGTCTCTGGCTCTCGGGTTCCTTTTTCGTGGTAAACAACAGGTTTTACCTCCATTCTGTCCCAATGGCGCTCAAGGACACGCTAACAATCAGGCGCTTTCTGTGTACATTTCCCCAGAGTCTCGTTTTCCTCTTTTTTCCTCCCTCTCTCTTTCTCCAGGTGAGTTGAGATACGTTATCACAAACATATCTAATACAGGAGCACATCTCAGATAAGAGCTGCTCAGAAAGAGGAAAAGTGACTGAGGCTCTCTCAGGCTCGCTCGTAGGAGCTACTTTCAATGCGGCTCGTCTAGTAGCATTATAGACGCGTGGAAATTGAATCGTAATCCACTTTGAATGCACACTTATCAGTGCGGATACGTGTGAGTCATTACAATAGCAAGCTTTCCATTCTCGAGGCACTCTTTTACATAAGCTGTTGGTTTGAAGAGTATTCTGGCATTTTGTTACATTAAGCTTTTTTACTAAAAAGACTGAAAGTATTATTTGCAACAGATCGTTAGCTCTTTGGCCTCATGGCACCAGGGTCGAGGGTTCGATTCCTGCCTCTGGTCTGTGTGTGTGGTGTTTGCATGTTCTCCCCGTGACTGGTGGGTTTCCTCCAGGTTCTCCGGTTTCCTCCCACAGTCCAAAGACATGCAGATTAGGTTAACTGCCGTTCCCAAATTGATTGGCATCCTGTCCAGGGTGTACCCTACCGTCTGATAGATAGGCTCCAGGCTTTCCACAACCCTGTACAGGATAAGTGGTATTGAAAAGGAATGAATGTATTTCAATACCATACCCAATAGTTCTTTCATCCAACACTTAATTAAAATATATATTTTTTTAATTATTAAGAAAAGAGTTTTATAGATGTATAGAAAGTTTTTATTTATTTTATTTATTTATTTACATATACTTTGGTATACAATTGTGATATGGCATAGAAACAAGGTCAGTAACTACTGTAACATAACTCCAGGGAACAGACCTCGTTTAGAATTCAGACTCATTATGTCAAATTACAAAATAATGTCTTAACATGAACTCTGCAGCTTTAGAAGATAGGTTTAAATAAAAGGTCCATTAATTATTTAGATATTTAATAGAGTTGGGGTTTATGAAAGTTGTTAATGAAAAACGCTCAGAAGTTTAAGTCAGTATACCCCAGCGTCTCGTTTTCCTCTTTTTTCCTCCCTCTCTCTTTCTCCAGGTGAGTTGAGATACGTTATCACAAACATATCTGATATTGGATTGAAGAGTATTATTAGCAACAGATCGTTAATGCCTGCCTTAGAGGCATGGTAGTGTAGTGGTTCCAATACACATTATGATTTATTCATTTATATTCATTAGCAGAGGTTTTATCTTGGTCAGGGTTAAATTGGATCAGGAATCTATCCTGGGAAAACAGGGAACGAGGTGGGAATAAGCCGAGAACGAATGTCAGTCCATAAAAGGAAACCTCGTAGACATTTACATACAGTATGCATTTACACCTTGTGGCAATTTATCTTCAAAAATTCATCTTCCGGCTTGTTTCTGGGAGGTGGGAGGAAACCCAGAGAAAGCCCACTTGTTAATAGAAAGACATGCAAAACAGCAACTAGAGCTCAGGATAGAATTGAATACCCTGAAGCTGTGAGGTAACATTACTGTCAATATACTGTCAATTATATTATATTATATTATATTATATTATATTATATGAATAAAAGATAGATTTTAGTCAAGTGCAATTTATTGCTGTTGAGTGCTGTTGTACTGAATATCAGCACGGCTTTGATGCGGTGGTAGACAGTACTGCGGACCGTACAGACCTACTTTTACCCATGCTGTGACCGACAGTTAGTGTAATTAACAACTGTAGAACACACTGTGATGCTAAGTGATACATACTGTATAGGTAAATGTCCCAGTGCTATTATGCTGTATATCATCACTCTTGGAAGGCCTCTCGTTCAATCAGATAACTTTGTCACGATTTACTATTGCATAATAAGGATTTCATGAGCATATACCTCTCTTTTGTGAAGATCTACTTGATTCATATTTTTCCCATATTTTCCTTCTGTCTTGGTTATATACATGTGCATGTTTCCATGACTACAGTGATAAAGTATTTTCTTTTATTCCTAGTGTTTTATTCTTTCTCTCTCTCTCTTACAGTAGAGTTAATCAGTCACTGTGCTGCTCTGCTTGGTTGCTATGGGCATAGGAGCCTGTGTATGGATGAAAAATCTTGTGTGTGTGTGTGTATGTCTCTACAGAGCCAGTTACTACAGAAAAGGAGGCCGTGCCATGCTGCCTGTTAAATGGATGCCTCCAGAGGCCTTCATGGAAGGAATATTTACCTCCAAAACTGATACATGGTGAAAAAATTATGTCTTCTAAAAATATTTTCAGTCTGTATTTTTGCCTGTCATGTATATACTGTATTCACACTCGTAGTTCTTTATTACACGGCCCAGGTCTTTTGGAGTGCTGCTGTGGGAAATCTTCTCGATGGGATATATGCCATACCCCAGCCGCAGTAATCAGGAGGTTCTGGATTTTGTCACTAATGGAGGCAGGATGGATCCTCCAAAGAACTGCCCAGGACCAGTGTGAGTGGCTTTATAACTACCGACTATATACGTATAAGGTCTATTTTATGGCACAGTTAAGTTAGGCCTTTATTTGTGACATATACTGTACATTACTGCTCAGTGAAATTCTTTCTTCGCATATCCCAGCGTAAATGGGGTCACAGCGCAGGGTCAGCCATGATACTGCGCTCCTGGAGGAGATAAGGTTAAGGGTCTTACTTAAGGGCCCAACAATGGCAACCTGACTTAAACTGTACTTAAGAAGTGGAAATATTTAGGGTATTCTTGTGGGACCAAGCACAATAGCAGAAAAAACCATAACATACTGTAAGACGCTGCCCCAGTATCTGCCCTGTAACACCACACAATTGGGAACTTCTTGAAACCACCCCATTCAGTCCTTCAGTCTGCTTCCATAATGAGTAATACAAAGTTTCCTCCAACATAACACAATACCGAGGCTTGTTTAGACTCAGCTGATCAGATTCATGTTACATGTTTAAATTAATTAACTTTCAAATGACACTTTCACTGTGCAATGGGGGTGGGGGTGGGGGGTGGTGGGGGTGTTTGGGATGCAACCCAAATGGAAATTGTAATTAGCAGTGTAAAAAAAAAACAAAAAAAAACGCTCGATTAAATCAAATCTCAGTTGTGTATGTTTCACTCAAGTTTGGCTCTTAGCTAGCGAAAGGCAATCACCCACACAGTAAATAGCCTGGCTTGGTAAGGGAGAAAATCCAGTAATGAGGAAACAAAACACATTTTAATGAGTCAACTTTCTTTGCGTGTTTGTGCATTTGTGTGTGTAACAGCTATCGGATAATGACGCAGAGCTGGCAACACCAACCCGAAGACAGGCCAAACTTCTCCACTATCCTAGAGCGGATTGACTATTGTTTGCAGGTAAAGTAGCAATTCTTATGAGGTTTCTCAACCACAAAATTCACACTGTGTGGGATAAATCTGTATGGCTAATACACTTGGAGAACAATTTGGTAAATAATTTAATTTGAATTATTTATATACTCAGTATTTTGATCAATATGTGGCAATATTTTAGACTAATAAGTTCTTATATTTTGGAAACCAATGCATCAGCCAGTGCACCTACCAGTGCCTTGGAATGATAGATGAGCAAAAATATCAGCTTTCTAACATTATGATAAGTAACATTGTGTTAAAGTTGGTAATTGTCCGGTTTGTGATGTCTTTCAATTACTCAGGATCCAGATGTAGTAAATGTACCTCTACCTGTCGAATATGGCCCGATGCCTGAGGAGGAAGAGCGGGTACCCATGCGTCCAGAGGACCCTGCTGCACCCTCTTTACTAGCCACCCCTCAGGGCACAGAGGAAGCGTCAACTGCTACAGCTGTGACCCGCTCAGAGGAGGCCAAGAGAGCTGCAGAGGCTCTCCTGATGAATGCCCGCCCCTCTGACAACAAACCTGGTGCTGCCTCCCAGCTCCACTCCCATCCGCCAGTGTCCTCAGCATCTGCTCTGCCAGCCTGCAGTAAGGCTTCCTCTGTTGCCGCTGCTCCCCAGGATGGAGGCCATGTCAACCTGGGTTTTGCTCAGGCTTCTACAGGTGAGAAGGATAACCGTAATGGGAAGCCAACCAACTTGTGGAACCCTACGTATGGTTCATGGTTTCTACAGCAGCAGCAGAAGAGGCAGCAGGCCCAGAGACAGGCAGCAAGTCAAGGCCATGAGCTCTCTGGCCGGACTGGGAGTATGGCTGAGGCTCTGGGTCTGCAGCATCAGCACAAGCAACAGCAGATACAGATCCAGCAGCAGCAGCAGCAGAAAATGCAGCTCCAGCAGCAACAGCAACAGCAGAAACTTCAACAGCAACAACAACAGATCCAGATCCAACAGCAGCAGCAGAAGATCCAGCAGCAGCAAAAAATCCAACAACAGCAACAAATTCAGATCCAGCAACAGGGTCAGTGCCGGCCTCTTTTACCCCCTCCTCCCCAAACTGCCCCAGCCCCTCTGTTGCTGGATTCAGCAGCCCTGCCCCCTGTGCCACTCTACAGACTGCGCAGATTCCCTTGTGGCAACATTGGGTATGGCTACCAGGAGCAGGGTCTGCCTTTGGAGCCAATGTCTGGACCCCAGAATGCCATGCCACCCTCTGCCATCGCCAACCAGCAGAGACCCATCTCACTTGGGCGGACTGGCACTTCTGAGGACAGCCGCCCCCTGCTGGTGACAATGGGAACAGTTCAGGACTCCAGACTCCCCAAGATGGAAGGGCACAATGCCACAGTGCTTTAACCCTTCACTATCTCCTCGCTCCCAGACTCTTTTATTCATTACCCGCTTGAAACACTGTGCCATCCGTCTGTGCCCACCACAGCTAATGACCACCATGCATTCCCCTCCCCTCTCCATGCTTTTCAGCTAGACCAACATTTACTCCTCACTACCAGCGACGTCTGGAATGAGACTGACTGTTTTAATATCTAAATCTTTAAGAAGTCATTAGACGGAGGGAGCACTGGGAGTTTTGTAGAGGTTACAGATTTACAGCTGGAGTGGCTCATAAGAACTTTACATGCGAAATGCCCTCACACCGTTTCTCACATTCACAGGGGAAAAAAAAGTTTGTTGATGTTTGCTTGCCTGCTTGTTTATTTATTCATTTGTTAATTTATTATTTCAAAGCTTTGTAAATTATTAATGGGTGTGCTTCATAAGCAAACCGCTCCACATGCATCATTTTGTTCACTCTTGAATTTGGTTGGCTTTTAAACAGCAGTTATCATCCGAGTTGAAATGTAATGAATTTAACGAACTGATAATGGTTTCTGTTAAGCAAATTGGTTGATGTTATAGGCGGCTGACATCTATTAGCAGGAAGGTAATCAGTTGCCTTGGTATTTGAAAAGGGGCTAAGTGGCCTGGGAAAATGTCATGTCTGTGAATAATTTTACTGTTGTATGAACACTGCAAGGAATTGTGTGACTCTTATGAAAGAGGTGTAAATTTCTGTATTTAACTCAAAAAGGAATTGAGGTACTGATCTCTCTCATTCCATCTATTTTCAGTTAACCTGTGGCTTCTAAAAGAAGCTTTTGTGTATATAAGAGCTGTATCCATCTTTGCAGAAAATTTAATTATTGCTCTTTGGTCTCTTTGTTTCAGTTCAATTGAATTCAATAAATAAATGGTTAATTTTAAAAATATTTAACAGGGCCATACATCATTTAATACTAATGTTTCCTACTAACACTTAGATCTGTTGTCACACCCTTATTCATAGCTGTTTAAAATGCAGTTTGCATTATACCATACATTTAGTATGAATTCAGAGGTGTTTGGATTTTACACCCTCGCTCAGGAGGGCAGGTAAGTATGGCATGGAAGGTTCTTCTTTCAATCACATTTGTAGTAACGAGGGGAAAGTAGGTTAAAAAAGAAATCCTCTATTTTTTGGACTACATCATCTTTTCAAAGGATTCAGGTTTACATGAATACTAAAGACACTTGTTAAAAACTTAGCTGTCTCACTTCTATAATCAACACATTAAGTGGTAATAAAAGTGCCAAAATGTTTCAAATATGCCAAGCACAAGTCTTCTCTTAGTGATTGTGATTGATTACGGCTTCTCCGGGCCAACAGGAAAGTTTTAGATCGCTAAGGAATGAAAGGTTGTTATCCAAGAAAGAAGCCTCTGCTCCAAAGCCTCTTTTCAAATAAAAGTTTGTAGCTGAGGACATGAACAACTATAAAGCCTCCTGGAAAGTTTTGACTAGGGGTGTGTTTGAAAGAGTAAAGGTCACCCCAAGAAGACTGTACTAACTGTTAAGCATGGTGGTGGAGTGGATAAAGAAAGCTACCGTTAAGCTTTTGGAGGCTCAACCCTATTAAAATGTTGTGGGCTGTGTTCAA
>JAOVVB010000002.1:21572000-21582749 GCA_028570985.1 Heterobranchus longifilis | reverse complement strand
CTGCTGCGTGGCAATGGCTAAAGTGCGGCTCAAACTCCGACGCATTCCTGGATCACTCACACACACACACACACACACACACACACACACACACACACACACACACACACAGAGACACAATCACACACAACCACTCTGAATTTCAGAGTCCATTTGATATAATCTTAGAGAAAAGAAGACGGAGCGACAGTGTAAACTCACCGGTGGAGATAGGATTGTATCGGGAGGAAGACAGTTCTGACAGGCAGTCGACGGAGCCATGGATCCTGGGAGCAAAGTACAGGATCATAACAATTACTACGCTTTTTAATAAAAACCCTTTGCCTCCAATAAACATTGAAGTTAATATCTACTTGCTACATAACGCACATGACAGGACTGAATAAGTTAACAATACACAGTGTAGCACATATTCAGCTGTGATGTTAAAGACATTATACGATATTTTAAAAATAATAAAACATTATAATGTCCACCCTTTACATGTGCATCCTCTGTTATTTCTCCGAACTGGAAATTCTGTGTAGTAACAACATATACGAGTCTTCCGAGAAGTACGCGTGTCACCTGCTCACTGAACGTGCTACTTCTAAAAATGAAATAGCTACAGTAGTGAACATCTACACATGTGTCCTAATAAAGGTTCTGTGAAGGTTTGGTCATATTCCCATGAATGATTTAAGAAGAGTAAGTGGATAGAGGAGAAGTATAATTGTGGACAAAACAAAAAAGAAAAGCCACCTCGTGGCGTAATTTGGTATGACCGTGTAGCCACATTACTAAACTTCCGGGAAGAAACCCACCAAGCACAAGGCGAGGATGGATGGTATTAGATAAAAACAAAATTGATCATCATTTGTCATTTGTTAAAAATGTCATTTTTTTCAGAGACAAAGAAAAAAAAAAGATTTCTTAGCAAATGAAATACCCAGTGCACATCTACATTTTTTCTAATCTACATGTTTGCTACTAAAGGTTTTGTGAAGGTCTGCTTAAAGTCCCATGAATGGTTTAGGAGGAGGATCCCTACGTGATGGCTCCGCTTCTCAAGCAGGTGAAACAACAATACTTAACAGTTCTCCTCATTGGTCTGGAAATTACCAAAAGTATCACGAAGCTCAAAAAAAAAAAGAAAGAAAGATTCAACATTACACTTGCAGAATCGTCTAAACTAAACAAAACTCAGCAAATCCAACAAGACAGATTCAGGTCACTTCATTATTCTTATTTAGTAAACACACATGAATACAATTATGCGGATACAGATCAAGCAAACATCAGAATGTGATTTCTGAGACTTCAACCGTGGCTTGGTTGTTATTTCAGAATTTTTAATATTTCAGAAATACTTGAGGAAGAAAAAAAAAAAAGAAAACCGTTGAAAACACATTTCGAAACACGTTGTTGAGGAGAGGGATCAGAAGGGAACGACCTGTTATGAGCTGAAAACAGAACATCGGAATTCACAACACATCAGAACCTGAGACCTCAGCTGAGCAGAAGACCACATCTGGTGCCTCTGCTGTCAGCCACGAGCAGCAATCTGACACAATCATGGACACACAGTCACTAAAACTGGATCACTGAGGAGTGGAAAAAGGGGATTTTTTTTTTTTTATTTATTTCTGATATTAACGTGTTGATGAGTCTGTGCCCGTGATTGCATCAGATTCCTGCTCATGGCTGACTGACAGAAGTGGAACCTAATGTAATATTTTCCTACTGTAGCTCATGCACATCAGGTTTAGATGTTTTGTTTTACTGAAATGCGTTTCTGCCCACTATGGATGTAAAGAGTGATTATATAATACTGTATATTATACCCTTCTTGGCAGCTCAAACCAACCTGGCCATTTTCCTCTGCTGTCTCTCATCAGCAGTGCATTTCTCACTACAGAATCATGAATCAATCAAGGTTCATTGTTTCCCAAACCATTACGTGTAATCTCTGTAGACATTTCTGTGTAAAAATTCAGGATTTTTGCTTTAGGATAGTTTCTGACATATTGTACTTGAACTTGCCAATCAGGAACCAACAACCATGGCACAATTAAAGTCACAGAGATCACACTTTAAGTTGAATTTATTAATATACATATCCATCATCCATTTCACCTTAATTCTACTTTTTTTTGCTTTGGCTAATAATCAGTACCTTTTTTTCACAGTTTATATTTATTTACGGATGTTTTATACAGATGTTTAGTTAAGCTTTTTGGACTAATTCCATTTATCATCATTCCAGCAATTGTATTTTATTTATGTTATTTTATTTGGTATTTGCAAGACTACTCTGTATGCCTTTAATTGCTTTAATTAACTTACATGAAAAAGATTTTTTTAATTAAATTGAACTGAACACTTTTCCTTCTTTCTGCTATTTAATGTTAAATCTGATTAAATCTGCTATTTGATATTAAATAAGCTGAAGCTCATGACCAGTTTCTGGATGTTTTTTTTTTCATTGTACTGATGCCACATGATTGGCTGATTAGATTACTTTATGAATGTGCAGGTGTACAGGCATCCCTTATAAAGTGCACGATGAGTGCATGTTGAAATGTTAAAAGATCAGTCTATTCTTGTTTACAAAAAAAAAAAAAAACAGACTGCTTCTTAAACAGTTAGCGATCAGTCTCTGCCAAGAGGAAAAGCAGTGAATAGGGAAAAAAAAAAAAAGAAGTGAAAGCTTTGCCGAAGGTGGTTCTCGTTGAGAGTACGGCACTCTCCATTAGTTCGGGGACGCTTAGCTGGCTGCTCAATCTCTGATACTGCCCCCAGGGTTAATTAGGAAAAATCACAGAGCTTCCGAGCATGTAGTGCTTATTGCTCAGAGGTGCTGAAGATGAGTCTTACAGCAAAGTGAAGCGAGTGGTGCTGAACGGAGCATGGGCCTGTAGAGAGACCAGGAGACTTTATCTTATGAGAGAACTGAGGAAAAAGAATAAGAGTAGCCGATGTGAGCTGGATAAAGGGAGGAGGTCAGAAACCGCTAAAGGAGGAAAAGGAAAAAAAAAAAATTACAGGAAATTGACTAAAAGAAAATAAACAGGACGGCACAAAATGGAAAGGATGATAAATGACTTCAAGTATTAAGTAAAGACTTGGCAGCATGTTTACAAATAAAACACTGTCAGCATTTAATGTATGACATTACACAGGCAGAAAGTCGTAAAATCTGAGTCACGAATTTGCTGCAAAACTTTGATGAGTACTTGAACACCTTAACTCGCGCTTGAAAAAAAAGAAAATTAAGAACAAAAAAAATTACAATTATTATTATCTTAATATAAACAATTAATATTTTTCATATCTGCATATAAACAACTTATTTATTTCTTTGTTTGCTTATGTGTTTGTCTCTTTTAGGATCGCCCCTTGGACAGTATATCCAGCTGCAAGCCAAAACACAGGGTTATACTAATGAGCTCACCTCTAATAGACCTCCTATTAGTTTACTTTTTACATTTTTGTAAGGAGTCTCCAGTGTCAGTGCTTTTTTTTTTTATCAGTCAGATCTAAAGCTGCAGCTTTGTTTTCAGATTTTCTGATAAAAATAAGTTTCTTAACAAGTTGTACTTTTTGGTATCATTAATATCAAGAAATGAAAAAAGAGAGACTCTTGAGAGAACAACCATCTCTAGCTGCTAAAATGTATGTGACAACAGGAACTGAATTGTTTCACAAAAATTTCAAAATAACAACAAATGTGTTCATCATTAATACATAAAACACGATGGCAAAACACTTTTTCATCAACCATCAGGTTGTAACAGTAATGTGACACTTATTCTTCTAAGTTCTCTTTCACACCAAGTTGTCTATACTAAACCTTTTAATTTTGGAAGCTTTGCACTTCCAACTTTTAGATAAAACAATTATGTGAACAAGCCACAATACTGTAAATAGCAAAATATGACATCCTGAAAAGCCGATTATGTTCTTTCTGTCAAATAATCAGTGAAGCAAAACTACCAACTGGACAAACTAGCGAATGCTGTGTGTGAACTTGGAGAATGTTGATGCCAGAAAAAAGGATGTTTAAATTCTGTTACTGTCAATGACGTTACCCCGGCATTCATGGACTACAGGTCTGCAGCATTTAACATCAGCCATATGTTATGCAAAATAATACATGCAATGCAATTTGGATGAGGGGTGAACAGCATATTATATACAGTACTTATCAAAGCATGTTTTTTTTTTTTTCATTTGATCTGATAAAAACTATGACAAACACAGCTGCAGGCTCATTTATCTATTGTGACAGAACTGTGGAAGGTGGAGTTATAGAATTTTGCAAAATCAACAACAATTGTGACCTAGTATTTTTATAATTGTTGTTTTATTGCCTTTGTAACTCTAAGAAAACATGCAGAAATCAGTTTGCAATATGTATTCATTAAAAAAAAAACAATTATATATGCAAAAATAGAGTTCTCTCATTCAACTGTCAAACTGTTCATTTCAGAAAAGGAAAAAGAATAAACTGACACTGTACTCCTATCTTGAACATTCCATCAAAGTTACATCTTTTTTATTCCCTATTTTGTTGCTGTTTGTGGTCTACACACTGATGTTCCATTTTTGCACATCACTGTATCACAAACTGATAGAACGTCAAAGTCACTGTAGCAGCCAAGTAAACATAAAGCATTTCGCAATGTCTGGTACGATAACAAAACTAGTTTCATTCGAATCCAGTATATAACAGTGCGCGTGATGACACTGCAAGACATGAACGTTAATGCACAAACATTGCCGCTTATCCGTGACATTTTGGATATATTTTCCTCCGTGTGTGCTTCCTTTAGGTGCCCCGACGTCTCTAAATGTCACACATCCAGTCTGAAGATGCAGTATACAAATCTAGATGAAGAACAGCTCTCTGGAGCCACGGGGGAAAATCGGATGCAGCATTAGCAGTACATGTCCTGGAAAGGGCTTTTAAATAAATCAAAAACCCCTTTTCTATTAGCGGCGGCATAAATCTGACTTTTTTTCGTGCATAAAAAAGAAGGAGGGAAAAAAATAAATAAAAAGCTGGAATGGTTCAATGTATTCGACAGCGCACCCCAATATATCCCATGAGTGCATTTCAATTTCTACAGAAGATATACCTCTGGTACACAGCAATACAAGTACAGAAAAGAGATGAGATTTGGTGTGGGTTTACACCAATAACAGACCTGTCAAACCCAAAGAGGAATAAAGCACAGCGCCAAGTCAAGTGCAGGAACAGCGCTGTTTGAATTCATCCAGAGACGATATTAATTACTTCATAACTTGTGTGTTCTTTTGGTCTATTTTTCTTACACTTTGTAGTTAAAATGTTCGACAAGTACAAGTAGAAATGTAAGTACAAGCGTATGCAAAAACTTATGCACGTACCGCTGCACTCGTGAAGGTGGAGCGAACACTCCATGTTTAGGCGGGCAGCTGAAATACTTCACCCCTCCGACAGAGCCATCGTTCTTCCCACTGGGCTTGTCCAGTTCGATTCCAAGCCAAATTCCTGCACCCACAAACACACATGCTCATGAACAAAACAAAAAAAAAGAAGATAATTTTTTACAAGATCATACCTTACATTTATAGGAAATCAAATGTTTCTGTTGAAGTTTCATTGTTTTGGGGTTTTCCAGAGCTTTCAGATTGTCAGTGTTTATATGTTACTGTATATAAGTCTGATAAATAATGTAGGCATTTTTTTTCCTCATGAATAAAACAGCATGACATTATTGAGTAGTTTATATGTTGATTGAGTCAGCTTATTTCTGACTGTGCCCACACACACACACACACACTAAATCCATTTTTCTTTATACTGGGCAAAGTGTTGCATGGTTTGAATCACCCTGTTTTGCTAAATAAAATCAAATAAAATCAAATAAAATGACCTTGAAGGAAAGAAGTTTAGACAAGGAGCTTTTAAGAGCTTTAAACTCTCACCTTGCGATTGCAAGGAAGAAGAACACGAGACAAATGTTTGTGTAAAAACCTATTTTAATTAATGAGGAAAATGTAAAGAATAAATAATAAACTGAAAATAATCAACATGGCAGTTGTGCTGCAAAGCAAAAGTGCTGTTAATATTAAAAACCTGATAATGTTTTTATATACTTGGAGGTGCGTTTACTTCTCTTATATACAGTACCATAACAATTGTTCTATTCGAATTTTATATTTATGAAATCGATCATGCGTTTTATTAATTTATAGTTCCTTTAATTCTTTCCTTTACATCTAAAAGAGAAGTTAGTTGCTCACTGGCCTCTCTTTAATCCCTTTTTAGGGACAAAAATTTATATTTGTGATGTCACAACTGAAACTTGTTTGTCCTCTATCCGAAAAAACAAAACAAAAAACCTTGGTTTTGACGCTGGAGACTCTTTCTAAAAATGCATAATAAACCTTTACATGCAAACCTGCTTTACATACTTTTTTAACCCGTTTACATGAAGCAGCCACCTGTGCTGTGCTTTAAAGTAATTAAATTCAATTCAATTAAGAACAATTTTATTTATCTCCAGGGAGCAATTTAAGGCACGCAGAGTAGTGCAGAAAGATCAGTGCAAATAAAAAATAAAATAACATAAAATAAAACTGTTGTAATGATAATAAATGGAAATAGGTCATTAGTGCAAAACAGCTGAGAGTAAATATTTACATAAAATATACGTAAATAAATATACACTGTATAAACTGTAAAACTAGGTCATGCTTAAGAGCAGAAACATAAGACAAAGAAAGAAGAAGAAAAAGTTGAAATAGATGGATTTATATATTAATATTAAAGTGAGAATATAATTGTTATTATTTTAAACCTGTTGATAGTGGAGACTCCTTCTATACATTCACTGGCCACATCATTAGGTACAGAACACCTATTTAACTGCTCAAAAACACATGTATCTAATCAGTGATTTACATGGAATTAGGCGCACAGACCTGGTCAAGAGCATCAGAATGGGGGAGGAAGGTTATTTAAAACCACTTCAAACATGGAATGGATGTTGGTATCAGACGGACTAGTCTGAGGATTTCTGAAACTGCTGATCTACTGGGATTTTCTGGCACAACCATCTCTAGGGTTTACAGAGAATGGTCTGAAAAAGAGAAAATACCCAGTGAGGGCAGCTCTTTGGGTGAAAATCCCTTGTTAATGCCAGAGGTCAGAGAAAAATTGGCCGGACTGATTCCAGCTGGTAGTAAGGCAACAGAAACGCAAATAACATCTCGTATGCTGAAGAGCACATTTTGAACATAAAACATGTCAAACCTTGATGTCAGATTGGCAGCAACAGCAGCAGTAGAACCCACAGGGTGCCGTCCCTGACAGCTAAGAACAGGAAACTGAGACTGAGACTACAATTCAAGGGCAGGTGTTCTGTAGCTCATTGGGGTCAGGGATCGGGGTCAGAGACTACAATTCGGGATCAGGGGTAGCTCAGTGGTTTTGGCATTAGACTATGGTTCAGAAGGTCCCAGGTTCAAACCCAGTGACCACCAAATTGCCACTGTTGGGCCCTTGAGAGAGGCCCTTAACCCTCACCTTTTCAGATGTATAATAAGATAAAAATGTAAGCTGCTCTGGATAAGTGTCTGCTAAATGTTAATGTTAAGTTTAAATGGGATCACCACACAAAAGCATAGTATATCAGTGGTTCAGGCTGGTTTTAGGTGGTGTCAGTTTGGAGGAGATTTTCTTGGTACACTTTGGGCCCCTTAGTACCAATTTACCATAATATAATTGCAGTATTGTTGTTGCCCATTTTCCTGCCTATATGAGCACAAGATAACGTGTGATGTTACAAAGATAAAATCATCTCAAACTGTTTTTTTAAACATGACACCACTGTACTCATACAGCCTCCACAGTCACAGATCTCAATACAATAGGGAATGGAATGGGAATGAAACTTTTAATGATTATTTCCAGCACCTTGCTGGAAATAATCATTAAATTATTTATTTATTTTAAAAAAATTTTTAACAACTGATTTAGTTGTACGTTATCCCGGTGCTTGGTGGGTTTCCTCCAGGTACTCTGGGCGGTTTTCATCCCGCAGTCCAAAACATGTGGATTAGGCTAACTGGCGTTCGTAGTGTGTGAATGTGTGTATGTTTGAGTGCTCTGTGATGGATTGGCACCCAGTCCAGGGTGTACCGCGCCTCATGCCCCAAGTCTCCTGGGATAGACTTCAGACTCCAAAGACCCTGTCTACAGTATAAACCAGGACAGATGATGAGTGAGTGAGAGAGTGAATTAGATGTCACTATAAAAACTATAATGCATTACGATAAAATAATGTAACGGGTACATTTACACAACGCTGGAAAATGTGCCAGCTTTAATGTTAAAAAAGTAATCAACACCTTCTGACCAATGAGAAATGAGAATTTGACAGTGCTGTGCTGTAAAACACTACACAGGATTTTTTGGGGTGACAAACTAAAACCATAGAATCGGTCTGAGACAAGATGAGTAGAATAGCCTTGTCGCGCTGCTGAATCACGCATGATGAACCACTAACTCTACCAGGTGCTTTTCATAATCTCATAGCTCTCCTCAACACAGCTGATAGCTCTTCAGCTTCGCTTTATGCTCCTGATAGTGTCGTAGCCCTGCTCCATTATGCCACCAATTATACTGAGTAAACACTTATCTGCAATAACTGCTGCTAAGTACCAAAGACAGTGATGTGCATTGCAATTCAATAAGATGGCATTGAGACTATATTATATTCCTAAAAGTGGTCGAAACATACAATGTATAGGTTTTGTGGTAAAGCTGCAATATCATGAAATAATTCCAGAACTCCACATATATATTTATTTACAAGGATATATCTATATATAAAACATAGCCATTGAGGTTGCATGAGCCAGTGTAGTCTTAATGTCGGTCCCAAGCCCGAATAAATGAGGAGGATTGCATCAGGAAGGCCATCCGGCATAATAACATGTGCCAAATCAATACACGAATTATGAAGAATCCATACCGGATTGGTTGTGGCCCAGATTAACAGCGACCGCCTCGGGTTTCCTTGGCCAGCAGGATATCTGTGGAAATTGTGGCTATTGTTGACCAAAGAGAGGAGAGATGGAGCAGGCGTGTCCAGAGAGAGAGGGAAATAAGGAAGGATAGAAGTGTAGAGGTTAAAATAGGAACTTAGAATGTTGGAAGAGGAACAGGAGTGATCTGTGACAGAAAGGTTTCGGCAAGAATGAAAGGGAAGGTTTAAAGGACGGTAGTAAGACCAGCAATATTGTACGGTTTGGGGACGTCACCGCTGACTAAAAGACAGAAAGCAAAGCTGGAGGTGGCAGAGCTGAAGATGCTGCGATTTGTTTTGGGATTAACAAGAATGGACAGAATTAGGAACAAGTATATTAGAGGGAAAGTGCAGGTAGGGTGTTTTGGGGACAAAGTTAGAGAAACCAGATTAAGATGGTCTGGACATGTGCAGAAGACACATGAGAGTTGGGGCCTTCGTGGACCTGACTTGTTTGTCTGGTGCACCCCATAGGTGCTTGATCTGATTGGGATCTACAGAGTTTGGAGGCTGGGTCGGCGGTTCTTTACCTGCTGGGCCCCATGCGCTTTGGGCTCAGGTGCACTGGGTGTTCTTGTGGCTTCCAATTGTAGATAGCATTGACCTTTTTTTAACGATTTGTGATGCATTGCCATTTCTTTCGGGTTGGATGGACAGACTGGCCTTTGGTCCCCATGGTCATTGGTAAGCCGTAGGTGGCCATGATCCTGTCACCTGGTATATACTTTGCTGATGTATAGTTGGTGGTCAGTGGTTGAGTTGATGTTGTTTAGTTCACTTGTCAGTGGTGTTACTTTCTTCTACTGTATGCTTTATACCCTTTATCCTGTTGTTTACAAAATAACCAACTTGTTTTACTCACTCATCCTTCATAATGCTTTTCCTTTACAAAGTTTTCGGGTGACTGGGAGCCTATCCCAAGGAAATTGGGGCATGAGGCAGGGGACACCCTAGATTGAGTGGCAATCTATGGCACACATGCACACACTACAGACAATTTGGAAATGCCAAACAGCCTGGACTGTGAGAGGAAACCAGACTAGATAAAAGAAAACCACCACGAACAGGGAGAACATGGAAACTCCATGTACACTCGAGGCAGGAATTGAATCCTCGACCCTGGAGGTACGAGGCCACAGTGCTAATCACTATACCATTGTGCCACCTAACATGTTTCACATTCCACAATACAGATAAAATGTATGATGTGTCCTCCAGGTTTAATTCAGGTTCATGAGTGTTTTGGCTGTCCAGTTTGTAATAATATCAAACCTTTGAAAATACAGAGAGAGAGAACGCATTGTGTTCTTTACATTACCATGATGTGTTCTTTGTATCTTTCTAAAGTTTATGCAAATTCATGCATACTATTTATTTTCTCAGTGTTACAAAAAAAACCCAGCTGTGCTTCCTTGGCTGTCTTAGCGATTATTCATTTGTAGACACCATGCTCAGCAAACCTGTAATCTATTCAAGTCTGTTGATGTCCCTTAAATGGTGTTGTGGCACCTTGTGTTCAACTTAAAGTTAGAACACAAAAAGTTTTGTAGAGCGTGTAGGATACAAACCCGATTCCAAAAAAGTTGGGACACTGAAAATTTGAATAAAAACACAATGCAATGATGTGGAAGTTTCAAATTTCAATATTTTATTCAGAATACAACATAGATGACATATCAAATGTTTAAAC
>JAOVVB010000002.1:21457437-21468302 GCA_028570985.1 Heterobranchus longifilis | reverse complement strand
TGTGTGACAAACATGCAAAAGAATAAGAAATCAGGAAGGGGGCAAATAGTTTTTCACACCACTGTATATATACACACACAGTTCTGTGACATGTCAAATGATATTCTTTCAAAAACAACGAAACTAGTATACCATTCCAAAAAGCCAATCCATGTCTCATTTACAGATTCATTTAGTGCATGCCTCGTGAACATCAGGGCAAGCCTGGCTAGTTTTGCTAACACACTGCAACTTGGCACAACCTACCCCTCAGGACTACAGGTGTCAGTCACCCCAGCTCCTGATTTGGCAGCTTAGTCTTGTGGTCATGGCAGACAAATCGAAGGGAAAGTGGAATAAATTAAACATGCCTGCTGGGTATTGATGTGGCGCAGTTGCTCATGTTCGGGATTCATCAATTGACATAATAAAGTTACCATGAGGCAAAAAGAGATTGACAAAGAGACACATTTCCTGTAAAGCTTTTTAGTCATACAAGACTATTTTAAGGAGGTTTCAATTATAATAAAAATGAGCTGATGTTATAAATAATAATAATAATAATAATAATAATAATAATAGTTGCAACCAACGATGATTGGGCCCAAGCACCTGCGCCATTGCTGCCCGGGCACACCACACAATCTGCGTGCTTTCTGAATATGCTTAGACCTCCAAAATGCCCCGGATGCTGAGAAAAAGGGCATGACACTATGACATCACTCACTGTGATGTCACTCAATTTGATGTACAGTAACTCAGGAAGTTCTTAGCCACTTTTCAGTACAAGTTTAAGGCATCACTACAGCTGAACCACCTAAGGTATCAAAAAATCGCAATTTAGCATCCACAGTGTCTTGAAATCATAGTGGCCCAGTTTGGTGGTGATCATGTACTGTAAATCCCCTAGGAGGAGTATATTAAATTCCATTGGTGTGTTTTGTAAACAACCCAAAATAACTGACATTCCGTTGAGTTGAGCTCATGACATCCACGAAATCGAAAGTTGTTCAGCTCAATGAGATCTAAAATGTGTACTGGTTTTCACATACTGTATATAAGTGCAAGTGTGTATGAGATATGCAGCAAAATTTCGTGTTCAGGCCCCATGCCACGCCCAGGGCCCAACCGCTTAGGCATCCTAATGGCAGCAGAATCCAACAAATCTGATAATTTTAATGACATTTTGGGCATGTTAAGATGCCTTAATATCCCTGGATGCTTTAAAAAAAATATTAGAAGAACAATTGGGCCCTACACACACTAAGACATCATAGGGCTGCTGTCATGGTGCTTATGCCCTACTTATAATAACAAATTAATAACTCTGGTTCCTCTCAACGTGCCCTTCTCATGTCATTTCTGGAAGTTCTTCATGCCACTGAGGCATCCATCTTGCCCATTCAGGATTTAAATCTGCATTCAGATTTCTGTAAACCCATTTTGTGTCACTTTCTATTGTTAAAGCGCTTTACAAATTACATTTATTTAAACTGCATTATGGTTGGTGCTGCACTGACATAAACTCTTCATTAATGTGGCACTCCATCAATCTTTATTTAATATTCAAGGATATTCAGTGCATAATTGTACCTTTCATTGGTGCACTGTGACCCTCTCTGCACATCACAGATACAACAGCATTGTGTAGCCTGACAAGATGCGTCAGTTATCGTGACAGACACATGATTTCACACAGCGTGAGTGACTCATACAATTTATTCTAACAAACTGAGCATCTGAGAAACATTATTTTTTTTAAAAATCTCTCTCTGATGTTTGCATTTTGCCATGTCAGTAAATTCAGGAAATGAGAACGCGCGAGAGAGGATGAGCCCTGCTCTGACACAAAGAAAAGAGGAGCACCCTGGGGCAAAAAAAAAAAGGAAAGAAATAATAACGCTAATAAAAAAAAGTCTAGGCTGAAATACATTAAAATGCATACAGTACAATGCAATATAAGTTTTTTGGGGGGAGTTCATCATTTTTAATAATTAAATCTCAAGGTTTTATATTTACTTTATTCAATTGCATTACCCTGCATTTTCCTGACATTGAACTCAAACTCCTTCACGTAGTGCAAAATCATTGGAAGCGCGTTTGCCGCTCAGGATATAAGTCATTTTTGACAGCTGAAACCTGATTAGGTCGAATGCAGCACAAGCATGCCCTTTAGCAGGTCCGTGCCTCACGGCGTCCTTTACTGCACTGGATATTCTCTCATAACTGCCTGTCAATGTTTATCCCAATCCAATCAATTTATGGCACAGCCATTAAAGGAACACTTTACAATTTTAATTTACCTTAAAATGTTTTTTTAAAAGTCTATTTAAGCACTATTTGGAGTTGTAGACAATGAAATAGAATAAGCATGTCTGATGCTGAGAAACAAGACCATATGATCAATGGGCTATTGATGGAAAACGACAAAAAAAGATGGGGACTGTGAACTCATATCATTCTTTCTTCCATCCTGTCACCAGCTTACTGGCATATAATTGTTAATTGATAATCTAACATAACATAATATATAATCTTATGACTGATCAGTATATTTTGCCAGTACAGTTTAGTCCTAGTAGTAGCTTATATATAAATACATATAAATGGATTTATGTGAGATGTAATCAGAATCAGAGAATCAGAATCAGAAAGAGCTTTATTGCCAAGAATGTCTGCACATTCATTCTTGTAATTTGTTGTTGTGTTTATTTAATTTCAATTTATTATTCAAGCATTTGAATAATAAGGAATTTGTTTTGGTGACAAACTTCCAGAGATGACAACAACGCACACAACATAAAACAAATACATTTGGAATAACAATAGAATAGGATGGGCTTAGTGGTTAGCACTATCACCTTGCACCTCCAGGGACCAGGTTCGATTCCCGGCCAGGTTCGATTCCTGTGTGCACGGAGTTCGCATGTTCTCCCCTGTGCTTGGTGGGTTTTCCTCTGGGTACTCCACAGTACAAGGACATGCAGATTGGGCTTATTGGCCTCCCCAAATTGTCTGTAGTGTGTGTGAGTGTGTGTGTGCCCTGAGATGGATTGGCACCCTGTCCATTGTGTACCCCGCCTCACGCCCTAAGGCGGGAACCCTAATCCATTGCAGGGCACACTAGCCTAATCTTCATGTCTTTGGACCCAGCCCGAATGTATTTACAACCCAACATATACATTGCAGCATTACAAAAAGTCAGCCAGTCAGTTGCTTATTGTATTGCTTCTCACTAAGCTGATATCGTGCAAAAAAATGGGTTCAGTTCAAGTTCAGAAGCACTAGTAAGTTAGATTTAAAGTCTGTACTAGGTTTGCATACCTGTTCATTATTTCAGTTTTAAAAATGCATTACCCACGTTAATTCAAATGGCTTTAGAAACACTCATTATATTGCACCATAGTCGCATTTCTTTATATGAAGATAAACTGCTACTTACTGCGTATTACAGTATACAACTATCATAATCAGAATTGTGCTTTTGCAATGAACTCTCATACACTCATACATCTAAAGAGAGTTTGCAATGCCTCTGGAGAAATAATGAGAAAAAGAACCCGATGCTAAAAATAGTAAGAGCACACATTTTGAAGAGAGTGAAAATATGCAGCTGGGCATTTTTTTTGTGGATCACAGCTGCTGTTATGTCATCACATTGACAAAGGTGTAATCCATCAGGTAATTAATTTCAGCCTGATAATAAAATAATTATGCCTAAGGAGCAAGGGAAGGTCAAATCAAGCAGAATACAGCAATAAAGAACACATTTATAGAATTGACAGGAGGGGGGGAAAAACGATACTGTGTGTCTATGTTACCAACTCGGCAGAACCTTAAAATATTGTTGTGATTGAGATACAAGCCTCAGTAGAGCAGGCCATATAAGCAGGGCACATGATACTGTAGTCACATCGCCAGGTCAAGAATAAGCACATCATAAATCACTGCACTGAAATGCATTGCTTGTGTAAAAATAAAAAAATAAAAAATAAAAATCAATTATCTACCAGTTTTTTTTCTGTAATCACTACAGTTCTTTTTGCCTCATCCATCAACAAGAACCTGGGAGAAGACACACTATAGGGGATACAGTGTAACTCTGGCTGAACTTCCCCTATGTGCAAGCTGGGTAACGAGATCCAATACTTTAAGCATGGAATGTGACAGGATGGGGAATGGGTTAGTGGCAATGCAGGGAAATAGGTCGGATTTATATTGCCTCTGCAGAGTTTTATTCTTATTAAAACTTGAATTTTCAATTCTGACTGGTCTGAATACAAATCGCAGGTTTAGATTTATGCGCTCATTTAAATAAAGGAACATTTCTGCAGAAATTTCTGCACTTTTTACAGGACTTTGTAAAGTACACACTCCACATAAATGATAAAAAATGTAAATGTTGAAATGTATTCTGTAAGGAGTCATTTATTAGTAGTTCCTCGAGTCATTGTTTCTTAAGATTCACATGTAAAAGTGTAACTTTATACATTCTGCAATGTGTTGCAGTCTTCACTAAAGGCTTTGATGTTTCTCTTTGTTATTATAAGCTGAATGTTTTTATTATTACCTTCAAGGGGTGGAAGGGAACAGATACTGGTAAAGAAACAACTGTCTATGGTATCTGCTATTGTGTAAGTGATAACAGGAACTTCGAAAAAGAAAACTGCTCCATAAACTAATATAAAATGAATATGAATTAATTTTAATATTGTGTTGTTATTATATTCCTTAAAAAAAAAAACATGGGGTTGTATGGTTATTAAATATCGACTCCATGTCATGTCATGCCACATCACACTACCCAACAAATTGATAATTAGCCTGTATGCCTTGTTTTATATAGAGCTACACAATTAACTACACAAAAATAAAAATCACAATGTGGACCTAGGCAATTATTTAATCGCAAAATACTGCAATTAATGACAGCTAATATAAACATAGTCATGAATTCATGTACGTAGAGTTTGTCAATAATTAAACATTTTATATAGAACAATGATTCAGTTACTTGCCATGTGTACTTTATAGCACATTAAAATAATTAATTTATGATTTTTTATTTTATTTTATATTTATATTCCCAGTTAGCCAGGATATAGTGCCCTTGGTGCAGATCAGGTTAAGGGTCTTGATCAAGGGCTTAGCAGTGGTAACTTGGCGGTGCTGGGGCTTGAACCCCCGACCTTCCAATCAATAACCCAGTAAACCCTAGGCTTAACAGACTGAGACTTGGGCGGGGCACACAGAGACATGAAGAGGGGAGGCACACCCTGGACAGGGTGCCAATCAATCGCAGGGCATACACACACACACACACACACACACACACCGGGTAATTTGGAAATAGCAAATACTCTAATCTGCATGTCTTTGCTGATTAAAGTATTGGGAGGAAACCAGAGTACCTGGAGGAAATGCAGCGACTCCATGTGCACTCGACTGTGGAGGTGCGAGGCCGTGGTGCTAATCTCTACGCCACCATGCCGCTATATTTTATATTGTCAGGTTTTTCATATTCTCTCAACATTTAACATTTGTATATTTACATAATTTCGTACTTCTCTTTAAGGTACTTTAGATTGCAAGCGTGTACCATATAAAGTGCCAACATGGTGTTTTCCAGCTCATGTAATTGAAGTATGCAATGACTTTGGCCTAACAACTGCATGAAGGACAAAATGGTAACAACAGCGAGCACTTGAATTCTGATTTCAATAGCCACTGAATGCTTGCACTGAAGTTTTTGTTTAGATACTACATAATCACTATGATTAAAAAAAGATTAAGCTGTGTTGCTTGGCAAAGTAAAAACAAAACACAATTCAGATTTTCTTTAATATTCTGTGCAGCCCTCCATCCTATGCTTTATTAAATATTACTAAAATAAATATGGTTTATAATATAATGCAGATAATCCAATTTACAGATGTATAAAGATAGTAATGTGGATTATATTTATCAGGCCCACACCAATAAGTTTAATCTGTTCCCAGTTACTTTAACTTCAGCCTAAGAAACCCAGGATTTGATTAGTGAGTTTCTATTTGATTGACTTCAAATCTTTTCACCTAAGCAAATTTAGAGGCAAGTGACCAAAATGAGTTTTCCCGGAAAAAGATCACCGGCTTAATTGCAGACAAAAACGCTCAGTGAGGCTTAGGACTTTAGCTGAAAAAAGTGGGCACAGGAGCTACTGGAATGGGCACTAATTTTTGAAGTTCAAGCAAGCCACTGTAATTAGCTTTGTAAGGGAACTCTTACCAAGACGGAGAGCGTTGCACTCATTACTGAAGTTTTTCTTTGCAAACTTTGGGAGACTATTCATTTGAAACTAGTTTTATAAAATTATATATATATTTTTTTCCTTTTAAATGCATACCACAGTTGCAGAAACGGTATATGTTTAAAGTTGATCTTTGGCCACATGTATGCAATGTACTGTATGTCTGCTTTTTAGTCATAAATTTCATCAGCCAAGCTTGGAAATATTTATATTTTGTGTTGTAACTGAACTTTTAAATTAACTTTACTTTTATTATAAGAGTAGTCCAATTTGTTTTGTTATTCTGCTTTATTCTATTTTATTTAATTTGAATTCCAAATCTTGATATTTGAAAAACATTCTGAAAATGTTAGGATTTCCATATCTTGCCCGAGTGATTTTCTTTACGTGCTTATTAGTATTCCAAGCTACAGTTAGGTTACGCAGTGCATTAAAACATAATCTGTCAGCACAAAGTGCATGCTTGTTTTTTAAATTAAATTCATAACTCAAGCTGTTGAAGAGAAAACACCTCACTGACATTAACTGATTAATTCATTAATTGTTTCAGACTGATTTATACTGGAAAACAAAGTTTTATTAGAAATGAGCAGAGGTGAAAGATAACTAAGTAGATTTATATTACTGTACTAAAGTGCACATTTTACTCACTCACTCATCTTCTATACCGCTTTATCCTGTATTCAGGGTCTCGGGGACCTGGAGCCTATCCCAGGAGACTTGGGGGACGAGGCAGAGTAGACCCTGGACAGGGTGCCAATCCATCGCAGGGCACACACACATACACACACTCACACACTACAGGCAATTTGGAAACGCCAATTAGCCTAAACTACATATCTTTGGACTGTGGGAGGAAACCCACCAAGCACGGGGAGAACATGCAAACAGAGACGGGAATCGAACCCAGACCCTGGAGGTGCAAGGCGACAGTGCTAACCACTACACCACCGTGCCGCCTGCACATTTCACATACCTTTATTATCTGTTATTTTTACTGGTCAACACTTTTTCATTTTACATGACTACATTACATTTTGGCATGCTATTGATTTACATGACCACAGTAGTGCATAGTATTTGAAGCAGGAATTTTGTCACCTCCTGACAATTACAGAGCCTTGCGAAAATATTCACACCCCTTGAACTATACCACATTTTGTCACATTACAACCACAAACGTAAATGTATTTTATTGGGATTTTATAGGCCAACACAAAGTAGCAAATAATTGTTAAGTGGAAGGAAAATGATGAATGTTTTTCCAATTATTTTACCAATAAATATCTAAAAAGTCTGCCGTGCATTTGTATACAGTCCCCCTGAGTCAATATTTTGTAGAACCACCTTTCGTTGCAATTTCAGCTGCAAGTCTTTTGGGTGTGTCTCTACCAGCTTTGCACATCTAAAGAGTGAAATTTTTGCAAAATAACTTGAGCTCAGTCAGATTGGACAGAGATCTTGCCACAAATTCCCAATTGGATTTAGGTCTGGACTTTGACTGGGCCATTCCAAAATATATTTATGTTTGTGGATTTATGGTGACGAAATGTGGAAAAGTTAGGTTATGGGAAAGAGGGTTATGAATACTTTTGCAAGGCACTGTGTACATCATTTTAACTTGTTTGTGGCACACTTAGTAATGTTACAGATGTTTGAAACATGTTGGAGAGGAATTTGATGATGAGTAGATTAATGATTTTCTATTTGATTGACTTTGAACTTCTTCACCTATGCAAATTTAGAGGCAATTGATCAAATGTTTTCCTCAAATGATCACTGGCTTAAACACTGAATGAGGCTCATGACTTTAGCTGAAGTCATTTGGACACATAAACAGCTGTCCAGCATGTTCACAGTCAGGAAGCAGAGAGAGAGAGAGAGAGAGAGAGATTTGGCTATGAAAAGTCTACAGTGAGCAATACTAGATCACTACATTTGATATTTAAGTAAAAATGTAACTCGAGTACTTTTGTACTTTCAATCAGGTTCACAAGGACCTTTTACTTTTACTTGAGTAATATTTGACTCCAGTACAGGATTTATGTACTTGTCCCACCAGTTTAAATTAATAGGGGGATGTAGAGAAGTGCCTTCCAAATAAAACTAGCTGGAAGAACCAAAACATGAAAATCAAGAAAAAAAAAGGGAAAAAAAACCCCAAAACCTAAAATATCTACTTTGTTAGATGATCTACGTTCATTCTAAACCACTGTTGGAAATTCTTCGTTGGCTCACATCTATTGATCCTTCAGAATAACCAGCTAGCTGTCAGTGATTAACTGAGATTAACTGCCTTCAGTCTCTTTAGGGAAGAATCGTGTTATTAAACCACTGCAGGCTTAGATAAAGCACATGGCAAATATTCTATCAGCCCATCTTGGGGCTAGGATGTACATGTTTTCATTGCACCTTCCCTTTCATTTTATCCCCCAAGCAGCATTTTTTTATATAACAAGCCCACCATAGAAAGGTCAGCTTTATTAAAAGGCCCTCATGCCATCCAGGTTTCACTCCCACCTCTATTCCCCCCACAGCTGCCGTGCTATTCTCTGCTGCTAATCACTTCAACTCTTGCGCACACGAACATGCACTCAATCTTCTCTCTGTAATGAATGTGTGGACGACACCTTGCTTTTCCTTATGTGTAACTCACGAAAGCCCTTACAGGCCAAATAACACCCAGTGGGGCAGATGTAATATAAGGAGGCAGCATAAAAGGGATGGATCTCACATGGGGTATTTTTATTTAATTATTTTATTTAATAATTATTTCTGACCACAGAATGCAGGATGTTTTTTTATTTATTTATTTTTAAAATGCGATACCGCCTCTATTCATCAACCAACCAATGGCCTGGGCTTAATTTGTATCTACATTCTTCCAATCTGCCTTCTTTTTAGTTTTATTTTTTTCATTTCTTCTTTTGTTACGTGACGTGTGTGGTTCACAATTCCATTAAATTGCAGCAGTGTTCCAGCATTTGCTTTCGGTAATTGGAGAACTCACACACGTTGATAGAGTGGATTAGGGTGTACACACCCATGTTAAAATGGACAGTGAAGCCAACAAAATACAGGTGAAAAACAAACATATGTTTTAGGGCAGTAAAGGAAAAAATAAAATTTAAAAATTTAAAAATAAATAAAAATTACACTAACCTGGTTTCACACTTTTGCACAAATCTTAACTAATCCTTCATTAATTTAACTTTATCTTGCAATAAAGCACTCAATAGTTTTGAGAAAAAGAAAATTCCTTTGTTGACTGGCTTTTGTACTTTGGATCATAGCATTACTGTATCATAGGCAAAGGTGAATTTTTTTTTCTTTTCTTCATCTTTGGCTGTGTAACCTAGAGGCCTAGACTCTCCCAGAGCCTCCTTCAAGCAGAAGCAGAGCAGCCCACTTAGCTCAATGCTCAATATCACAATAGCACAATATCATCATGCTTAGCCATGGGCATTCTATTATTTGAGCAAGAAGCTCGGAGGCTAAAATAATTTGAAGCAGGAACAAATTTTTTTAAGTAAGAAGCTGTGTATAAAAAATCTTACCAACACAGAGAGACATGCACTCATTACTGAAGTCTTTTCTTACAAGCATTAGGAGAGCGAACCAGAATTGAAGGGCAAATATAAACATTTTGCAAACCTACTGCAATAATCTAATTGCAGAAAGTATTACGCATCGTGTGTGAATCCCCAACCGTATTTGTACAGTGTGTGACTATAGTTTATTCATTTAAGTCATGAAAAAGGTTAACCTGTAACAATTAAATAAACTTTGTTTTTTTATTACACGTTTATCAAGTTGCTTGTTGTTCTTTACAAGAAAAATAAATACATTTTTAAAAATATGCATTTTTGTAAGGCCAAACTGAGCATCGTTACTTCGGTAGCTCGCAATCTTGAACATTTATACTTTTATAGTTTTTTCTTTATATCATAAAACCCTGCATCTGTAGCCCTTAAAGCTCAGAGCATTTTAGCTCTTTTTTTTTTTTCCTTTTTTTTTTTTTAAATATACATATATAGGGCTCAGGATTGTGCAGTATAGAGTGATGTATACTTTTTTCAGCACAACCTACTGTAAGCAATATGATGAACTGAATTCATTTTATTTTAACCAAGTATACAAACATGTCTGAGCAAAAAACAAACAAACAAAAAATTTGCCACATAGGAAAAGAAATAGCATAGATACACACGTTATATCACATGTTATTAAGGTTGTTTTCGGTTGTTTTTATGACCAAATAATAATAATAATAATAATAATAATAATAAATCTTCAGTTTTAAAATTCCCATATTCCGGTAATAGTAAAATTTACTCTTTATAAAAGTAATGAAACTTTCGTTCAACCTGATATGGCATTTATCTGTACCACTTGGATTTTAAGGGCTGTGATGTGTAGAGTTTTTCTATTTACTGTAGATAATGTGTGCTCACATCTAGTTGTTTGTTTGTAAATTTTCTGCGGGCCAAATACTGACCATGAGTTTAATAATGAAAGGTATATCAGGACCAATTGGCATGACTTGATAAACAGATGAATGGCATGTCTCTCTCTGTCTCTCTCACTCTGACACACA
>JAOVVB010000002.1:21436964-21449580 GCA_028570985.1 Heterobranchus longifilis | reverse complement strand
GTATAGTGTTTACATTTTTGAAAGCTTCGAGCTGCTCTTTTGGTGTGAAAGTTTGAGTTTTGAAGTGAGAAGGTGTGGTTGTGTTTATGTAGCTTTAGAAAAGGGTGCTGTGTTTAGACATTGGGGAACATGGAGGAAACGTTTGTGAAATGTGTTTTAGCATTTGAGAAAAACTGTAATCATTGTTATATTCAATCTGGATATATTATAGGTCTTTACATTAACAGGAAAAAAAAGAAAAGAAAAACAACATAAACATGAGCAGATTTGGGTGGATGTTAAAGAAAGAGGCGAATAAGGAACATCAGAAAATGCTTAGTAAATTTTTATATAGTAAAAAAAGAAAGAATCAAAAACAGCTCAAAGCCAGTTATAATCTCAAGCTTAATAGTCCTTTAATACTTCCTTCCTTCTTTGTCTGCCAAGAAGTGTCCTATATAAATACCTACACTACCTTCTCAACAACTTCAGCAGATTTCTGCTGTTTTCTTGTGGGATATGTGACTAGCCCATGACAGTTGGTGGCAGCAGTGTTTGGAGCAGAAAACAATAAAGGCTAATTGGACCCAGAGTGCCATGTGGGCTATGTATGCTAACACGAGGCAGATTGCCGGGAGTTTATCAACACTGTAAGACACTGACGTGGGACGCCATAAAATTCTGATATTCTCAACGTTCACACCAAAAGGGATCCTGATCTAACTCGATTCAAGGCCATGGTGGAATAAAGTACACATTGCAGCATGATGACGCACAAACTGAGGTACATGAAGAAATGGTTTGACTAGGCTGGAGAGGAAGAACTCGAGTGGCGAAAGCAAATCCCTGACCTCCACCGCAGTGAACCCCTTTGGGAAGAATTGGAATACCAACTGCATTATTAACTTTTTGTAAAATGGCTCATCTGCTTGTTGTTTTTTAATAATTTTTTTAATTTTGGTGCAACAAAGAACATGAGCTTTTGGATTCATGGTATGTCATCATTCAGGACCACATACATACATGAAGCATTTCTTGTGTCTGAAATGTACAGTATAGTGGCATGCAGGCCAATTCAAGATGTGTGTTTTTGTAACACACTCACTCGGACCACAAAGGTGAGCCAAATATACAGTGTCTAATTCTATGAAAATCTGTTTTTTTTTTTTTTTTATATCAACATGGCTTTCCATCTCGACCCTTTTCCTGTCATTGCTAAACTTGAAACGGTAGCTAATATGAGAGGTTGCACAAATCACGTTACTCCGGATATGGCACTGAGACCAGATATCTTCCACACCTGAGGCAGACTGCACCATGGTTCAGTTGACACGAGTCCCAGAGCACTGTTCTTAAGAGAAACAGGAATTCAAAAACAGCTTTCACACTCCACTGAACACTAAATCCTCAGGCCTAACAGCATCATCACTGCTAAAAAGTGCTTATTTTGTTCATACAGTACCTTGGCCTTAAGAAATTAGCCCAGATAGCTAACCCAGACAGATACACATTCCAAAGAGTGAAGCACCTGAAAGAATAGAAAAAGCAGAAAGTACATAAGCAAAGATCAGAGCCGAATGGTGGAAACAGTGTTGTCTAAGAGTAACAGCCGCCAAATCGATAGACTGCCCCGAACATCTCACAGCAATTAGCACAAACTATGGCTGATTTAAAAAGAAAAGTACATTTAAACTAATGTTACAGCCACAGGCCGAGTCCTACACTACGCTAGGTAGGGTTGTGTTTTATACGCCTACAGGTGTTTAGGATATTTGTATATGTGTGACTTCATAAATAATATTTTTTTTAATATGTATTTATAAATTCATATAAAAATCCAAGTAATATTTAAAATTACTACTTTAACAAAATGTAAGTGCTACTTAAAGTACTAAAACAAACAACCAAACAAACAACCAAACAAACCAAGCCCTCTTATGATATGCATAATGAGCACATGGGATGAAAGTCCTCTTGAACTATGTTTCTTTTCACTCTTTTCACTAATGCAAAACCAAAAACTGAGAACAGTAAAAATCAGAAAGGAGAGAAAAGGAAAGGGGCAAAAAGAGAGAAAAAAAATCAGAAGGAACATGTGATAATGAACAGATTAAACAGAGCAGGTGATTTGGTGGAAATAGAAAGCAGGTTTTTCAAGGAATCAGGTGAGAGCTGTTATATCTGTGCCGGATTCAGAGTTCGTTGAGAAGCTGCTTGATGGGCAGAGGACTCAAATTTGATAGAAAGTCTATGAATCGTCATATATGCATTGGGTAAATTATTTGAATGAAGCAATAGTCTCATAAAAAAAGAGAGAATTCTAAGAGTAAATCAAAGTCATATAAAATGTTATGACAAATCCTTGCACAGATTTCTGGAATTCAAAACCATGTTCCGGGTAAAAGTCAGCGAATAAACGCATCATACAGTACTTACACACACACACACACACACACACCGATCAGCCATTACATTCACACATTAACATTGATTATTAATATATACCAGTATACTGGTAACAGGATCATTATCATGGGGAGCAAAGGCTAACCTGTCTGATCTTATCCCACAGAACAACTAATGCAGTACAATTCACCAAAAAAGTCAATACTGGCCGCTATACTGTAGATACACACCAGAACACCCAATGCACCACAACACAAACAGCCCAAAACCACTGACCTGACCTCCAACCTCCCCAGAGGTTTTGTGACATCATGCCCCAAGGGGCCAGAGCTGCACCTAAACAATGCCGGGTATAATGTTGTAATGTTATGGCTGATCAGTTTACATTGACCAAAAAACAACAAGCAACAAGCAACTACAACAAGCAAAGAAAACACCTGAAACTGGGTTAAGAACTGTCTGACACGTCAATAAAACCTGGTAGAATTGTGCTGAATTGTGAACTTTGTTCGAGAAATGTGGTTAAAAACTAATTTTTAATGAAGATGACTTAAAAACTTGTAAAATTTTGACATTATGAATCACAGCTACATATGTTTAATAGTTAATGAGCATTTCCACAAACACACACACACACACTCACACACACACACACACACACAAACACATTCACACAATGTGATGAAAACTGGCAGGACTGGGACTAAACAGCTGTGTGTCCATAAGAAAACCACTTGTTAGAGACTCATCCAGACACACTAAATAAAACAACTATCTATTTTTGGCTAGACAGTTCTTCATTCTGCCTTGCTGTTCATTTCTTTCTTTCTTTATTCATTTTTTCATTTATTCTTAGTGAGCCACCTTTCCTTTATTTCAGCATACAGTATAAAAACATTAAAAGTAAAACAGTTTACAGAAAAGTTGTTGTTAGAACCATCTTTCTAAGAAAGAAGAACATTCAGGAGGGTTTGATCCCTCATGTTAATTTTAGTTTTATTTATTAAAAAGGAAAATAAATAAAAAAATGGAGTACTTGTAAAATGGTTCATAATATTTTCCTGTTTTTGATTGTTTTGGCTTTTTTTTTGTTTTTTGTTTTTTGTTTTTAAACAGTTGATTATTACCATCAAATATGACATTGTTATATTGTTTTTCCTTTGGTAACATTTACACTCAATTAATATGATAAATATTAAAATAATTAACTTAACCTTGTATTAAACTGTATACATAATTAAGTACGTTGTTTGCTTGATTGCAGTAATGGGGACCATAAAACAGATGAATCCTTTTAATTTATTGTTGTAATTGTGTTGTCTGGTGTCATATTGCATGAGCAGCAGTAAAAAAAAAATAAAAAATGAGAAAAGAAACAGCAGTGACAGCAGACAGATGACTCATTCCACACTGTCTGCATTGTTCTTGTTCGCAGCAGACTCAGCTGCCCCTGCGCCTGACAACTCCTCCTGCACATATTCTCACACGTCACACTCATCACCGCACTTCTTTCATCTTTTGTGATGTGGTGTGAAATAGCTATGTGCCGCGATACTGTATGCAGAACTCAATATTTCAGAGTATATGAAAAATAAATTAGATTTCCCTTCGCAAACATCTCTGTGTGCTTCCAGGTCTTACCGTAGAGCTAGTGGGAAGAATAAAGGGTACTGTGAAAAAGTCATCCAAATGATAAAAGAAAATGTGCCTGCAAAAGAATCACATGTTTTTTTTTTTATTATCATATGAATTATTATAAATACTGTAAACGGTGACATCATATTAATATTTTCTATGACCGCACAATGGCTTTTAAAATGACATCAATTCTTCTATTTTCTTTTCTACTTAATAATGTTACAGATTTTCGGGCTTCAGCCAATCATAAGGCTGGACAATACTGTACGTCAAATCAAGCAGATGCTGGTGAAAAGCTTCATTTATCGCTTACATCTAATTTTACAATAGTGAAAATGTAAGACTGTGCTTATGCAGAATTGTTGTTGGTGCCAAATGGGCTGGTTTGAATATTTCTAAAATTGCAGATCTCTGGGGATTTTCACACCCAACGATCTCTAGAGTTTACGCAGAATGGTGTGAAAAACAACCAGATTCCCTCGCGCTGGCAGGAAATTCTTCTGGCATTCAAATAACCACTCTTTACAACCATGGTGAGCAGAAATACACAAAGCACAGAGGCAGACAATGGCACAATTTAGTACTACTTGCTTCCCTGAGGTCCAACTTCATTCCTGTTTCTCTGTCTGCGTCTGGTTTCTTTCCTTTTAACATGTTCTTCACAGTGTACAGATGTTTTATGTGTGTACAACACACAGTTTTTCAGATACAATAAATGCATCTTACCTAGATACAGTAGGTTTCTGTCACAAGGCCCGTTTTAGCTTCTTAAAGCACAAGCGGCGTCTCACCTCACTGTCTCACCTGGAATGCAAAAAAAAAAGAAACATAAATTAACATTAGGCTTGGATATAGAAAGGGCACAAAAATAATGATATAATGACAGTTAAGATAATAAGTATAATTTGTTATTTTCTGCAATCAAATTGCTCTGCAACAATAAATATGAAGTCATTTATTCTTCAAAACTTGCTGGATCCAGCTGGGCATAGAGTCAAAAGGCTTTCTGCAGTACTCAGTAATCCATGCCTGTTTGATTACTTCCTGAAGATCGTGGACAAAAATTTCTGCAGAAGTTCACTATTGACCCAGTTTTAGCCATTTTTATGGAGAGGTCGACACCCCAGCTATTATATAAATATGGACGGAAGTATTTGCAATCCTGCATTGTATCCAAATACATAGACTTCAATATGAAGTCGGTCCCCCTTTCCTTTCGCAGCGATAACAGCTTCCATTCTTTTTGGAAGGCCGTCCACAAGATTGTGGAGTGTTTCTGTGGGAATTTGTGCTTGTTCATTTTGTAGAGCGTTTATGAGGTCAGGCACTGATGTTGGACGAGAAGGCCTCTGGGGCTCTGTGCGGGCCGGTCAAATTCTTCCATATACAGTACAGTATATACACACACACACACACACACACACACACACACACACAGTATACCTCCAAAGAAGGGTAAAGATCATTACTGCCATGATGTTTTTTTTTGTTGTTGTTGATGATGATTTCAACACAAAACTACATTAAACCATTTTATTTTATATAGTTGGTGTATTCTTTATTCTGTAAGCCTCCTTAACACTCCTTACTCATAAACAAATTAAACAACCTTGTCTTTATTAGACATTTCACCAGTCCCGCATTTTTGGGATTCATAACGAAAATTAGACAGATGCTTTTCCAACAGTAGGTGTATTTACATGGACCCTAATATTCCACTAATAATCGGAATTACAGCGCAATCTAAATAAAAAACGCAGCACGTAAACACCTCAATCAGAACAGTCAGACCCGATTCACCCGATCGAAAAGAGTGTTTAATGAGAACGAGAGGGGTGCTGTGTAAACCTTTGATAATCTGTTCAGTAGGTGAACATTCGCCATGTAAACACTTGATCTGACTTGAAATTTCCTCTTTCTTTGCATGTTTGTATCATGCATTTTTTTTTTTGCATTTAAATGAAAAGTTAACAAATAAACACTCCATACACAAACACCTATTCAGTCATATTGTACACAACTCATTCATGCTAAATCCATATGTACTGTATATAAGAAATTATTAAATCATTGTGGAATGTGCTGTTGTGGGAAAACAATTAACAGTGGGGTTGTGTGCTTCCTTCATCACTGCAAAATTGATTATCTATAAAATATAAAACAAAAGAAAGGTTTTCTCTGTACATTGGTCGGAACTCAATTTTTCAATGATAACTTTATGTTTCATACAGTACGCTGGAGGACCAGAAATTAGTCTCAGAAATTTTTCACCTCAGGGCTGTGTGTGTGGAGTTTGCATGTTTTCCCCCTTCTTGGTGGGTTTTCTCCAGTGATTCCACTTCTCTTTCAGAGTCTAAAGACATGCAGATAAGGCTAATTGGTGTTCCCAAATTGCTGGAAGTGTGTGAGTGTGTGTGCCCTGTGATGGGTTGGTACCCTGTCCAGGGTATATCCTGCCTCGTGCACTAGTCCCCTGGGTTAGGCTCCAAGCCTCCCAGTATAGAGAATAAATGATGAGCACTATGACTCCACCCCTTTGCTGTATTGTGATTTTTAGGATACACTAAACCTTTAACAGAGACTAGTTTATTTATTGTTGTTGTTCTTGTTGTCTGTATTAAATCCAAATTTGTTGTTGATTTAGGTGCTTAAAAAAATCTATTTACTATGATTATTTATATTTTATCCTAGTGATATGATTATGAATAATTCCTCCTAAGGCAGTCTCGAGACACTGAACTTTCACTGTTCATGTTTTCCCTGCAGTCAGAACACTGGAGTATGGTGAGGTACAGGTGAGGAATAATAAATATTAATAATAAATAATAAATAATAAATATAGGACAGCACAATGTAGGAAAGCCAGTAAGCAGAATATGATGCAATATAAAAATGAACATTTATGATGTGCTTTCCAAATATTTGATATTCAAATTCAAATTTTTATTCGTCACATACACAACCATACATGAATGATATGCAGTGAAATGCTTACATGACTGTTTTTGACTGAGACAAGAATGTAAAATATAAAATCTACAATATATAGTAATTTGTTACAATAGGATAAGATAAAGTAGAAAGTAGAAATATGTAAAAAGTATGAACTGCATAAATAAACTGTACAAAATATATGAATTGTACAATGTGAGCTGTATGTGAATGTATGTATGTATGTATGTTTGTGAGTGTGAAATGAAATGAAATGATGAGCAGCAGTGGTATTTAAAGTGGTATCTTTAAAGTACAATATTTAGTCCTCATTTACAGTGCCTTGCAAAAGTATTCACCCCCCATTCTCCTTGGCATTTTTCTTGTTATGCTCCCTCACAACCTGGAAATAAAATGGATTGTTTGAAGGGTTGCATCATTTCATTTACAGAACATGGCTACAACTTTGAAGATTTGAAGGTTTATTATTTTTTTTTTTATTGTGAAGCAAACAACAAATAGGAAAACTTCAGCGTGCATAACTATTCACCCCCCGAAGCCAGTACTTTGTGGAGCTACCTTTTGCGGCAATTACAGCTGCAAGTCGCTTAGGACAAGTCTCTATGCGCTTGCCACATCTTGCCACTGGGATTTTTGCCCATTCCTCAAGGCAAAACCGCTCCAGATCCTTCATGTTGGATGGTTTCCGATTGTGAACAGCAATCTTCAAGTCTGACCACAGATTCTCAATTAGATTGAGGTCTGGGCTTTGACTAGGCCATTCCAACACATTTAAATGCTTCCCCTTAAACCACTCGAGTGTTGCTTTAGCAGTTATGCTTCAGGTCATGCTTCTCTGTCTCAGTCTCAAATCACAGGCAGACTGAAACAGGTTTTGTTCAAGAATATCCCTGTACTTAGCACCATCCAGCTTTCCATCAACTCGGATCAGTTTCCTAGTCCCAGCTGCTGAAAAAACATCCCCACAGCATGATGCTTCCACCACCATGTTTCACTGTGGGGATGGGGTGTTCTAGGGGTGATGGGAATTGTCGGGTTTGTGCCAGACATTTGAGAAGTCGCCCACATGTCTTTTGGCAAACTCAAACGTGCCTTCTTATTTTTAACACTAAGTAAAGGCTTTTTTCTGGCCACTCTTCCATAAAGCCTCTATGCACCTACTCTATGCAGTGTACGGCTTATTGTGATCCTATGCACAGATACACCAGTCTTTGCTGTGGAGCTCTGCAGCCACTTCAGGGTTACCTTTGGTCTCTGTGCTGCCTCTCTAATTAATGCCCACCTTGTCCGGTCTGAGAGTTTTGGTGGACAGCCCTCTCTTTGCAGGTTTGTTGTGGTACCATGTTCTTTCTATTTGAAGAACCAACCCGACAGAGCAACACATATAGAATAAACCTACAGGACAGGAAATATATAACCATAGCTGGACAAAACGCTGACCTTCGTCTTTATATTTGTAAGAACATTTACTTTCAGAGTGTAATCTACGATCTTCAGCATTGAGCATGATCACTTGTCACAGCTGTCCAAACAAATTCACCCCCACTCCAAAGCAATGTGTATGTGATAGAAGGGCAGTCGAGTGTTTGTGAGGATGAGGCCAAATAATAAGGCAGAGTTCTGTAATATCCTGTAGCTATTTATCGCTCCATCTCGTTGTCTCTCATGAAACACGGTGTCCTTCTCTTATTTTCTTCCCATTTTGCATTTCATCAGCCTTCTTCCTCTGTACACACACACACACACACACACACACACCTTACGCTTGACATTGAGCCTAATCTATGCACACTCTCGCAATCTAAGTGGGGCACACATCTAATAAACTGCAACAAAAGCTTCTCATTTCCTCACCGAAACAATTCTAGGCCACAGCACTCACATCACAGCTTACCAACAATAAAGTCCACAGAGGAACGTGATGATTATCCATTTATAGCCACCCACACCATATTAGGTTTGTATTTGGGCTACGAGGATAAAGATACACACATGATGAAAGGCGGAATTATCATCATCATCAGTGCCATTCTAATTTAATTGCTTTAACCACTTAAGATTTTGATGTATTAATAAGCTATTAATATTAAAGCACATAATTCGATGAAGGGCGACATGGTGGCGTTAGCAATGTCACCTTGCACCTCAAGCGTCCGGGTTCGCTCCCCCCCCTCTGTGTGTATGGAGTTTGCATGTTCCTCCCGTGCTTGGTGGGTTTCCTCCTGGTACTCTGGTTTCCTCCCATACTCCAAAGACCTGCAGATTAGGCTAATTGGCGTTTCTAAATTGCCTGTAGTGATTGTCACCCTGTCCAGGTGTTCTCCCTGCCTCGCCACGTAAGTCTCCTGGGGTAGGCTCCCTGCCTATCGACCCTGTACACAGGATAAAGCGGTGTAGATGATGAGTGAGTGATTATTCAATGATTATTTAAATCAATTAGGAGCTGAAGTGAGACAAACAGAAAAAGTATGTACTGTTTAATATGATGAATGTAAGCCTGGAGCTACTTGCAGGTCCTGGGACTCAATAGTTAAGCAAATACTGTATGTATTTATTATTTTTTTAATCATTCCTTGAGGGAGGAATATCTCTTCTGTTTTTTTAAAGGCAGCTAAAGAACCTACTCATCTCCCACTCAACTTGCGCTTTTTTGAAATGTATTTATTCAAAAATGCACTGCCTGTCAAAAAACGGTCACGATTTTTAGATGTAAATATGCAAATACTTGCGTGCCTTTGATTGGATAATTACTGCAGTGATTAATATGTTAACCCTAACTGATGCGGTGAGTAGCTTTTAAGTTTTTAAACAACCGTCTCAGATGATGCATCCTATGTTTGTGGAAAAGATGCCACAGCTACATTTAATAGTTGAAGTAAGAGCATTTACACACACACACACACACACACACACACACACACAGAGTGATGAGAACTTACAGGATTGGGCTTAAAAAACGCTCTGTTGACATAAAAAAAACACTTTTTAGTGAGACTAATTAAAAAAAGATGGGATGTTGGAGCAATTAAAAAAAAAAAGGTTATGTGGGTTGTTGGATTAGCCATTTTCATGTGTGAAAATTTTTCCTCTTGCCCCAGAACCTCTCTGTCACAATTTGACTCAGATGAATTTTGGCACTTGAACCTGAAATAATTCCGTGCTATTATGAAAGGGAAAAAAATGGCATTGAACGGATAACCTGGTCGTCCTAGACCTGAGAAACTGAAGCTGATACAAGTTTGTACAGTGGACACTATGCATGATGGGTGCATCGCTAAATGCGCTTCTTCCTACTTATCCTGACACACGCATCGCTCTGGAATCCGCTCAATTTGGACTCATAAGGATTAGCCCTGAGGCCCTGTATGTCCAGGGTCGAGGGGGGTAGAATTCCTGCCTCAGATCTGTGTGCGTGGATTCAGCGTGTCCTCCCTGTAACTCCGGGTACTCCGGTTTCCTCCCATGGTCCAAAAACATGCAGATAATTCTACCCGGTGTGTCCAAATTGGGTCAGTGTAAGAGTGTCTGTGCTTGTGCCCTGTGATGGACTGGCACCCCTCCCAGGGAGTACCCCAACCCCAGGTGCCTCCCACAACCCTCTACAGGATACTCAATATGGATCCTGAGCTGGGAATCGAACCCAGACCCTGAAGGTGCAAGGCAACAGTGCTAACCACTACACTACACCATGCCGCCTTGCACCAATTTCCCTCCAGTTTTTAAAAATGCATTGAACAGGTTTTAACCTAATAATTTCAGGACATTTTAGGGAACTTAGTGATCTATTAAAAAATCTATGAAATGCTTTTTTAAATATGTATTTTTTTTATTCAACGTAATCTGCCAATAATCAAATGTCTATTTTTCCCAGATAAGCGAAATAATACAAGCCATATCCTCAAACTCAACAGGCCACTCTTCTTCTCTCAATTTTCTCTTACCCCTCCTACCCTGGCTCGCACCTGCACATCTGAATTAAATTTCGATTTCAATATCCCCTTCCCTTATTACTTCTGTCAATATGAGATGGGTAGTTATAAATAGCTCTTGAAATGGAAATGACTTTCCCGGCTCTGAATCTGTTTAACGTCTCTGTTAATAGAACACATTTGTACAATTGAAAATGGATCCAGGAAAATAAAAATAAGTTGAATACGAATTGTTAGATAAACAGATAAGGGAAAAAATAGAGCAAAATCTAATCAGGACTCTTGACCTTTTTAAAGATCCTGTGGAGTGCAGAAATATTTTCAATGGCATTCTGTGACATTTGTATTTAAGGCAAACAAACAGTGGCAAAGGAGATTTGAAAAAAATGTTTGGTTTCCAAACCTTTTGGGAACTAAGAAAGACTTTGCATCAATTAATGGCAAAAAAAAAAAAAAAGAGAATGAGCACATGCGAAAGAGAGAGAGATAAATCCTCATAAACCTAACAGCATTCAACAGAACTGCATCATTTGGATATACTATGAAGGAATACAATAAAAACGAGGCATATGCTTTATTTATAAAAAAATGAGGACACTGTGACTCTGTAGTCAAGGCACGGTCCCTTTGCTAGAATAAGCAAACAGGATTTCACAATGTCAGAGCAGCCGTATTATTAGGGTCAGCTCTTCTGGGGGACGCTGTGCGCTGATATTTAAATAGACAAAATAGAAACTGCATGGCGGTGCAACAAAAAGCAAGCGCGTTTTTATTAGTCAGAAAACCGAAGCCGGTCTTACTGCTTACGCTGTCAAATTCTTCTGACTATATTGACAAACAGGCTACGATAGGTTTGTTCTGTGAACCACGCTGCCCTTGTTATTTGACCTCAATAGCTTCATCAGACTATTTCAGATTAAACATTAATAACAATTATCTGCAGCTTATTGAATGTTTTTCCCTGTTCCAACCCACTTTAAACCTCATCATCATCATTATCTATACCGCTTTATCCTGTAGACAGGGTCTCAGCGGGCCTGGAACCTATCCCAGGAGCCTTGTGCCTGAGGCGGGGTACACCTTGGATGAGGCAGTACATTGCAGTACAATAAAAACACACAAATACATACACATTCACACACTCTGGGCAATTTGGGAACACTGATTAGCCTAATCTGCATGTCTTTGGACTGTGAGTTCCCGGAGAAAACCCACCAAGCAGGGGGAAAACATGCAACCTCCATGTACACAGACCCTGAGGCAAGAGTGATCCCGGAGTAGTGACTTTAACGTGACTCAGAAGGATGAATAGTTTCAGAGAGTGATTTGTTCATTTTCTACTGGCCGAGCATGCGCTGAGCACTGCAAAACATCCGTAGGTTACGTACAGGAAACAGAAATTAGCGGTTCATCTCATGAGTCTTCTAGTCTGAGTCGTTCGGTTCTTTTGTCACGTGACTCCCGTAGACGCTATGCAGTGCAATAGATTCAAAAGAACGAACAACTCCGACTGGAAGATATGATGCTGTTTATTATAATATGTCCTTAATTGCATTGTAATATTTTTCATTACTGGAACTATAGCCAAAATTTGTGTATGTAGACGTGTTGGGAGTCTTTTAATTGAAAACGCAACATTTTATTTTATTTCTGATCAAAAGAACGAAATGAACTAAATGACTCAAAAAAAGATTCGTTCATTTTGATGAACG
>JAOVVB010000002.1:21421448-21432209 GCA_028570985.1 Heterobranchus longifilis | reverse complement strand
AGGCAAAAGTTGGAGGAGAAAGCTCGCCTTTACGAACAAATGACTAAAGGGGATTTTCCAGGTACTGCATTTGGAGCTTCTTTTTTTTTTTTTTTTTAATAAATAACTCCGGGATTATGAAGTGTTTTGTTTTATCGGACTAACATGATGTTTATATATTGTAGACGAGGAGACAGAAAGTCTGTACCTGGTG
The DNA here is from genome assembly GCA_028570985.1 of Heterobranchus longifilis. NCBI lineage: Eukaryota > Metazoa > Chordata > Actinopteri > Siluriformes > Clariidae > Heterobranchus > Heterobranchus longifilis. Next base: position 21,432,016 of record JAOVVB010000002.1, on the reverse strand, counting down.
GACTTCACACAGAAAATAATCGAGCAGAAGAGGGCAGCACAGAAGAGATTGGCTGAACCGGGAGATGGAGACAGAGATGGAGAAGGATCGGACACGTCCGTCCCCATTTCGCCCCCTGAGAACGCGGACGAGGAATGGTAGAGCAAGAGACAAGAAGCAGGATTCATGTTTAGTTACATATTTAACTAAAGAAATAACAGAGGGTTAAAGTCTTAAGTATGGTTTATGTCGTTTTCCGATCCTTTCATATTCTATCCTTCTATCTATCTCTCTGCCTGTATTTTTCTCTGTTAATTCATCTATCTGTTTGTCTGTCTTCATCTCTATCTGTATTTGTTTGTTTCTTTGCCTGTCTATGTCTGTTCTATCTTAATCTTTCTCTCTCTCTCAGGGTGGACTACGTTGATGCACTGGGTCGATCACGGAAGTGTTTAAGGAAAGATTTACCTCAGTTTCAAAAGATGGATCAGGATTTACACAACAAGCGGTACACAACTTGGTTATATTTACTTACACGTATAATATAACGTATTACGCACACTGTATTTATGGATGTGTGTGTTACTATGTGTGTGTAGCGTTACGGGAGCTGACAGGACGCACTTGTCTGACGACATGAGGCGAGAGATGCAGAGAGAGCAGTGGGAGAGAGAGGAAGAGGAGCAGATGAAGAGACCCGTTGGACCCGTTCACTATGAGACCATCCGTGATCAGGGTGAGAGATGAAGTAGAGTCGCTGTTACCTACAGCAGGGGTATCAGACCAGCACATCCTCGTGCGCTTTACTCCGTTTATAGCACAGAGAAATTTCAGTGATCACAGGTTGTGTTAATGAAACAATCCCAAGTTTGATTTATTTGCTATTAGTCACGTTTACAGGGTCGTCCCAACTTTTCAGAATGTTGCAATCGGGGGAAAAAAAATTATCCCCCCCACCAAACAACACAACTGTGAACGTTAGACCTTTGAATGTTAAGATTGAGGACCCCTGTTCTAGAACATTTTTCAGGCATGGTGGTCATAGACCACAACACAAGACTTTTGATTGGAAGAAAGCCGTGGTTTCTGATTTGGATAATGCAGCTCTTATAATATTATAAGACAATACACTTTTTAAAACTTTTGTGTTCTAATAACTTACACAATTAAAATGTTATAATGTACTTGTATAAACCAAGTGAAGTTACCTAGAAAAAAAAACATTTGCTGCATACAATTGTTTTACTGACTTGTCACCTCGCCCCCTTTTATTTTGACACTGTCTCATATTCCAATAAAACAAGGATTTGAAGAGTAGAACTGTATAGCAATCACGTCCTGATGTTCCTTGTTACTAAGGAGAGTAAGTTTAGCCAGGTAGTGGCATCGTAGGTAGAACAGCATCATAGCATAACTACTACTTTTTTTCCTTGTGGTGGTGTTTGGAATTACTTTTTAGCCACTAAACTTCTGAATGTTACATTTGGTATTAGATTAAAATAATAATTGGCCTATCATGTAGGTATGAATGAATATTAGTAAATGAATCTCTAATAGGCAGAAAACGTTGTCTCATTGACCACTAATTTGCTTAAATTGTGTGTGTTTTAGAGGCCAGAGAGTTAGGTGTTGGCTATTACGCGTTTTCTCATGAGGAAGCCCAGCGCAAGAAACAAAGAGAAACTCTGGACATGCTGAGAGACCAGGTGAGAGAGACACTTAAGAAACGCAAATATTTATAATTTACTATAATTAAGCAGTAAGAATGAACAACATTAATGACTTAAAAGTCTAACAATCAAAGGTGTATGTTTATCCGGATTTAAAGTGCACTACATTGTCTAATCTGAGAAATCCAGTGCAAGTTCGCTCCCTTATATTATGTAACAGTGAGTTCCTCACAGGTGACTAGGCTTAGATTTGTGTGATTTAATCAGTTATGTAATTTAATCTATCTTTTGTTGGTTTAGTTTTCGATTCAGGAATCGATAAAAGTAAACCTTAGTGATATTGAATCGAAATAAAAATCACAATGCGGGAAATTAAATTGAATCAAATCAACCCTAGTCTACCCATAATCCAAAGCTCTGTTACTGTTGAAGTACATTCACCTAATGTGTGTGTTCAGGGTATAGGCTACTTATCTTATAAATCATAATCTGATATTCTGACTTTTTCATAGACGGCCGAGCAACGCACAAAGAGAGAGAATCTCAAAGAGAAGCGCAAAGCTCTGCTCGAGGCTCGCCTTGCAAAAGTGAGAATGAGGAAAGGAAAGAAAAGCAAAATGGATCCAGGAGCTGAGGAGGAAGAAGGTACTTTAGTGTGGTGGTTTTTTTTGTTTGTTTTTTTTCCCTCCTCTTTTTTCAGTGTGTGAGTAGATCAGTATGACAAATGCTGTAGTGAGGATGCGGAAAACGAGTACTAATTTTGGCATACTTTGCAGGTCCTGTTCCTGATGCTGCTGCTCAAGAGGACGAGAATGATCCCGAGGACGTGATCGGACCTCCAATTCCTCCTGAAAATCTTAGAAAGGTGGAAGTGGAAATTCAGGAAAGGAAAGACTCGAGACCGGGAGTGCCACATGTCAGAGAGTGGGACAGAGGGAAAGGTAACATCTTGATCACGCTCATGCTAGAGTGTATAAAGTGAACTGTGTGATTTTATTTGGATCAGGGACCTTCATTAATGTTTCAAATTCTAAATATCGCTTTAGATGTGAATTTTATTTATTTTTATTATTATTTTTTTTTAAGGATGTTACTTGGAGTTGTATTCAAACTGGCCACATGTAAACATATGTCTTAGTTTTATTGTTTGGGGTCGAGAACAACGAATACATGTCTTTCCAGAACCTCTGGATTAAATCCAGGTCATCTTCTCTTACCCTTGTCTCTGCTTTCTCCCTACAGAGTTCTCCTGGGGTCAGTGGACGACTCGGAGACGGGAGGAGAGGGATTCAGATTTTGCCCCGCCCTCTTCATATTACGGAGATGAGCGACACAGTGGACCTGCACCAAAAGGGCGGGGCAAAGGAAAACCCGGATTCAAATGGTTCGAGTCACCCAGGGGATCAGATCAGGGTGGAGCAGAAAGACAACCTGAAACATCACAACAACCGTCTGCGCAAACGCAAGACCTGGACGCTCTTTTATCTTTTTACAAAAACTCTGTGTAAACTTAAAAAAACAAATGAAAAAAGTCTAATTTTTAATTTCACCGTTTTGTTTTTGTCTTTGCTGTATTCATGATAAATGTGCAAATTAAACGTGTCTGAGCTCCTCTTCCAGAGCGTCAGAATCTTTTTCCCAAAAACACACACAACCCCAGTAGGCATCATCTCGGTTTCTCCGTCTCCCACCTGGTTTATCTTGTGATCTGGAAATCAGCCACTCTTCAAATGAGGAAGGAAGTGTTTTATTAAGGGAAGGGCTTTTGGTATAGTGAGTGACCCAGGCACTCCGTCTGTCTGCAGAGCTGATTGTGCATTTGTGTGTTTCTTATCATTGTACCATCAATGATTTTTAGTTGCACAAACAAACAAACCTTGGATAAAGGTTGACTGAAATGAAGTGTGAAGCATATTCGAGTCAGGCTAGGTGAGGAGTTGAATCTTGTTTGGGTTAAATCTTGATTCGCGTTAAGATTTATGTCTTTTACTATCTCAGTGGAGGGGAGCATAAGGAAGAGTTGGCTTCTTGTTCATGAATAGACAGACTGATCAGGGCCCGTATTCACAAAGCTTCTTAAGCCTAAATGTTGCTCCTAGTGACGAAATTATAAGAAAATTCTTAGGATTATGACATTTTCTTAGAATTTCCCCTTAAATTTAGGATTAAATCTTAGTAAAGATAAAAATGATTCATGAAACATCTTAGCCCTAAAAACAACTCCTAAGGTAAAAATTGTTAATAGTAGAGAGGAGGACTTTTAAGAGGCTTAAGAGTTTCTATAGCAGAGGACAAAATGGAAAGAAGAATGTTCTCAATGTTCTCCAAACACTGAACATAAAGCTAAAAGTAAACTCTGTTCTTCTGTCCAATTTGGTTTACTTGTTGTTTTATTTCCTTCCAGAAGATTATTGGCTATATTGCAACTTAAACAGACAATCATGTAAATTGGTAAAAAGTTGAGCCATTTTGCTCCCATCAATCTGATATGGATTTACAAGTAATAAAATCAATTTGGTATATAAAATGTAAGAACTTAAATATAGTAACTACTGTGTGGAAATTGGCTGCTTCAAAAGTAGACATTTTTTCAACATTTGGCTATTTTAATTAACTTAACAGAAACTTTGCACGAAGTAGCCTGTAGTCATGATTATACAATTTCTTCATATACAATCATTATTGTATAATGATTTTACTGTCTATTCTATTGTCGTATATTCTATTTTCACAAAGAGGACATTTCAAGACCTTTACAGAGGTCAGAGGTTATTTTTATCAACCGATCACAGTCCTTGAATTGTTGCATCATCCCTAGCCACGGGGTCAACCACGCCTCCTCACTAAGATTAAGGGTTTTGTACTTTTCTTACTCAAAGTTGCTCTAAAACGTTTTTTTTTAAAATCACTTTTAGTCTAAGACTCCCAGCTAGGCCTTTTTAGGCTAAGATAGGAGCGCTCTAAGAGAATTCTAAGAAGCTTTGTGAATACCGGCCCTGAACTCATAATTGATGCTAACTGATTATTCATTGTTAACTAAAGTTATGTGTATAGTCTCATCTCGCACCACTACAGACCGACAGTTACCCTGTAATTATTCAGTAATTACTTTACAATAAAACAAGGTACAGCCATGCATAGCTAGTGTTTTTTTTTTTTTTTTTACTATGTTAGTTTTCATTATGCAAGGAATAAATTAATGATGGCTTATAATTAGTGTACATTTATATTTACAAAAAAAGCTGCACAATTACAGTTAAAGATTGTAGATTGTTAAATAAGATTTTATTGGTTTTAACGTTTGACACATAGCTATTATTATTATTATTATTATTATTATTATTATTATTATTATTATTATTGAGCTTATTCAAATTATTTATAAAGTTTTAGGTCTCATCTGTTCCTCCATTTACATCCGGCCTCTTTCTGACCTAATTCACAAACAGAACGCCAGCTTCTGTCCTGATGATTCACAGCTATAATTATCAGTTTAGGTCGATTCAGCAGTAGAGCTACAGTATTCACAATGTGAAAAGTTAGCACTGTGGGGTACTAGGACCATTTAGAAAAAAATTTACCCTAGGGATTGATGGCTATTATGTAAAACCACTATGTTAATCCAGAGAGTGGTGTGTTTGTACATATTGAGGAACGCAAGCAGGATTATATACAATTATAGAAGAGGCGTTCATTTCAAACCGAGACTTTTGATTGTGCAGGAAGTAAAAACTCCTTTTATTTTTCTTTATATAATCCCCTGCTATGCTAATGCACTTATTCCAGTGTTTCACTAGTGCACAAAGTTTTTCTCAGTACGCCGGAGCCGTGATAGGACTTGCCTGTCTGATTCACATCTAGACAGAGGCATGTCCTATCATGGCTCCCAGGAACTCCTTTAATGGCCCAAACATGTGGAAATGGCTTGAAACGAGGTCAGGACTTTGATGCAGTGGGTGGTGATAAAAAAAAAATAAATAAATAAATAAAAAAACGTATTTTCCTGCGAGTGTCCCACTCTCAGAATGTTCACGTGAGCGAGTGCACTGGGCTCCGAGCCACCTCGTCCAGGATCGTTGTTCATGGACGAACATCCTTCTTAAAAACGTTTGCACTGTTCAATTGTTTTGCTGCGGCTGAGAGTCTCATCACCGTACTCTGCTTGAAGTCTCCTATGTCAATCAGTTTCTCTAGAAACTCTCACTTCACTCATTCACTAGAAATGTCGTCTCAAGTCTCGGTTTGAAGACACCAATCTCACACGATGCTGACGAACTATTACATACTTTAATACGTAATATTTTGCAATAAGATTCCATTGACTACAGTATTTGAAATTATTTTACTAATGTTTTACTGTACATTAAATCAGTTGCAGTCATTTTAAAGTAAAGTAGTACCAATGTTTTAATAATCTAGACCAGGCAAGTGTATCATGTAGCTGTTTGAACTCAGGGTCCTTCGGCTGTTTCAAAAAGCCGCAACTTCGTGGCCTGGGAAATAAGTCAGTCAATAATCCAGTACAGCAGCCTCATTTAAGCTATGTTGACTTTCAGTTAGATTTAACATTCATTATAAAGTCTTTATAATGTTTAACGGTGTAAATGGTTTAGCTCTGGTTCATTTTCCTGACCTCCTGAAGGAGGATAACAATCAAGCGCTTTACTCTGCCAAGGCAAGCAAAAGATCTAAAAACAAAAAATCTGCGTCTGAAAACCACCGTGTCTGCCTGAAACTGTCCTACAAAAAGAATGCACATCATTTGACCGATTGAAAAACACCAGGGTATAAAGAATTATATTTAATTTATGATGATGGATGGATTTGATTGTGTGCCTATACTGTAGGTGTGGATACGATCCCAAGATTTTAAGAAAGAGTAAGAACCTTATGTCCAGAGCAAGTGGAAGCAACACAACGACTTCTATTTTCTTTTGCTTGTTTGGCCATCATGTGGCCCTAGGCCATTAAACGGCCTAAAATGTCACCAGAGAGAGACACTCTACCAGTCTGTCATCTCCTTGTTATCACTATTCCCCAGTTATATATTTTTCTTAACTCTCTTCTGAACTCAGAAAAACAAGAAAAACAGCTGAACATAGCTTAAAAAAAAAAAAAAAACACTCTCTGGTAGAGGAATGACAACTGCTTCCTCTGTTTGTGTAGTGTGAGAAACCATCCCCGAGTTTGCAGCTGTTAAAGGGAAAGTGTAACAGTACAGGAATCTGCACTGGAAATCAGGAACAGGTCCAACACGCTGCCCAGCATCATTAGTCATAACAATTGAGAATATCCAGATGAGTCTTGGAAAGGATATCTTATCAGACACACCATCAAACTGTTCATCTCGGCTAATTAGTCATTACACGATAAGAGCACCGGGGACAGCGCTAGATGTTTGGAGGACCACATATTGGATTTCGCCGTCTATTCCAAAAGTGGGAGTAAATAATATAGACATTTTCTCTCATGCTGGTAAAATCGAAGAACAGCTGCTCATGTGAAGGCATGGACGCTCTGTACAGCATGAGGTACTTATTAGTGCTAAAAACTTTTTTTTTTTTTTTACACTTCATCGAACTCTTGATGAAGTTAATTTCACGCCCTTCGTATATCATTTACCCACTTTGAAAGAAGTGCAGTCCTTTCCCCTGCTCTATTACTGTACGTCAATTAGTTTAAATTTAAATTCATTTAATTGAACTTAATTCAAGGTGGAATGGTGGCATAGCGCTTAGCACCACCGGGGTCGAGGGTTCAATTCTCGCTCGGGTCTGTATGCATGGAGTTTGCATGTTATCCCTGTGGTTGTTAAGTTTCATCAGAGTACTCCAGTTCCACAGTCCAAAAGCATGCAGATTCAGCTATAACTGATCTTTTAAAGATTTCATTTACAGTAGTTTAAAGTAGTGTGTGTGTGTGAGTGTGTGTGTGATTCTGTGCCCTGTGATGGATTGGAAGTGTGTCCAGGGTGTACCCTGCTTCATGCCCCGATACCCCTAGGAGGGGCTCCAGACATCCCTGTACAGGATAAGAGCTAAAGAGAATGTGTAAATGAGTAAGTGTAATTCAGTTAGTCTAGTCTTCTCTTACTCTGATGAAACTTCCAACATACACACACACACACACACACACACACCAAAAAAATAGAATAAATGCAAGCATTTGCATGCAAATGCGATTCTTATACTTTTAAGACTTTTTGATCACTATTAAAATGAAACAATCCTGCACGTTATAAGTTGTCCTTACTAGTGCGCTGGGAAGGTTCAACTTTGCAGATCGCTCAGTAACATGAGTGAACACTCTAAAACACAGGGATGATTATTATTCTGTCACGCTTCTGAGAAGAAAAAAAAAAAAGCGAGGGCCATTGTGCAGTGGGGAAGCTTAAAAAACATCAGATAAAGGTCAGCCATGTTAATTCCCACTTCATATCGTAGGTTCTCTCTCTCTTGGAAATAAAAAAAAAAAAGAATTGTATAATCAGAACACCTGGGGAAGAGAATCAGGATGTCTATTCTGTCGGTGTGGTTCTGCACTGAGTGTGAAAAGACAACGGCACAATGAATCATGCATTCGGTTGCTGAACATTATTCAGCAGTGATGAATTTCATTGATTTGAGATATAGAGGACAAAAGACTCAACAGAGAGCCATTTCCCCCTTAAAAAAAAAGAAAGAGAAAGAAATTACACTCTATAATACCCCTACGTGGGCATCATTTGCATCTGAAAACATAGATTCAGTGACTGTGAGGAAGTGGGTGTCATGGGTAAAGGTATATTTTCAGGCATATGGAAGACACCGAAGCATACAGCTGCTGCGCTGATGTTCCTGATGTAGGTGTTGGGGTGGATACTGTTCGGATAAAAAACACTATATATAATTAAATCTTAGATTAAATACAACATGCTTAATCTCTCAGTGTTTGTCTTGATGTATTGTTTTGAAACAGTTTTTGTTTCCCTTCTATATGCTGCCATCAATCACATTCAGGTGAGAAATAACAGCGGTGCTGCTCAAAAACAAAATCAGCTATGAGTATCCATACGTGTAGGAGTATCTATATTAGATTACAGCATACTCATACACATATACTGTGTGTAACCTAATGGCTCGGAGCCCAATGCAGTTGTTTTCGTGAAAATTCAGCGAATGAAACACTTGATCCTTTAAAACAGTCAGATAACTTGCGGAAGAAGTGGATCTTTACACCACTGGCACGTTACAGGAACTCGGCTGGGAGTTATTGGCACGTCTCTCGTACAGTCCTGACCTCACTCCAAGATATTTCCACATGTTTGGGCCGGTAAAGGAGTTCCTGGGAGGCCGGCGTTTCAGACGTGAATCAGACAGGCAAGTCAGATCACGGCTCTGGCGTACTGAGAAAACTTTCTGCCTTGATGGTGTCCAAGCTCTAGTGAACCACTGGGATAAGTGCATTAGTGTAGCAGGAGATTATATAGAGAAATAAAGGGGGTTTTTACTCTCAGAACTGTGTTCTGTTTGTTCTGTGCAATCAAAAGTTCTGGTTTGACTTGAACACCACTCATACCACCAGAAAAAGGAAGAAAAAAAAAAGCTTCCGCAGTCTAATTTGTGAATGTTTATGTACTTTGTTTCAAAACTAATTTGACTGTCATACTAATAGCAAGACTCCAGAGTGGCACAAGAGAAATCGTTCGAATTATCCTCAGGAGAACAAATCCTGAAGATTTCACAGCTGTCTATAGCTGACAGTGCGAGAGAGCAAAACTGTGACTGCTTTCTGAATGGCATTGCACTCTTTCCCCCGTCAAAAAAACGACTAACAAATCCTAAATGTTTTTGAGCTCATTCATCTATGCAGAAGAGATCAGATGGAGCTTTCTTGACATTCACTGTGAAAAGATACTGCACTGTATGTTGGCTGGTTTCACAAGTCTTAAAAGGAAACCTGTTATTCTTCTCTCTTTATGATAGTTCTTGGGAACTGGAAAAGTTGGAAGGAAATTAAGTTTAAGGTTGTGTTCACACTTGTAGTTCGGCTCTCTTGGTTTGGACAAGAGCATAAAAATAATACATTAGTTTTGCTTCGCTTTGTGTAAAATCCTAGTTCGCTTAGCGTTCACACGGGCGCTTTCAACATCCGACCAAAAGACACAACAGATGGCATGTGGATTATATATGGTGTTATCCTAAACAGCTGAAAGGCCGAGTTTATAAAATGTAACGTTATACATTGAAAACAACACTAGCACGGCTCCAGATGGCGAATATATCGCTCGCCAGTGTGCCTCATGTTTTTATTTTGCGACTAGCTCTTATCCAGACAATCTCCAGCGGCAACTGTCCCCCAAAATAAATAAATAAATAAATTAATTAATTCAAGAAGCGATATTTAATCCTTTGATACACTCTCCCGTCTCCTGTGCCGGTCTGCCTGGTACAAGCGCACGGGACCACACCTGATAAAACAGAAGGGCTGTGACATTTCACCAGACTGTCGCACGGTTGTGAACATTTTTATAATTATTACAGAATGTTTTCTATAATAGATTATAGTTACTTTTCTAACCGTTTATTCTACACATTAGATATTCTTTATTTTTGCCAGAGAAATGCAGCCGGTGGATCTACCATGTGACTGTGTTACACCAATCAGCAGAGGTGTCAAGTAACAAAGTACAAATACTACGTAGAAATTTTGGGTATCTATACTTTACTAGAATAATTATTTTTCAGCCGACTTTTTACTTCTACTCCTTACATTTCACGCAATTATCTGTACTTTCTACTCCTTACATTTTAAAAATAGCCTCGTTACTCACATCCGGATAAATCGCGCCATCCGGATGGAGTGAATTTGATTGTGGTTGGATGAGAAGTATAAACATACCATTCCGACACCCTATTGGTTGGTACGCGATCCATCGCA
>JAOVVB010000002.1:21409118-21421348 GCA_028570985.1 Heterobranchus longifilis | reverse complement strand
GCTGGACACAGTTTATGGTAAAGTGAGACCTCTTGTACACATGTTCTAATGTTATTTTCTATCTGCTGAGCCATTTGGAGGGAAACTGAATATACAGGAAAAAGTTTGTACTGTTCAAGCGCACATATGTTACCTACAGTAGGGATTTATTTCAAAAGTATCTTTTCACCGAATACTTTGTACTCTTACTCGAGTAATATTTTGGATGACTACTTTTTACTTCTACTTGAATAATATAATTTTGAAGTACAGCCACTTCTTACTTGAGTAAAAGAAATTGGCTACTCTACCCACCTCAGTCTGTAGATGCTCATTAAATTTGTCAGTGTTAAATTTATTAAAATCATTAGGTATTTAATTTTTGAATCACTTTCAAAACACTGCTGTGCTACAGTAACTAACGCACATGACGTACTGTAGCTAGCACTTTTTCTCACTCCCTATCCGTCCACACGCTGCCTCCTCTATGCCAGATGTCTCAGATACAGAGTCTAGTTCTCATTTTACAGTGTTGCCCAATGACAGCTTGTCAGCATTTAAAAAAGTCCTCATTCACAGCTCCCTGCAATCTAAGCTTAAATACTTTTAAGTGAGCAATGACTGTAAAAGTGTCGATCTGTTGATTTGCTCACTTTTTGATATCATTAGGCCAGTGATTTCCAAACTGGAATTCCAGAAATTTCCAAAAGTTCCAATTTTTTTTTATATGGACCCAATTTAAAAAAAATTGTGACCCAACTCACTCGAGGCATTATTTATAAATCATGAGAGAAGTTTATATGTGCGTAAATGAATGTTACCGATCATTTTTATTGCCATTTACTGTAGCTCCAAGGTAAACCAGCAATTTATACATATACATAATGTTTTAGCGTTTTCAATAACACATGCATATGCATGCATGTGTTATTGAAAACGCTAAAACGCTAAAACTAGACATTACAAATGATATTGATGAATGCTGCTTCCAGTAACCTTTATATATATGGTTCAGTATTTAGAATTATGAACTATGAACAAGTTCACTCAATGCTCGAAGTTTGTGAACTGAACTTTGAGCTAGCTCTTGTGAAGTGTGAACTTGCATAACACTGTTGCGACCAAGTATTTGGAAACCTATGCTCAGTCCCCCCCTTAGCTCCAGTCGTAGTGGGTTATAGTGGGTAATACCTGGGTTGGCAGGTAAGGGTAGTTTTAAGGACACTTAGTGGCCAGCCATCGTCATCAAGTGAGGGTGGGACACGATTCAAATAGTCAGCTTTAAAGGCATTCTGATCTCAGTCTATCATTTTACTTTCCACTCTACACTGCTCTTACGGATGATCCTTTAAGTCAGTGGGTCCTGTTTCGCCTTTAGACACTTACAGTATATGAGCACTGGGGTAAAGACTTTGGCTTTCCGTTAATATTGCTTTGTAGCAAATAATCAAAAAAAGTAAACTGTAAGTACATTCAGAATAGGATCTACAGTATGTTGCACAGAATCATTTTTTTGTTTGTTTGTTTTCTTTAAAATATACCAAATAGATTGGAGGAGGGAAAGTGGGGATTATGGAGTAATGTGTTTCACACTTAAACAAGGCTGAGAAAAAGATGAAAATGTCTCCTTTTCCAGTGCTAGTATCAAGCATTTGTGCGTGTTTTAACACAGTTACATATAAAAGCTGTCAAGCTGAATGACTTTATAGTATCAATGCTTATCTGTCCATTACAGGGTTGCGCTAAACATTCACTACACAGTAGCCTAAAGCCTCAATTTTGTTCAAGGCGATGTCATTATTAATGTTTTTCTTCGCCACTGAAATCTATGCTCACAAGCTGCTGCCCAGAGTCCAAGCCTATCTGCTCCTGGAGGTGGATCTGCTCTATAATGTGGTCTAGATGATGCCAGGAAAAGGTTTCAACTGCTGTAGAGCTTTTCAGATTGAAATGCTTACTCATCCATCAGGATAACACACAGGGTGACAGAGTTGGAATAGAACAGTTCACCACAGCCCATCTATCATCAGCTTTAACAAACCTGAGCAGCAATTGGATCAGTTCCCCTGATACTCTTTCCTCTACACATCGAGTAATTGTTGTGTAGGTTTCGTCTTCTGCAGTACAATTAAGTGGGTAGTCAGTGTCCAAATGGACTTAACTGTCCATCAGGGACATATAATACAAAAAGGAAAGATTTGTGTAGTAGTAGTAGTGATAGCCTGCGAGGTTTTTCTGGGTATTGAATAAAACTACGTTTAAAGCTAATTTGTATTTGACCACCATGCTTTCGGATTCTTACATTTGAGTGAGAATGGATTGGGGTGGATTAATTATCCATAACAGGTGCTCAGACCGTAGTTCTGGTGGGAAGGCAAAATCACAGGTTTATATTAATACAGTACACTCGTTGTAATGCAGGATCATGTCTGTGGTAACAACTTACACGGGCACTCACTGATGAATTTAGATTCAACGCAAGTTGTGAACGTTTAATTATTGATATGGTGTGACGTTTACCAAATACCCATGAAAGGAGTCTCCAGTGTTATCAGTAAGTACGTTTCACGTTTCTTTAACATGGTAGCTTTATGCTTTTAAGTAAGTTTGCACTTTGGCTTTGTTTATTTTTCTTATTAATGTCAAGTGATAAAAGAACTGTTTATTCTTAACATAATGTAACTATAAATGAAAAAAAAAATAGACAAGTGCAAGAGTACTGTGCAAAATTCCTGAGACATCTACATTTATTTCTATTAAATCAAATGATGTAGACTAAATTAAAGAAATTGAAATGGGATGGGTTCCATGTTGAGTCTGGTTCTTTTAAAGGTTTCTTTCCATTGCCCTCTCAGGGAGTTTTTCTTTGCCACCACCAATCTGATCATTTTACATATTTTAGTATTTTCCAGTTAGACAAAAGTGTTCCAGTGTACAAGAGCTATTTGTCTGTACTGTATATCTGTTTGGACACATGCTATAGGAAGTGTTATTATGTCACACTGGCTGTTTATGTAACAACCTGAGCAGCGACCTCATTTCCCCTCTTGTCTGTTCTCGTCCAACCACTCAACATTCATCAGCGTTCCTCTGAAACCGCTCAGGAGAGTTAAGGCACAAGGCGGGGTACACCTTGGAGCAGGGTCCCAATCCATTGCAGGGCACACACATATGTACACTCACACACTACGGGCAATTTGGGAACGGCAATCATCCTAATCTGCATGTCCTTAGCTTGCAGGAGGAAACCTGAGTACCTGGGGGAAACCCACCAAGCACGGGGATCACATGCAAACTATGCAAAACTATGCTACCAAAGTATTGTTCTTTTGTTTCCTTTTTTTCTTCATGAGCTCTATGTAGAGCCAAGCTAGCATATACATTGGCCATTAGTTAAAGGCCAAATACAGTACAGTATATTCAGTTAACCTGCCATAAATAGGAAATGATTAAAAAAATCTACCCATCACATTTCTGAGACTATTTGACATTTTGTATACAGTTTTGTATATTTGTAACATACTGGGTCGCTCCAATAATAAAGAGAAATTATTCCCTCAGGGCAGGAGCCAGAGGTATTCTTTATAGGAGAGAACTTGTGAAAGCTGCACACTATTGATGTAATATTTCCCTTCTAGTAAAATAACACACATACTTATTTTTTTTAATAAGTAATATGAAAGCGTCAAAACCAAGGGTCATAAATTGTGCCGGCAGTGTTTGTCCCTGCTCCTCATTGGTGTATACTTTATATGATGATTTACATTTAAATTAATGGAAGTTCACATTCTGAAAACTGAAGCATAGCAAAGTTAGCATTTTAATGACGGCCCATCTTGTTATGCAGGCTTGACTTGGCCTGCAGGCCATTTGAGTTTTTCTGCCATAGCCTACACTGCTTGGTTACCAGCACCTAGCCATGAAATTTTAGAAAGGAAAAATAAATCTATCTATAAATCAATTCTGAATATTCTTCTGCATGATGTTAATTGAAATCAATATCGCTCCTTTAATATAAACTGCGCACAGATTAACCTTAATAAAAATAGACAAGTCAACGATTTAACATTAAATGAGTAATATCTGCCCCAGTTAAAGCTGAAGCTGAGGAGAGAAGTACAAATATTTTGAATGAGGCTTCACCAAAAAAAAAAAAATAATAATAATATTTACACGCACAGACAAAACCATCCAGCAGAGCGTTGAAAAAATCATAATGGTGACATTTTTCTTGCTTTATGAGACTCCTTTTTCTTTGTTTAATCAATACAAAAACACTCCATGTTGCACCATCATTTTCATTGTTTTGAATTTTATTGCTTTACTGTTTTGGTATTTCTATAAGGTTTTGTTTAATTCTTGTCTGTATGATGTTTGGAAGGTCCTGAGTTCAAACCCCCAGAACAACCAAGGTGCCATTAGAGCGAGGCCTCTTAAATGCTCAGGTGTACACTGTAATGAGATAAAGAATATAAGTCTGGATAAGGGTGTCTGCTAAATGCTGTAAACATGAAACTCCATGCACAGCCCCAAGGGGGGATTCAAACCCGGATCCTGAAGTGATAACCATTAAGCCTTTGTGCCGCCTGACTGTGATTAACTAGATTAATTCTAATCGATTGACAGCACTAATATATACCACCAAATAAGATTACCACATTAACATTCATTAGCAATTATACACCAGTAGATTGGTGACAGGAACATGGGAACCCAAGAGACCAACAGCCACTCCATCCTGTCCGATCCCGAAGAAAAGCCAATCATAGGGGTAAATTCCAAAAAAGTAGAATGTCACCAGGTGACCCGGTGACCCACAGCCTCCCCTACACAGGTCCCAGCAGGCAAAGGTTGCTGACCTGGCCTCCATACTCCCCAGATCCCAGTCCAATCAAGCATGGGATGCACCAGACAAACTAGTCTGATCAACAAATGGGCCCCACGCCACAACCCACTGCACATTTACAATCTGCTGCCATCGTCCTGGTACCTGACACCCCAGCACACCCTCCAGATGTTTTGGGAAGTCATGCCCCAATATATAAAGCACACACACACACACAAACACACATAATCTCCAAATATTTGCATTGGTAACTATATTTGGATTTTACGTAAACCTAAAATCAGGCGTTTTTTCTTCTTCTGTTTTTCTTTTTAAATATGAACCGTACTATCCTCCAGAAAACTGAAACAGTTTGAAATGCCAACCCTGTCAGCATGTCATTTCATGTAAAGTGCAACACCCGCTTTGTCTGTCTTGTGAGCTGTACATCAGAACTCGCTCTCACTCGTGCCTGCATAAAGCATGAACCCGTTGTCACTTGAGTGAGTTTTTGGTTGCGTTCCTTGGCATCGCCATACTCACGCACTCCTCTTGTCTCAACCAGATGTTCCGTAGACCTATCTGTCAATCTAGGATAGAATCTGCATTTGTTCCACATACCTACACATACCACATTATCTATTCTATATGAATAATGTACTTTTATTCGGTTACATCCCCAGTGTATACGTGCAGAGAAAGGAATTATATCCTAAAGACTGAGGCATATTAAACATTCAAAAAAAGTGATCAGTGCAACACTGAGAAGGAATTGGCTCTAATCTACATGTCCAGCTTCACTATAAAATTTTTACAATTTGCTCCACTGGCTCAGTTTGATAACGTGAACTCATATTTTATGAAATTACTCATTTATTGTAGAATTAAAGATGCCAGTAGTTCAAATTCAAGCAGCAGTCATGGACAGCTTGTTGAACATAATCTGGGCAACAGCAGCTGTTTATCGTGCGCTTCAGTAAAAAAAAAAAAAATCTAAGCTTCTCATATATTCAATAATTGATGTTATGTGACAGCAGTGAAGGCTTGATTCTGATTAGATTATAAACTTAAAGGAAAAAAAATAGAGGCTGGTGTATGAACGATTATTTACCGATGATGGAGCTGACAACAGGAACCAACTTGTTTCATGGAGGACATTAAATCCATTCACTTGCTTGGCATAAAGGCCTTATAAATTAATAGAATTATGTTGGAATTAAGTCTTATAGTAGTTAAATCACATAGACAGGCAGCAGCACATTGAATTTATTTTCCAACAAGGAGCAGATAGATTAACTGTACCCCCTTCTTACAAGACGGATGAGAGTTAGACACTTTTTAGATGTATCGAAGCTCCATGGGCGTGCTGTTAGTTTACCCATAAAGATAACCAAGATGTCATCTTTTCTTCTCTCACATGAAAGAAAATGAATATGCTTCATAAAAGCATTGTATACCATCTCAGGGGTTTTGATGTAAGTCCATAAACCTTCTGCTATTGCTTTATAAAATATCTATTCCATTCCAAGTTTTGGGGTGTTATGGAGGTACAATAGAACTATTCTTCAAACAAAATGTTACTGAATGTATCCAACTGATGAAACACTGTGTGGAGCTTTATGTTTGATTTTTGTTTCCTTCTTCTTGTTTTGACGGCATTGCGCCAGTCGTACCTTACAGATGAAATAAAACTCTGCTTTGCTCTTAAGGATTTAAACACTCTGCGCATCATTTTGACATACCGGAGCACTCCAGGAAAAAAGCCAGCTCAAAAGACATCTCAGTCTCCAGTCTTCAAATGCCGCTTGTTACCATTAATCCAACCCCTTGCATGGTCTACTATAACAGAAGCCTTTACAGTGAATCCAGCAGAGGTTGCTGTGTGGCCTCAGTACAGGATTTCAACTTAGACCGATAAAGACACCGACCTCCTAGGTGAAAGAGCACTCACATTTGGCATGGTTGTGTTCCACATGATCGACAATCTGCCCTGAAATTATCCTTGCAGCAGTCTTAGCAGTTGTTTCCCAAGGTCTTCGATCATGGCTCCTTAGGGAAACATACAGGCATACAACAACTGCTGTCACTGATGCAAGGAGTCGCAGATTATATAATAAGCTGCTGCACCTGGCTTCATAAAAACAAACAAAACTCGAGCGAAAAATTGCTTACAGTAGAGCAGACTCTTTGATAAAACACTGTAAGTAGAGCTCATACTAGTAGATCCAATCACGCCCTCACAATTCATTCACATATCAAAGAGACCTAATAGACTTTGATGTCATTTCCACTTACAGTAGCTGTGCTTCTTTGCAAACAATCAGCGCGACCCCATGGAGGTCAGATAAGATTAGTGGCTGAGGAAAGATGGAATATCTATGGATTGCATAGATTAGTCCACTTAAAACAGTAATTAGCCACCACTGTATGAAGTAAAATGTCCATCAAATCCTTGCAGTGTAGCAAATTGAAGTCTGATGCAACCACAGCAGAATGATTCAGAGCTGTGCATTGACCACAAAAGATCAGTGCCATCGTTGTTCCGGTAATAGAAAATTCACAGTGTTGGCCAGTTAGCTTTGATTGTCCTGAATTGACTCTAGGGCCACGTAAAACCTCACTAACCAGAAGGCCCATCCTTGCACTTAGGTCCACATTCACCCTCTCTGAACATCAAGTACCTGCACGGTCACTCCCTTCTTTTCTATGGGTGTACCTCAAGACATAGGAGATACAGACGGAATAGAAAAAAGGTGAATCTGGGACTAATTGGCCCACTCCGGCACAGTAGGGGAACTCCACAGGCATAACCAGCTTGTACTGATGAGTTGCTCAGGAATTTCACTCTGTCACCAGCCCAGTCACCTTGCTTCAGAAAGGTAGCCTTAAAAAAGCCTTTTAAACTAGTTGGCACAGCATCAGTTGATTTGCGGGAAATGTTTACTTGTACTGTCATTACATTATATCTTGTTCTCTCTCTCTCTCTCTCTCTCTCTCTCTCGCCTTATACAGTATGTAAAAACTTGACACTGGAACGTACAGTAGTTCTGATTTAGAGAAATTATTATATGTTCAAAACTCATGACCCTGGAGGAGTGAAAATATTAGTTTACGGTTACATACCCATTTCTCATGCTAACTGAGTTCTAAACTTAGGGATATGCAAAATCTCAATGACTTTAATTCTCATTGGACCTATTGGGCGCCTTTTTAATTTCACACTCGCCAACCAAGCTTGAAAAGGGCGACCTACTTCCGGAGTGTATTAGGCTACCAGACTTCTATTTTCCCCTTGGCCAGGTGGGCCTTCAGTAGACAACTGGACACCGAGCAGCCAGGAAAATTAAAAGTAACCCATTTCCAGTTACCACATGCCATAAGATGAGAAAGGCTATTTGCTGAACAGTGGCACAAAAAACACCCTTTGATTTTTTTTTTTTAAATGTCAAAACCTTAACTGGCCTCTTTCCTAAACAACATCTCATGTATTCCATGTATCATTGCTAAACATGTCTCAACACTTCTGCAGG
Source organism: Heterobranchus longifilis (assembly GCA_028570985.1). NCBI lineage: Eukaryota > Metazoa > Chordata > Actinopteri > Siluriformes > Clariidae > Heterobranchus > Heterobranchus longifilis. The sequence continues at coordinate 21,413,014 of JAOVVB010000002.1, read as the reverse complement.
AACCAAGAACTAGACATTAACTGTGTGTTCCAGCCTGAACTACTAGATTTCAATCCTGCTTGTGTCCTAGTGTACCATGGGATTGATTATGACCATGCAGATCTAACTCCTCTGAGGCCTTGATTAGACCGCAGGTAAATCTGATTTGTTTCAGAAATCTGATCTTTAGGTCTGACTTTCCACACTGTTATTTGAAAGTGTTCAGAACAGATTTGGCCCTGTTCAAATCGGTAGCCCAAATCTGACACCTTGTTGCTGTGGTATCAACACCGGAGGTTCGCAAACCTCTGTACATTCTGTACATTCCCTCTGGCTTTGCCTGTACTGATGCATCCAACCAAATGCTATCAGACATTTTACTTTGTCCTCTGTCCAGGGACTATTGTTCACCATTTCCACACAGTGGTTAAGCCAGATGTTCTTTCTGAAAACATGGTTAATTTAGCTGCACAGAAAATTCAACAGGTTGTGCAGGTTGTACATACTTATCGGTAAAAGCGAGTTAAAGACCCTCCACAACCTCCTAAAGCAAAACAGCTTTCTACAAAAGTATAATTTTAAATAAATAAATAAACGACAAAACAAAAAAAGTATACAGGCTAAAAATTAAGTAAAAGAGAATTTCACTATAAAATTTTAATGCAAGTGTTCTTCAAAGGCTTGAACTTTGGGATCAAGTTGCAAGTGGCATAATGGACTGTTTGAAATCCGATTTGAGTGGCTAGAGCATCCAGACTGAGATACTGTACAACTTTAGGAATCCGATTGGAATCTGATTTCAAACCACCTCTGGGTACGATTCAGATTGGATTTGCAAAAATTAGATTCATGAAAGCAATCTTGATTCTTAACTGATTACATCTGGATGTGCCAAAAATCGAACTTGGGATAAATAATAATGAAAAAAAAAAAGAATAAAGAAATGAATTAAATAAAAAATACTGTGACAGCATACATTCAGGGCACTCCAAAAACCCAAGGGTAAAAAGGTGGTTCAGCTTTAGCTTAGGACATTCATTGGGGACTTTGCACAATCATCTGCACAATAATAATCACAAACAAATATCTGCCCAATCACTGGAACAATCACCTGCACAAACTATTGCAGCTTTGCACACACTGCAGACTTTTTTCTCAGACTTTTACATAAACTTGTGTCACTACGTTAACTGTTTACAGTATACTATATGTATGTATACTGTATATATTGATATTCTCACTTCATATTTTTTTCATATTTTCATATTCTGCTTTTATATTTATGTTTAATATACATCCTTTTTAATGGCATTCATTGGGGGACAGCAAAGGAAGAATTTCATTGTGCAGGTGGGAACATGTTTCTTTACTGAGCATAACAGCATCTATCTTGCCAGACATTTCAGTCCCCTCAAACTTTGTCTGTCCAACACAGCTTATCTTTGGTCACTTCACTTTTCTTATTTTTTCTTTTTTTAAATTGAACAAAATAAATATTTCCAAACACCCAAAAGAAACTCAGGTATGATGTCGCCTGTAATAAATATTCCCCAAACAACCAATAATGAATATCTGATGAATGTATAATGAATATTAGGGCGACATCACATGGCGGAGAATGCGGCACACTGGTCCTTGTACTTGACTTACATTTTTTTTACAATAACTGAGTAAAATTCTGCTCTCAATTTAAACATGTCAAGACATAAAAAAATTTGTTTCAATTTTGTTACATGATGCCTCAAAACTCTCCGTCTGACTGCAAGAGGCGTACGTATGAATTGATGTAACATGACATCCAGTCAAAGATATCTCAAAGTAGCAGAGTTTTAGATTGATATTTGGTGAAGCTGTAGAAACTGACTACTCTTTGCTTCCAGTAATGGTTATTCTTTTGTGCATTGTGAGAACTCCCTGGCTTTTTTTTTTTCTGCCCATCATTTTCTTTTGTCCTGTTTTCTGAAGATCTACTTTTCTTTCTGTGTATTGCATCATTTTTGTCATTTCTAAAACTACACCAGTTTTTGGTTTTGTTTCTGGCAAGTAAACTATATACACCATATTAGGTTCCTTGCCGACCATTATCCCTGGAAATTGACCATTAATAGAGACTATTACCATGACTGCATTAATGTTGTATTGGTATCTACCCATAATTTACCCAAAAATACAAGTATAATTTTACTGGATTGGATTTAGCACAATTATTATTGTATGCTGACCTGAAATGTAATGGCTTTAATATTTAAAAAGTTACAGTTCATTTGTCTTTTCCTCAAACACCATTCATTACTATACAGTATATTGGACAATTATCAAAATAATTTTATGAGAACCACCAACCTGGAAGATTAATTGAATATACTTCATGCAATCTGTGCTTGGTGAAGCCAGTATCGGTCTCTCTGATCATTTCCGACCTCCCCACCAGTAAAACTGTTGCCATATCTGGGATAGGAGAGTGTAACTAATCCCCTCTCAGGGGTAAGATGTGGGACATGCCAGATGGCAGAGTAGAAATGACTAAGAAAAGTGTCAAGTGGTGGACAGCCAGGCGTACTAAGAGCTTTAGGGCTCACTGACTTGCTGTCAGTGTGGCCACATGTGGTTAAGCCAGTGGAGCAGCAGGTCACCAGTTAATGACTTATAATGATTACATAATGGACAAACTGCTGTAGATGACAATGAAGCCAAATTGGCATTTAAATGATTTGTCGTCTTTGATGAAAATGTGAGATTTTTCCCTGAATACTTAAAGAGCAATTACACTTTGATTTATTGGGTTTTTCTTTTCTTTTTTCCTGTCCCTTATGCAAATCTGAAAAAGTGTGCGTCCGCACAGGTGACACACAGTATGGTCAAAAATAATATGGTGGGCGAGAGGAAGGGATGCTCAATATTTTTTTGCGCATTAGCAATGTAAAACTTATCTTAGTGACTTATTATTCATTAATTAGTGTTTAGAATTCCATAAATTCACACAGCTCCAATCCAGAGAAATGTTTGTGGTGTATATAGAGTCACTGAATCTGTCCCCCAGGTGGCCCACTGTTTTAATATGTAGGCAGCAACAATCGAAACTCTATCAACCAACAACAACAACAAAAGCACGAAAACGGGTGACATTTTGGTCCCCGAGTAGCACAGCGATAAAGTGTTAGTTCACTGCTATCGTCCAGGCATCGCAGGTTTTATTCCTGGGTGATGCTGCAGCCATCCACAGCTGGGAGTCGAGAGAGCATATTGGCTGTGCTCGCTCAGGAAGGAGGGGTGGCATACCAGCACTCTCGCATCAATCATAGAGACAGCCAATCATGGGCATCTGTGAGCTCATACCAGCGAGTGGGGCATATAGTGTTTTCTATTATTTTAGTGTTTTATGCCATTCCCAATGTTGTACGAGTTCCATAGTTGCATAAAATGAGTTGAAAAATTCTGAAGAGGATATTATGTACTGTAAATGTTATACATGGGTCTAAAAATGGAGTATGTGTCTGTGTGTGTTTGTATAGTGTGTATATACACACTTATATACATACACACACACACACGCACACTACATTGCCTGTCTTCACATGCATATGAACTTAAGTAACGATTTTTGACCATTCTATCAGTAGTGCATTTGTGAGGTCGGACACTGATGTTGGACGAGAAGGCGTGGCTCGCAGTCTCCACTCTAATTCATCATAAAGGTGTCCTCTGAGGTCAGGACTGCGCAGGCCAATCAAGCTCTTTCACACCAAACTTGCTTATCCATGTCTGTATGGACTTTGCTACAAAGTACAAAGTACAAAGTTGGGAGCATGAAATTGTCCAAAATGTCTCGGTATGAAGCAATAAGAGTTCCTTTCACTGGAAGTAAGGGGCTGAGCCCAACTCCTGAAAAACAACCCCACACCTGTTCCAACATGACT
>JAOVVB010000002.1:21394287-21407902 GCA_028570985.1 Heterobranchus longifilis | reverse complement strand
ATCAGAAATACGTCCAGGATGTCCTCTGCGAGCAGTTGTCTGAGAAGGTGTATCGATGCTTGAGAGAGGAGGGAGGGCACATTTACGTGTGTGGGGACGTGACCATGGCCGGAGACGTGCTGAAGACCGTCCAGCAGATCATCAAACTACAAGGCAACATGACTCTGGAGGACGCCGGGTTCTACATCAGTAAACTGAGGGTCAGGCCTGTTTTAAATTGCTAGGTTAATTAATATCACTTCTTGCAGAGCTTCAATCCACATTTTTAAAAAAACATCCTCATGATTTTGGGAAACAAAAGAGTGGACAAGGTGCTTAGTGAAGATTGACCTTCTGTTCCCTGATTCCTTACAACATGGCTGTTTTTCAGCACAGGACATCAAATCAGCTTGGCTGCTCAGAGTCTCAGCATCTAATTATCTAAGAAAAATGTAATGACTTTGATTTTACAGTATGTATTTCCCGTAGGACATTATTTTTTTTGTTTTCATATCATATGTAGGATGAAAATCGCTACCACGAAGACATATTTGGTGTTACTCTGCGTACTTACGAGGTGACGAACCGTCTGAGGTCAGAGTCTATCGCATACATCGAAGAGAGCAAGAAAGACTCAGATGAGTAAGTGTTTCTTTTTCAGTATCTATTTTGCTTATTGCTCAATTTACATTCACTTTCCATATTTTTTATTGTTTTTTGGTCTTTTTTCCAAAAATTTTAATTGTAAAAATTTATCTACAGTACCTACAGTATATACACAAAAGCATTTGGGCAGAACCTGAAAATTATTGAATTGAGACCCCTTATCCTCAGTAGAGGGCAATCTTAATGTTTTAGCATACCAAGACATCTTGGACGATGCTTTGTTTCCAACTTTGTGGCAACAGTTTGTAGAAGGCCTTTAACCCTTTTCCAACATGACTGAGCCCCAGTGCACAAACAAGGACTATAAACACACGATTTGATGAGTTCCGTGAGGAAGAACATGACTGGCCCAAACACAGAGCCCTGTGACCTCAACCCCATCAAGTACCTTTGGGATAAACTGGAACAGAGATTGAGATCCAGGCCTTCTCGACCAACATCAGTCATCTGCCTGACCTCATAAACGCTCTACAGAATGATCGGGCACAAAAACACTCCAAACTCTTGTGGACGGCCTTCCAAGATGAGCGGAAGCTGTTATAGCTGCAAAAGCGGGACGTAACTCTATATTAAAGCATATGTACTGTATTTGGATACAATGTCATTGCAGGGTTGGCCAAATACTTTTGTCAATATAGTGTATCTTTGCTGTCATATTACACTAGAAGACACAATCAGGATGAACACAGGTCAGCCATAACATGGTGAAGGTGGTGATGATGATGTGAATAACACTGATTATCTCATTACAATGTCCTCAATGTCTATGGGTGAGTTATGCAGTATTAAGCAAGTGAACAATGAACTCAAAATTGATGTGTTGAAAGCAGGAAAAATGGGCGATTATAAGGATCTGAGTGACTTTCATGAGGGCCCATTTATGACAGCTAGACATGACAAGAAGCTCACCTATGTGTCAAAGAATGGCAGGACCCAAGGTTTCCCAGTAGAACACTGACCAAAGCATTAAGCTGACTTCATCGGCTTGTCTTCTTCCCATAGTGCATCCTGGAGCCATCTGTTCACCATGGATGCACTATGGGAAGAAGGCAGGCCTGTGGTGGTAGTATGATCCTGGGAAACTTTGGTTCCTGCCATTCATGTGGATGTAACTTTGACACATATACTGTAGTACCACCTACTTAAACACTGCTGCAGATCATGAACACACCTTTTAGCAACAGGGTTCCCTAATGGCAGTAAGGGATAATGCTCCCTGCCTCGTTCAGGAATGGTTTAAGAAACATCACAAAGAGTTCAAGGTGTTGACTCTGTGGAATATTCTGCAAGTCTGACCCATGGTGAATTAAAGGATCTGTTGCTAACATCTTTAGCGGTCTTGTGGCGTCCATGTCTCAACAGGTCAGGGCGATCATGAGGACATACTAGAGGGAATATTAGGCAGGTGGTTTTAATGTTATGGCTGATTTGGTTTACGTCCTGAAAGATTTTGCTAAAAGAAGCTTCTGAATGAGGCTGAACTACGGCAAATGGAAGTTTAATTATAGGTTAATTTAATTTAAGTCTAATTAGAGGGTAATTTTACATGTTAAGAGTTTTTCTCAGTATTTTGCCAACAAAAGAAAAATTACCAATTACATGCAAGCTAGCTAAATCTTTATCTAACTTACCTACGGCCAAAACATGGTATTGGTGCTAAAAAGTGTAAAAAAGTTAATTTTTAGATAGGATCATCTACACCATCCAGATCCATGCTTCATTTTTTTAGACATATACATACACATTTATATTTTTATCAGATCAAAAGAAACACATTTGTCAAATAGTTTCATGCCCTTTTATGTCTGTAGTGTCCGGAACTTTTTTAAATTCAAATCTTTCAACGGTCTTAACTGTCATTTAGATGAAACTCTGCCAATTTAGATTTTACATGAAAGGACATAAACCTAAAAAAGTGTATTATCCTAAAATGAGAAATTGTTAAGATATTGCAACATGAATTTGACATGGTTACGGACACTACAGATATTTAGCTTTTCAAGATTTTACCAAAAAAAAACCTATTCAAGCAACAATTTTTACAGATCATATGCTTCTACTGTAGACGATTACACCAATTTTAGTATGTATAGTTATAAAGAACTATAAATAATTAGCATTTTAAATTATATTTGTTTGAAGTGAGAAAGTATAACGCTGAAAATGTGTCTGGGAGACATACTGTATAAAATCGTCTCTTCAAAACGACTGAAGTTAGCAACTTGAAATCTTTCGAGAAGCAAGATTGGTCACTCTCATATTGCATAAACTTGAGAAGTAGCTTTTTTGGCACATACATTTTCTGTATTATATGTACAACATGGAAAAAAACACAAAAAAAGAAACAGCACCAATACTGTTTTTAGCTGCTACTTAATATGTATTAAGTAAATTACAACGTAATAGCTAGCTTAGCTTAGTGCCAGTTTTCCAGTTGCCTAGTGATATTTTTTTTTTGAACATAACTATCATTTTACATGGATTCCTTCAGGTCTTTTTTGTCTAATAGCAGGGTGAATGCGTTTTCCAATAGCACCGCTTTGCGCTCTTGACATTAGCACAGCTACCTCTAAAGCCAGCGTGTTAGCCGTAACTATAGAGACAGTGATGGAGCACGGTGCTGTAACCGGATTAGTGCTGAGCGAGTGGCTCCTTGTACAGCAGCTCTCTCGCTTGTGCTGGCGCAGATAAGAGCCTGTTCACCCGGCACTCTTTGTGAGAGCTGCGCTCAGAACGCGACACTCAGAGCGTACCAACTCGTTTCCTGCGAGACGAATCACTTTAAAGTCCTCACGATTGGCAGATGAACCTTGTTTTAATTGTCCTCTTCTCTTTTGTCTGTTTATTGCAGGGTGTTTTGTTCCTAAAGCCTCGTTTTCTTACCGGATTTCTGGATTTCAGGAGCGACAATGAAACTCGGGGAGGGAACAAAAAAAACCAACTTCTACTTAAGAAAACTGTGCCAAGTTTGTCTCTTTTTTTTTTTGTCTCCTGCATTTGTGTGGTCTGAATCAGCACTCACAATATCGATGAATTTTTTTGGTCCTTTCTTTGCTGGATTTTTTTTTTTTTCCCGGAATGCACTTTTTTTTTTCTTTTCTTGTATGTACATTTGTTTTGTTTTCTTTTCCTTTATGAATAAGCCGTGCACATCATGGCACCAGAATTCAACCTGCCTATTGTAGATGCATGACCGAGACCCATGATGTCATGTCTTGCTATATGATCATGTACTGTATAAGTGTTGGTGATAAAATCTTTGATAAAGCTTTGAGTTTAGTCAGGACCATGTCATGTCTGGATCAGGAACTTTAAACGCCACCATTGATAGAGAGGCTTTTCAGTGTTTTTTAATCGATGCTGATTTAAATGCATGCGCTCTGTGATTTCTGATCGAAATAGTGGCAGCTTTAGTACCGATTTTAGATCATCACCGCAAACGAGTGCATTAAGCCGAACCCGGACTGCAACGGAACTATTTTGGCTCATTTATTTGTGAGTCATCATATCACGTCTGATTTGAGCCGATCGTAAAAGAAAAGCGAAGGAATGTTGTGTTACGTCTCAGGCATTGGTTGCAGCAAAAGTTTTTATGATTGATTTGCACATTGTTGTTCATGTCCTTACTAATATTTGTCTCAGCCCTCAGCGGAAAGTAAAATGCATACTATACTATACTATCTATACCGCCTGGCCAAAAAAAAGTCACGTTCTATGATTAATTTACATTCAGCCTTGTGTGATGCCTCTTCACCACTTTTTCACTATTTGAGTCCTGCAGTATACCTGTTCCATCATGGAAGAAAAACTCCATAGATGTGATAACCTGGTCATGATCTGGACTCATTAGGTCACATGACCTTTTTCCATCGCTCCAAAGTCCAATCTTTATGCTCTCTTCGCAAACTTCGCCTTTTTCCTGATGAGTCTCACTAACGAGCGGTTTTCTTATGGACACACACCTGTTTAGTCCCAATCCTGTGAGTTCTCATCATATGCGTGTGTGTGTGTGTGTGTGTGTGTATGGAAATGCTTTTAGTTTCTCTATTACACATAGCTCTGGTTTTTACTGTCAATGTAATTTGACTTCCAATCCAGTTACCAGTCCAGCACTATCCTTCCAGGTTTTAATAATGTGTCGAAAGGTTCTAAACCCATTTCCAGTCATTTCAACCACCTCCTTAGTTGTTTTCTTTGCTTCATACAGCTTAATAATTTGTACTCTTCTGAAATGATGGCGATTTTTATTTATTTATTTATTTTTTTGGCCATGGCAGTGTACTTACTATTCATAACTCTTTACATAAACGTTCTTGACACATAACTGCACGTTTACTTTATTCGTCCGACAGCAATCATTTGACAAGAAGACTGCTTTTGTCAAGTAGCAGATTTTTACACAGATAAGGTTGTGGCATTATTTCTAGGTTTATTTCATACACAACAGTGTTGAATACTTAACTCTCATTGATCATTTATTTTCTATAACAGAAGCTCTAAGTTAGTTTATAATCATGCACCATGATCCTAGCAGCCAGAGCTGGTTGGCCGAGCTTTCTTGCAGGATGGGTGACATTCTAGCATCAATCACAACACTAGACAATCATGGGTGTGTGTGAGCGCCCACAAGCAGAAGGAGAGGATGGCGCTGTCGTCCGAGTGTGTTACGCCCTACGGTGTGTGAGCAAGCAGTTCAAAATGATGCGGTTTGTGTCTCGGAGGAAACACATGATGGCGTTCGCCGTATACCTGGTTGGTGGTTGTAGCCTTAATGGGAGATTCTTTTTCTTCCTTTCCTTCCCTTATTTGGTCACGTCCGATATTCTCCCGTCTCGTCCCCTGTTTCCTCAGATGCACATAAATTCGCCGTCTTTTCAAACTGCTGCTCACACACTCAGAGGAAAGCACTGGTAAGTGATTGTCTTTATCTGCCATGGAATACAATGAGGAATCAACACCAACTATATAACTAGATCTTTTCTCTAAGGACTCTGAGACATATTGTAGGCTTTTTCGCTACACTCTTACAACATAATGAAGTTCCTGAGACTATTACTATTATTATTATTTTTTTTTTTAAGTTCTATAGTAACCAGAGATTTCCCGAGGGAAATTCAGCTACACAGGCTGATTGTCACACACTGGCTATAAAGGCTTGGGCATGTATCATTTCTCAATAGTGAAGAAAAAGGAAATCTTTCAGTTTTTTGCATAATGAAGCCTTCTTGCTCAACTGCGTCAACACTGTTATACTATAGCGTCACCCCGGATCTTTATTATTACTCAAAGAAAGAAGATATTGGATGTTTTTTTCTTTATTGATTTTCTTTCTCTCATCCAGTTGCAGACTTCTAAACTGTATTAAAAGAAAAAAAAAAATTATATACAGTACTGTGCAAAAGTCTTGAGCCAGCCCTCGTTTCTTCATATGTGGGTAAAGTGTTGGACTGCTGATGTCTGGCTGCCATTGTTGGACCCTTGATACAAGCGGGCATGATCTGGCAACCCGACCCCATAAGTAACTGCAGCAGAAACGATTGATATACCTCCAGGGTGGGGAGTTGAAATCCCAATGTGCCGGATATCTTTACCCCCACTTGTCTAACATCCCTAGACCCTAACATCTAACCTAAGGCACGAACTAGTGAAAAAAAGGTGCAGACGGTGCCAGATGATCAGGCCAGTGATTTGTATACTGCTGATGCTGAATGGTTGGAATAGACGAGAGGGGAAATGAGGTCGCTGCTGAGGTTGCAATCAATATTTAAATTGTATATTTAGGCGCTTTTCAGCCTGACACAGTAAAACATTTCTTCCTGTTTCTTGAATTTAATCTACAGAATTTAATTTAATATGAATGAATAAGGGATGGCTCATATCTTTCTCTAAGTACTGTACTTCAAGCACATTTTTATTCATTTCACTGAATTCTAAAGGATGTCCCCGATGACCCCAGCTAGCCTTTCCTCTAACAGATTTTAATTGGTACACCGGGTCACATTAAAAATGCACATCGCCATTATCTACAGCTTCCCAAACCCCTTTTTTTCCTTCTTAGATGTTTCTTGGCGATAGGAAAGTGCAGCTTTTGCTGGGTCTCTAATATGCAGCAGCTTTTTTTTTTTTTTCATAAAAAAAAAAGGGCAGATTTAATAAAGTTATTCCACTGAGCTCAGTTATTACATAATAATGAAAGTAAATTCATTTTAGTAACTTTAGTTGGGTTTAATCAACTTCACTACTTCTAGCTGGTGGTACTGTATATTAGTTTAGCGCAAAATACTATATGTGTATATAGGTTTAAAAGCCTGTATTATAAATTAGACTTTGTACAGAGTAGCAGTCATGGAGTACTGAACTGCAGCATGATCTTAAAAATCTGTAACTGAAAACGATACCAAACAAATTAATAATATAAAATGTTGTTTCTGTAAACCCGAAGCAATAATGCTAGCAGAGATTATAAATGGAGAAAGTTATGTCTAATAGGGTGACTCACTCTCGCCATGCAAGGTCAAGCGTATAGAAAGCAATGAACAACATTTTCTAATTAATTCCTTTCTATAATCACCTTTAAAGAAAGTAAGGAGTATAAGCTTTCCATTAAGCCACTTTTATTATTATTATTATTATTATTATTATTATTATTATTGTTATTATTATTATTATTATTATTATTTTGTGTTAAAAACACCGTTATATTGTCAATATACCTTTTTTTGTTCTAGGTTTCAATTTATACTCTTGTAGCACGTATACGAAAGTTATATAATTGCAATTTCTTTAAGAAATAAAAAATATATTTTTGTGATGATGGATATTGCAGAAAAAGTCATGTCATTTTCTAACCCATGGCACATATACACTATACTCGGGAATACAATAAAGCAAACTTGCTGTCCTTCAGTAATGGAAGAGTACAGTAAGCAGAATACAAACATGAATAAACATTTATATAATTTTCCTCATTTGCCAAGCCGTGACTCATAATGCACTCTTTCATTTCAGAAACCTGTTGCTCTCTCTCAAACAGAGTCAAGCCTTTTACAGCTCCAATGTGTGCCTTGCATGAAATAGAGTTTTAATGGAATGTATCTGATATTTTAATATTAAAATATTATCCCGTGCCATTACCCTAAGCCATTACAACAGAACAGACTCAACTTGCCTTAGTTTAATGGCCTAAGACACGCCATTGCTAACTGTGTAACTCACTTTCTGATTAATGTAATCTAACTGAAAGTATATAATGCAAATCGTTACTGTAAGTACTGCATTACTGACTGAGCATGTTGACGGTGGTCCAAATTATTAATACAACATGTATTATAGTTCTCTCTATGCACAAAACAGGTGATGTCACTGACTAGTTCTCGCCTATCTGGCTGATGAGTTGTGGATGAGACATGGCCTGAGTCATCTCCAGACCTAAACTCTATAGCAAACTGTTGCATAATGGTGAAGAATGCAGAAGCAGTCAAGGATTAACTTCATATGAAATAGTGATTGATTGATTGATTGATTGATTGATTGCATTTTAATGGCATAAAATAGCAAATTATCCTTATTATCTTGATTAATTATTCTTATCATTAATTCTTATAATCATGATTGTCATTATTTTACCAAATTGAGAATGTCATTAAAACAGTGAATTTTATCACAACCTCCGTCTCACAACTTTCGGCCACCACTGTACTGTAGACGTTAAATAACACATGAGGGTTTGAATGAATTCACAGTGTCGTAAGGAAAAACGCAGATAAGAAGGAAGCCGGGCGAAAATCCATTTACATTAGCCCATAATATACGGTGTACGCCACAGGCCGCACATATTTCACCAAAACAACGTCGATATTTTTATTTACTTTTTAATCTTTCCCAGGCTGTCTTCCTGCAGAGATAATGTTGGTTATGGAGACAGTTTTACAAACGCAGTGGTAAAACCATCTGCTAAAGACGTCTAAAGCCCTGCGAGCGAAGAGTGATTTTCTCGCACAGTGAATGTGTCACAGACTTGCCTTTCACCTCGTGATTTCCATGCAGAGCCATTTGATTATATTTTCCGCTCTCTGTCGGTCCTGTTTCCACCCGATCCTGTAATTAGTTTGCTAGCTGATTATGTCCACCTGTTCCGTCCTATTGCTTGAGTGTTGTTGTATGCCATACTGCGTTGCAAAATCTGATCATATATATATATATATTTTTTTTTTTCTATTTTAGCCTTGGGCGATATTCACAGAATTCTAATGAGATTATATACTGGATTCACTGTAAGAGACCCGAGCAAAACAATAAATAAATAAATAAAAAAACAACAACCAGTGACTACTTTGAAAGCATTTGCGTGTGAAGAGTCACAGCTAATAAGCATCAGTGCTTATGTAAGCAGTTTGATTAAACAATACAAATCTCCTGCCTCCTAACGATCCACCCACAGGTACGTGTAAATCACTCCAGCCTTTCAGAGACACGTCTGCCCACACTTAACCATCCTAATACCCAGAGGTAAATAACGACTCGATCTATTTGTAAAGATGAGGGCCGACCTCTTCACCGATTTATCCTGATAAGACACAAAAAGTATGAACGATTCGCAGAGCGGTTCGGGAGGTTTCTACCGTCCCTGCGTACCAGCCACAAGTCACGTGCCTTCTGCTAATTAATCTGATTTTGAGCTTTGCTCTGCTGACAGCCTTGCTGGGAGACGTCTCTTCTAATAGACAGCAGAGCCAGGATCTGTTTCTAGCCAACTTTGCCATGTCTGACAAGTCCATAACAAGTCAGGTTCTCCGTATCTTGACGCCAACCTGCTGGCCTGCTCAACACACATTTATTAACAGAGAAAATTTAAAGCAATGATGCTAACCAGGTCACTGCACTGAATGCTGCATCCTTGCAGCGTAAAATCTCTAATTCACACTTTAAATCCCTCGGCTTGTCCCCTTCTCCCACTCAAGACCTTCTTTCATGCTCTGGCATTCTTATTAGGAATCTCAACTCGCTATGGAGGTCTTGTTTTTTTCCAAATACGATGCCCCTACTTCACCAAACAGAGCTAAGCCCAGTAAGTATAGAGGCAGAAAAGCAATGTTTTAAGTAGTGTAAAGTGCTCTCATAATGTTTCATTAAATTATCCCTATTCACCAGTCGTAGTTGCCAGCATCGCTTCTTAGAGTGCATTTTTTATTGAAGTTTAGGATATATAAAAATGAATAATAATAATAATAATAATAATAATAATAAAAAAAGAAATAGCACGTTCTCACTTGTGTTGCTAAACCGGCCACGTGTATTCTGTGCGTCTACAACATCTGAATACGAATGAGTTCGCTGTGCTGTTGCATTTTCCTCCAGGAAAACAAAGCTTGAACTCTCCGTACATATTATGCACTTAAGCTCTGCGGAGAATAAGGTTAACCTAAACGCGTGCTACACTGCCGCAGGGTTCGCCTTACAACATTGCTGAGTTAAATTCACAATTTAAGAAAATAGCAGGCCTGCATTTATTATAAGGAGGAGAAAAAAAAAACCTTCATTTATTAAAAAGAAGAACAGCAAGCAAGTGGAAATTATTCCACTCATGTCGCATCTATCAGCTACCACTGCATTGTTCTGCTTATAAATGTCACGGCGAGCGAGTTAATACAGATGTTTATCTACCACTTAAATGCGAATTGCCCTGTTTGGAATGAGGACATTGCAATTTATCTGAATCTTCAGCTGGAGCACAATGTGTAAGAATACTTTATTTCAGAGCATTCTCAAATCTGGTTGGTCAGAAATTGTTTGTTTGTTTGTTTGTTTTTGTTTCTCATAACAGAAGCAGACAGTTGTTCCAGCTATTATTTAAATCATAGCTTCATAGAAACATACCGTACATCTCGCCACAGGAAATTGACCAGGCGTCTCAGAGTAGAAAATTGTTCCTAAGTGGCCAAAAATTCTCAGAATGGCAACATTTCCGTCCTCTTTTCAAGAGTAGGAATAAGAGCTATTAATCAAAATTCTTAGAATAGGAAATCACTCCCATCACCACCAAAATGTAGGAGGCTGGCTAGGAGTAGCGGGAAAATGGCGTTTTTGGAAACATTGAGTGACATGGAGCTCATAAAAGACTCGTTCTGACAAAAATGGAATACTTTTTATTTATTTATTTTTTCACATGTGGTGTTTAACTGGTCTAATAATGAACATGTCGTATGCTCTCTCCGCAGGTGACTGATACTGTAAGTATTCTGTAAAACCGAAGATGCGGCTTTGAAACAGTGACACGGCGACAGTTTTGGGAATAATAAATTAAACTCCACTTCTACAGCACCGCAGATTCATACAGTACATGCCGTGCAAAAAATCTGTAAAAAACAAGCTGCATTCATCATGGGACTCATCCATGGTACACATATTAAAATAGTTTATACATTTTATATACTTATCTTAAATAATTTTAATGTGTTTATTTTAGATTCTTTGTTATACGCAGCACTTCATAAATTATTATGGTACTTACTTATGTTTCACACTCCTCAGGGGTTCGTGCGGCAAACGGACAGGGGCATTGATGCTTTCACAAATTGCCTCCGTCCCCTTTTTATTTTTAGAGGTAAGAGTAGGACAGAATTTTACTTTAATAATTTTTTTTTACATTTATTCCCTCCTCCGCAAGCAAAACGCTCTCATCCTCTATCCGGTTTCAATCAGTTGTACTTTTATGGCAGATGCTCCATAAAATCTAAAGGCAACAGTAAATAGTGTAAATGTTTGTTTTTTTTTCAACAAAGGAAACCATGTTTACAGTATGTTCACCAGTATGTTAAGACATTCTGTATGAAGATGTTTATTTAACATTTATGGAAGTGTGTTTTCTAGCATGGGAAAGTCTTCAGGTTTTTACTTGGGTTTCATCTTATTAACTTAAAAAAAGAGGTTGATGTGTATATTAGTTATTGATCTTTTGCAAACATGTAAGTCACACCGTTAACCGACATTACAGTATCTTAGTATTTCCATTGATAATTATCCTTGAGGTGTATTACTATAAGTTTTCTAATTAATACCTAACTAACGGTTCTGAGTTTGAATCCCAGGTAGTGTTATATGAAAAGTTGTGACACGCACCAATTAGTTCCCTTGGTTCCAAGGGAGTTCCAGCGGTTAGAGAGGGATTTGGGATTCAGCCTTGTGTTACAATAGAAGCGAGTTTGTAATTTACTTCGCATTAAGTGAAACACTGGACAGTTTAGATGTGATTCAGAACGACTTGGAAGCAGTTACTTAAGAGAGAAAGTGTTTTGAAGATGACATAAGGTTATCAGATCAATGGAGAAAAGCTTGTGAGGAACCAGGCTTACCCTTTTATATCTGTGTACATTAAAGCCAATTACTACTAAAAGTATTGAAAGAATGTTCAGCATGTGCATATCGAGAATAACAATCCTGAGTTGAGCGAGAGCAGTATTTATGATTACACCAGCATTTCTCATTTTTCAAGTCTACAGTAAGCAGGTGTACTGAAGCAAAGGTGTTTTGGGGAAGTGAAAATCCATCTGGGACCATCCACAGCAACAGATATTGAGTCACAAGTGCAGATCATCCAAGCAGAAGTAGAGCATTAAGATGAATCAGGCAGGTCTGGAGGATAAAAGGAAAAATCTGCCAACAGCATCGCATCAGGCTGAAGGACTGAACAAACAGCTCGAAATCATTGTTCTTGAAGGAGTGTTTAATAAACCTGGATCGAAGTGGAAAACATACGGAGATAAAGCTGCGGTTCAGCCGACTAGCAGTTCAGCAAGCATGTAGAATCCCATTAACTGTGGATAAGAATGAGTTTATTTTAGGGTGAACCCTTGTCATCTCACTTAAATCATCCTCAGCCTACAACCAGAGCAGGATGAATCTTCAGCTCTACACCCATGAACAGTGTAATGCATGGGGATTTCTCTATAATTTATTCAAACTCACTTATGCATGTGTTTATAAAAGGGAAGCTTTTAAACGCTGCCAATTGACAGATTTGAAAATATTTCCAAAAAGCTGAAACCAATATGCATTAGCCAACTCAGGAGAGAGTTTCCAGATGAACTCGGTTCACTCTTAGAACTGTTATGGTTTTAATTATAACATTAAAACGGCTGCCTTTACTGTGTGTACGTACTGTATGTTCTAATGAGTCTAATGAGGGTAATAACATTGAGATTAAATAATATACCATCACAAAATCTCCCGCATGTCTTACTTATAAAATATAAATTCCTCAAACTGACTGAAGTAACTTGTGTTGATAAGGTACGCTCTTAAAATAAATCGATTGGACCTTTATATATCCGTGTGCCTGTGAAAATGAATGGGATGAATTCTTTAATTAGCTTTTAGAGCACAGCTTTAAAGGTGCAGGCTAATGAGCAGCTGAAATGTCATTCTGCCCAATCATGGTGTCTTGTGTATGCTATATGATGTGGTCCTTACCGTAAGGTCCAATTACTGTATGTACAGTATCCAGACAAACATAAACCCTTAGGAGCCTTTCGATCCTAAATACCACATATTTAAAAGCAAAATTAACTTTTTAGAAGCCAAAATGGAACCCTTTCCGTAGCGTAACCAGGTGGATGTACGTATGTAGGCACTTTGATTGAAACTGAAGGCTTGGGTACAGCAAACTTGGTTAGTTGGGCTTTGCTGATAATGATGACTTTTGAGTGGACAGGAAGTGAGGAAAAAGTCCGAAAATTTTCATTTGCCCATTTAGTTTTCATGTCGATGTTCCTTTACTAACATTAGTTAACTTTGGGTAGCTACCAAGCTAAGCTACATCATAACAATATTAAAATACATTTAACAGAGATCAAAAATGCCACCAAATAAAGTGCGGAATAACTGGGAGTTATTGCCACGTTCCCCGTACAGTCCTGACCTCGCTCCAAGACATTTCCACATGGCTCATTAATGGAGTTCCCGGAAGGCTGGC
>JAOVVB010000002.1:21340731-21351335 GCA_028570985.1 Heterobranchus longifilis | reverse complement strand
CATTTTGTGTGACAAACATGCAAAAGAATAAGAAATCAGGAAGGGGGCAAATAGTTTTTCACACCACTGTATATACTTAAAATCTTAAAAGGCTCTATATTGAACCCTACAAGTTAGTAGTACCCTACTGGAAAATATTTCAAGCAGGAACTTTAAGGGGACCCTTTACTATCCAAAGTGCCTGGCAAATCCCATTATGGGGTTTTTTAATTATTGAAATTATTAGATTTTTATATTTAAGGTCAATCATACAGTAAGAACAAATTAATCCTTTCCTCGACTATTTATGAAAATCTCACTCTGTGTACTATTACTATAGGAGGGAAAAAAAGTGGTTTCATATGTAATTGCTTACTGACGCACTTCCCCTTTCCTGACATATCTGATAATTGGAGGTTTTAAGCAACAGATTAATCAATATATTCACCGTCTGCACACATCCTACTGCATAATCATCACAGAAATGCAAAAAAAGACATCCTTGTCCCAATTATCTGTAATCACACCCTGATTTTCCTCTATGCGGCTATGTAATGGAAAGGAAAAAAAGAAGAATGGCAAGGTTTCACGGTGACTAGAGGGAGAAGAGATAGTCCTACTGTGCATTTGCAATGTGATATGGAAGACGGAGGAGATGGAGGAGGAGGAGGAGGAGGTTGGTGGGGGCCATACGCTGCATTTGCTTTCTGATCACAGAAGGGATTTTGCAGAGTGCATGACAAGCGCTTCCTATCCTCATCCCTCCCTTTCCCCCGACGTGGATTAAACAGCCAGCCCTTTGACAAACACCTCGGCTTCCAATCAATATATAATTACCAACCATTTAATTGCCCATTTTAAGTGCAGATCAGCTTCCTGTTAAGTTGTAATCAATAAGCCCACTTTACATGCGTGCTGGTTTGAAAGGGCAATTTCAAAGCGAATTATAAGTGCATTAAATGTCATCAAGGATCTTATTCATGGTAGGGGGAAATGAATCTTTTGAAGATGAATCTGCAGTATCTAATTGCAAGGGATTAGAGACACATCTCAAATGGCTTCTGGTAGAAACAATAGCTTGAGTTGATGCATTTTCATTGCAATGTGCTCAAAGTATGTCTTGACTGAACAAAAGGGGCAATCAAAAATAAACATGACCCTAACCGCCCCCCACACACTATTTATTCATTCATTTATTGATTTGTTTGTTTGTTCGTTCGTTCATTTTATTATCACCAAGCACTAATGCTTACAACCCTTATTTTTTTGTTAATTTTCTCCTTTTGTTAATAAAATCTTAATTCATTTTTATGTTATTTAGTGTTTTTGTCACTAGACATCACCATGCATCAGTCAGTAGGAAGGATTCCCTCTTGTTTAGATTTGCCAAATGGTGGTGCTATAATGAACCACATTTATGCACAATGAGCCTTACAGACTAATGTTTGTTCTTCTTGACTTGGTTTAAACAAAATTTTCAATTTGGACCATTTATCTCCACTTACTCAAATTGAAGATCATTTGCATAACATGCAAATCTGCTTGCATTATCTACTTCTGAGACTCTTTTTTTGGCAAATCTTACAAAATTGCTGTAAATTTCTCTAAAATGTTGAGGTGTGTGAGCATCATGGTCATTAGATGCTAATTGGTGCATGTAGGGAGGAGCTTATTTTATCAACACAGCTGCAATTTACAATTGATTACATCTACAGTATCTATCTTTAGGGGCTTAGATGTTGGAACCCCCCCAGAGCCCCCCTGTAGACTCTTATGAAGGCAATGTTTCATCGTACAGTCGTACACTCCCCACTAATTTCTTTGCTGACTTGATACTGGTGTCAAATGTAACAGTTTGAAATCACTGCCTGTAGTCCAGCAAGCTCGCAGTGAAATAATGGAATTTTGGAATAATGGAATAATTGGGCAAGTGGTGGCTTAATCGGTTAAGGCTTAGGGTTACTGGGTCTGAGCCTTTTGAGCAAGGCTCTTAACCCTGTCTGCTCCAGGGGTGGTGTATTCTGGCTGAACTTGTGCTCTGACCCAGCTTCCTAACAGGGATATGTGAGAAAAAAAATTACTGTGCTCTAAGGTACATGTGACAAATAACTTAATTATTAATTTTAATAGGGCCCAAGCACTATGACATCATCACGATGACAACATGACTATGATGTCATAGCTATCGCTCTGATAATGCTGTTTTAATAGTGCCGATGTCATAAATATGCGAGGGCCCTCTTGTTCTTTTGGATTCTTTTTTTCCCCCCCCTGTGCACACACACACACACACTCTACACACACTCACACACTACCCATTCTACAAAAATGATCACCTGCCCAAGTACCTGCACCATCGCCACCAAGCCCGGCCCACATTGAGTGACATCAGCAACCAGGGCTTTTTGGAGGGGAGGTCTTAACATACTCAAAAGGCACAGAGGTTGACGGGGACGATGGCACCGGTGCTTGAGATGATCATTGCTGCAAGCTACGATGATCGGCGCAAGCACCTGCGGCATCTCCGCCCGGGCGCACCAGAATGCCATGTCCAACCGTGATGATGCCATAAACTTATGCCATATTGAGTGACATCAACGTCCAGGGCTCTTTAGAGGTCTTAGCCTGCTCAGAAGGCACACAAGTTGTGTGGTGCACACGGGTGGCGATGGCACAGGTGCTTGGGCCCACTCATCGTTGATTGCAAATATATATATTTTTAGGTATTATTATTATAATTATATATCAATGGTTGAAGTTTACCCAAAATGAAGTAAGTCCAAGTGGGGTTGTGCCAGGATATTCCCACTCATGGAATGTCCCTGCCTTGTCCAATCAGAAATTAATAAATAGTTCGACTGGACCTTACTGTTGTATTAAAAACAAAGGCTGATTTCTGGCTTGCAGCCTCCTCAAAATAATCCAGAACACCACCTCAAAAAATAGTTCCAAAGTCCCTGTACAGGTGTCGACTAAAGACTATCTAGTTATATAAAACATCTACTGTATAGTATATGGCATCAAACGAACAAACAACTTTTAGCAGACATTTCACAGGGTAAGCACTGAGGTACTACCAGGAACATGAACATTGTGTTCCTTTTTTGTTTTCTTTAGTGCTCTTCACAAAAAATAGTCACTGGGTGCGCTAGTTATGGGTGTTTTTCCTGGGTCTACCAAAGGTTTCCAAGAGCCCTGGACAGAATAAAACAGGTACCGAAAATGAATGAATCAGTGAACAACCTTAAACAGACAAACTTTTTTTTGTGCCAGTTTGGAGAGGTAATAACATTCATAAAGATGCAAAACAAATATGACACTAAGGTCCATGTTGATAGGGGTGAGATAAGATATAACTTTTATTAAATAATCCAGCATTTGTTTCAGTAGCTCTGAAATACATACTGTATACAGTACAACATGCTCTGAAATGGCATTGTTAATTTCATGGATCTTGCTCAAGGTCTTAACAGTGGTTTCATTTGTACTCCTAGAGTTCGAACTAACAGTCTGGCATCACAGAGCCATCACTCCAATCATCTTTCCACATGTTTGTACGTTGCTTCAGCTGTCTGTCTCTTGCTAGCACAGAACCTTAACTACCGAGCCATCACTCCAATCACTATTCAGCTGATATGCAGGTTGCTCCGACTTTCAATCCCTCATTTCCTCGTTTCTTCCTCTCGCAATCTGTCACTACCTCCGCAGTAGTACTTTTAAAGTTCTGCTTCAACTAAATCCTGCCGGAATTACATGCACGTCAGATAAGGAGTGATAGTTGGATAGTCGGGAGATATTGTTGTCAGTTGGGGCATGAGTGATCAACTCGTTCAGTTCTCTGCATCGACTGAATAAATTATTCCTTTGTTGGCTCTTTAACTCTGTAACATGGCAAAAGAGCAAAAAATAGTTCTAATATTGTTTTAAAAATGTGTGTTAATGCAACAATGCATTATTTCTTTTTTAGATTAAACAACATTCTTTAGATATGCTCAATTCCAAGCCTTGGCTTTAAAATGCTTATTGAAATAATCATAATAATGCCTTATTTCCAGAAAGAATTGAAAGCATTGAACAAGTCCCAACAGTGTGTCACATTTAAATAACAGTGTTGCAGTCAGGAGTTTATGCCCACTCTTTGTGATCATGAATAGCATGTCAATATTTGCTTTTAATGATTTCTTTGAACTGGTTATTTTCAAGGGCAGAATAATTGTAAAACATCTATTTTAAATAAAAGAAAACCTCCAAAATTTTGAGCACAAAAAGTTCACTTTATTTGAGGTTTTCTGATATCATGGTCAATAATACACAGACATACAAATTCAAAAGTGTGCATATACCCTCTTACATTTATTCAGTTTATTCTTTTTAGTATATTTATTCTTTTAAGGCCACTGAACTTGATCATGATTGACTACAGCTGGTAGCTTCTCTCTGCCTAACAAGACCCTGACAAGACCCAAGGATTGGCCAACACACAGGATAGTGGAAAAATTCAAGGAGCTCAGTATAGACCTGAGAAAGAACATGATGGATTTACACAAGTACAATAAGGTCACATGGACAAAGATTGAACCTCCTAAAGTGAAGCTGTAGTTAATTAGAGGTACAGTCTGTTTGGAGGAGTAAAGGTGACACATTCAACCCTAAGAATATTGTACCATTATCTTATAAGCATGGAGGTAGAAGCATCATACCCTGCGACTGTTTGGTTGCCAGTGGAACTGGTGCATTGTGGATGAAATGAAGAAGGAGGACCACCTTAGATGTCTTCAGCATACAGTATATGGTTGAAACTTGAAATTTGAGTGCTCCAACAGGACAATAATCCTAAACACACATCAAAGCCAGGTATGGAATGGATAAAGCAAGCTAATGTTTAAACCTATGGACACTGAACACTATCAAAAATTTGCATACCATGCTTAAAAGTTGGGGAACCAAACTATTAACAGAACACTACAGATTCTGCAAATAAAAGTGTTCAAATATCTTACCAAAATTCTCCTAAAAGCCTCTAGACCAAACATCATGTATGCTGTTAATTCATTCATTTATCTTTTAAAAGCTTATCCCGTAAAGGGTCGCGGGGGCCTAGAGACACACCCTGGACAATACATTGCAGGGCACACACACACACATTCACACACTACAGGCCATTTGGGAATGCCAGATTGCCTAATCTGCATGCCTTTGGACTGTGGGAGAAAACAGGAGTACCCTAAGGAAACCCACCAAACACAGCGAGAACATGGGTAGCTCAGTGGACTACGGTTCAGAAGGTCCAAGGTTCAAATCCCACGCCCACCATGTTGTCACCTGTTGGGCCTTTGAGCGAGGCCCTTAAGCCACAACTGCTCAGATGTATAATGAGATAAAAATGTAACTAGCTCTGGATAACGGCGTCTGTCAAATGCCGTAATGTAAAACATGCAATCCCCATTCACAAAGTCCCCTGGTCGGGAATCAAACCCTCGACCCTGAAGGTGTGAGGCCACAGTGCTAACGACCATGCTGCCTGTCCTGTTAATATATATTTTCCCTCTACATATAATTTTAACCCTGTTTTGATTGCAAAAAATAAATAAATTTAAACTTGTGCACAAAATGTTCGCGGTTTTCTATAAAGATTTATGTTGCACAATCTTTTGACCACATCTGTAATTGTGACATTCTTTTATTGTGAATAATATAATGTGTGTAATGATCACTTGGCAGCACCAAAATGACTGGTCAATAAAAAGAAACCACAAGGAGCTGTGAATCAATTCAGTTTGTTAAAATGGAGCTGAAAAAGCAAGTGAACAAACAAGCTTCCACACATGACAGTCTTTCTCATTGGTGAGAACTGAAAGTTGACAGGTACAAACTTTGCTTGCTTCTGCTCTCCAAGGCCAACACGTTGTCTCTACATCAACCTGATGCCTGTGAATTCAGGTGAAAGGAAGGCTTGAAGCGCTATTTTTGTAAAACATAAATAACTAAATAAATAAAGTGAGAACTTATGGGAGAACTCTTTTAATAGTTAATGATTCTGTCTGCTGTAAGGTTATACAATTCATAGTGGTTAATCAAAAAGGGCAATGCCAAATATTTGTTAAAAGTTTTTACATTTAAATAACAGACTAGTGATGAACAAAAATCTATTTAAAATGTCAACAGTTCATTCATATTATTTGAATAATACATCTGAACATCATCTCATCCTTCATAATTGATAGATTAATTTGTTGAATTGTGGTTACGGATCGATGCACAGTTCATCAGAGGGGATCAGTCAGTCAGTCAGTCAGTCAATGGTTCGTCAAGTTCATGTGGGAGATATTAATATTCCACCTCGATGATATTAAGTATTAGTTCCCTTGAAGTGTAAATCTCTCTCACTTGTTGGATATTTTGGCAAGTATACATCACCGTGTAACTGATTCCTTACCCGTCATGAACTTCTTTCCACAATGCGGAGTTCAAAGCAATGAAAAAAAGGTCTTAAAAGGTCTTTACATCAAAGACTGACATTCTCCTTTCTGATTAGTCCACATCTTGTTCTGAGCTGCCTTTAGCACCTGATGATTTGCACCATCACAGCCGGGATCATCAGCTGATTGTATGCTGTCACAGCTAAAAGAAAAAGAAAAAAAAACACTTAGAGCTGAGCATGTACAAATTTAGGTCGAAAATAGGCTTTTATAATCAGTAACATGCAGGCTTATTATTATTATTATTTTTTTTTTTACATTTTTGTAATCAATGCATGATATCTGGAAAGGAGCAGTTCTTCCTCCCTATGGTCTCATAAGGCCTTTCATTTAAACATTTTTATGACTTATTTTCACATTTTTAACTGTAAATTTTCATGTATTTTACCAGTATAGGGTTACATATAAATGTTAACTACAGAGGACACACTAAAACCTTTAATTCGTATATACCCAGAAAATTATTAGATTATTGCTAGCAACGTTTTAGCTTATTTTATAATAATGGGATCAGAGGGCGGCATAGTCGTTAGCACTGTGGCCTCACACCTCCAATGTCAATGATTTGATTTCCATCTCAGGTCTGTATGTGTGTGTGCAATTTGCATGTTCTTTCCATGCTTGTTAGGCTTCTTCCAGGTACTCCGGTTTCCTCCCACAGTCCAAAAACATGCAGATTATGATAATTGGCATTTCGTAATTCCCTGTAGTGTGTGTACACACCTAGTGCCCCGTATCCCCTGGGATAGACTCTGAGCCTTCTGCGATCCTGATCAGGATAAGCTGTATAGAAGTTGAGTGAGTGAGTGAGTGAGAGACAGCTCAGATTTAAAGAAAATAAAAACTGTTGAGGAAGCAGAATACATGATAAAAAAAAATTACTCAGCAGCTTAAATCACAAACTTTTGAAATACATGCACAGACATTGTCATACAAGTGAGTGTATTATAATGAGATTCTGCAAAGAGGAAGAATACTAGGAGGGAAAAGTACACTTAGAAAACAACAAAAGGACTATTGAAAGAAATAATTAAGGACACCGAAAGAGAAAGAGAAAGAGAGTGCATCTCTATTAATCCCAGGTTTCTTTTCATCCTCTATCATGGAGTATTACCTTTATTAATTTTGCAAAGCCTCTACAATACTACTATAATTAAAGAGGTACTTAAAAAAGTTTGCTGTTCACAGTGCACAGGTGTAGAACTTGCTTTCCTATACTTCACCCTACTTCTGCATCTACTAATCATCTGATTAGATTTTCTAATTTATAAATTAAAAACTAATATTAATGCTTTTAAAACCGAAAAGCCTGCCATTTTCAAAGCAAACTGAAGCCATAACCACATGTTGAAATATTATTGAGTATTTAGCCATTGATTAAGATTTGTGTATTATACCCTGAAGAACGTTTTTGTCTATTATGTTCAGTCCAGTCCCTGAGCAGTTTCAGAGAAATGTCTTTTCCTGGTTAAGATGCTGAATGCTGAGTGGTTGGAAGAGAAGAGAGGGGAAATGAGGTCGCTGCTGAGGTTGTTACATAAACAACCAGTTTTTAAATTGTATCTTTGCAGCCTGTCGCAGTAAAACCATTGCTCCCATTTTTTTTTTTAATCAACATAACTTACTGTTATAGGTTAAAATGAAGAGTGGCTTAAGACTTTCGCGCAGAACTGTATACCATTCACAAGAAATAGATTCATATAGTTCCTCAATTATTGTGTTGCATTCTTTCTTATGTTTCATTAAGCCATTATACACTAAATGAAAAAAAAAATATATTTTTTTTGTTCTGAAACATTGCAGATAACACAAACAACTGGTAACACGAACAAACAATGCAGTTGTGAGTGTGATTGTGAGGTTAAAGTCTGAGAGAACCTGTTAATGTATTTACCGTGAACACATGCATAGTTTTACAGGAGTTTGCATGTAGGCATAAAACAAGAAAACATTTCACTAGCAGATAAAAACCTTAATTAACAGGTTAGAGTGTGTTTCCTGTCTCCTCCATGAAAACATTTATAATGAGCTACAGAATGAAGTAATGAACAGAAACGAAGTAAAGAGCAAAGACAAGTACTGTAGTAATAAGAGAATTACCGGTTATAAGGTTATTATGAATAAATTGAATTAATAATTAACAAAGTTTTGCAGTCCTTCATGTGGTGACATTTTTTGTACAATATTTATTATTATACTACGACATGTGAGAGAGGTCTACAGTACATAAATTTCTGCAATGAAACATCCTTATTACTTTCACATAGTCAAGAAAACTAGATTTAAATATTTATTTCTGACCAAGCCACAGGAACACTGCAGGCAATTTGAAAGTCACTATGTTTTTTTTTTATTTTTTATTATTATTATTTATTTCTAAACCATTTATTGCATGACATATGAATGGTTTAACATATACCACATAATATATGAGAACAAACTTGCATTTACATTACTGTACAAGTCACCTTTCATTTCTTCATATTAAATTAAATGATGTGGATTAAATGAAAAGAAATGGGAACAAATGTTTTACTGTGATGGGCTGGAAAGTGTCTAAATATACAATTAGCAATACAAATCAGCAGCAACCTCATCTATGGGATCACAAGGAGACTGGACTTTGGAGCGATGGAGAAAGGTCATGTGACCTGATGAGTCCAGATTGAGCCTATTCCAGATTGATGGGCGTGTCAGGGTAAGAAAGGAATCGCATGAAGCGATGCTCCCATCATGCATAATGTCCACTGTACAAGCCTCTGGAGACAGTGTTATGATGGCACGGGACATATTCCAGGACTCAAATCTGTGAAAGAATGAGGAATAATTTTCACACATGAACTGGACACCACATTGTGTGCTGTAATCAAAGCTGAAGGTGATTGAATGAAATCTTTTTTGGCCAGGCAGTGTGTGTGTGTGTGTGTGTGTGTGTGTGTGTCTATAACAAGCACAGTGTGACTGATGTTGACAGAAGAGAGCATCTCTGTTTGCTCGATCCTGCCCCTTTTCTTGTTTTTTGGTTTTTAGATGTCTGTGCAGACTGCACACATACTGCTCAGGCTTTTAAAAAGATACATAATCCAACGCCTTACACTGCCTTAGTTGACTAATCCTGACGGTTTTCCCATGCCACAGTGACATTTGGCCAATGTGTAAAGCATGTGAATATAACAATCAAACAACAGATCTACTTCCTACACCTATTTGTCAATTGTGACAGGTGTCACAGTGCTACAACCGAGCAGTGCGCCAGCTTTGGGATGTTTCAGAGCCTTGACAAATGGAAGTGACTACTGCAGTCAAGCATCATTTAGTACAAGCTTAAGTGCCCCGTAAAGAGATAATGTCCAACGTGTGATTTATTTATTGTCATATAAAACATTATCTGAAATTCATACATTTGGTGGAAGTGATGGATGCATTTATTTAAAATGAGACTCACCTATTTATAGTTCAGAGCAATATGAAAAAAAAAAAGGGTGGTAAACACAGATAAACTATGGAGTATGAATCACTCCATTTGGGTAGGTAACGTATGCCAATTATGCAAATGACAGCATCTGCATGCTAAGGCATGAACAATGCCGAGTCACTGTGCATCCTCTCCTTTAGTCCGGGTCATCTGGGTAATGGACGACAATCACACAGAGCCTCTTGTCGTAGGGTTGTATGACTCTTCTGTGCCTCGGCACCATCCTTAAGAAGCAGCAGCAGCATGCACAGACAGACTCGCAGCAGACACTGCATACGGCTCTGATGTCCTGAGAATGCTAATGTATGCATGTGCAGATCCTTTTTATTCAGCCATCTCCTCAAAGGCTCCCACTGTTTAGCATTAACACTGCCATACGCATTTTGTTTGATCATGGCATGATCTGATCAAAGCACAGGAGAACCCATGCTTCCGCCAAGTGAAGAAGGAGATTACGTCATGCAGTGCTATTTTATAATGGATTATTATTGTATCTTATATTTATGTTAAATTATAATGCAAGGTCCCTTGATCAATTTTGAGATCTCCTGATTCCTGAGTGGAATTTCATATATACTTTGTGTGTGTGTGTGTATATATATATATAATCACACACACACTATATATATATATATATATATATATATATATATATATATATACTCAGCAAA
>JAOVVB010000002.1:21315381-21327937 GCA_028570985.1 Heterobranchus longifilis | reverse complement strand
TAAACTGTTCCATTCACTTTATTCTGCTTCCATAGATTGCTGCTTAGATTCATTTTCTTGGCTAACAGGATAAGAGCTCAATGTGTCCTTCTACCGTTGTAGCCAGTACTTAGAGGTTCAATTTGTTGTGCATTCTGTAAAGCTTTTTCTGTTTGCCCATTATAACGCGTTTTGTACATAAACGCCTGTTTGGTTATTTGAGTTACTGTACCTTTCCCTTAAGTTCAAACCAGGGAATTTTGTCTGGCCAATTTTCTTAGACCTCTTACATCAATGAAGAATTTCAGTGTGTGTTCAAGTATATACATCGATCAGCCACAACACTAACACCACAGCCAGGTAAATTGTATAACATTATCAATTATACACCAGTAAACTGGTGACAGGTTCATGGGCACCCAAGACTTGTCTATACCGTGGGGACCAAAGGACAGCCCGTCCAGTTACCGTACGCAAATTACTGAAAAAGTCAATATTGGCCACAACAGAAAGGTATCAGAACACCCAGTGCATCACAAAATGACATCACAAAAACACAGAACACAAAAAGAGCTGATCCCTTCTTTCAAATTCCCCAGCCAACCGATCATCCATGGAATTCATTGGATAAATAAGGCCCCACCCCGACCACAGCATCCAAAAGAATCTGCTGCTAATATCCTAGTGCCAGACACCACAGAATACAACCAGTGGAGTCATGCCCTGAGTGGCAAGAACTGCCCAACTGAAACAAGGGGAACCTACACAACATTGTGCTTCGTGTCCTGGGCCCATATTTACAAAGCTTCCTAAGCCTAAAAGTTGCTCCTAGTGATGATATTCTAAGAAAATTCTTAGAATTATGACATTTTCTTAGAAGTTCCCCTTAAATTTAGGATTAAATCTTAGTTAAAATAAAAATGATTCATGAAACGTCTTGGACCTAAAAACAGCTCCTAAGGTAAAAATTGTTACTAGTAGAGAGTCCCTTTAGTAATCTATAGCAGAGGACAAAATGGCAGAAAGACTGCAGCGTTCTCCAAACACTAAACATAAATGTAAATACTGCTCTTCTTTGGTTTTCTTGTTCTTTTACTCCCTTTCCTTCGCTCTTGGATTGTTGACTACATATCATCCAAAAGTGCAACTTAAACAGACTGTCCTGCAATCATTTAAATTGGTAAATGCTGAGCCATTTCGCTCCCATCAATCCGAAATGGATTACAAGTAATAAAATCAGTATGGCAAATAAATGTAAGAACTTAAATATAGTAACTACTGTGAAGAAATTGTTTGATTCAAAAGTAGACACATTGTCAACATTTGGCTGTTTTAATAAAATTTTAATTGAGATATTTACCCTATTACAGAAACTTTGCATAAAGTAGCCTGCATTCATAATTATACAATTTCTTTATATACAAACATTATGATTTCACTGTCCATTCTATTATCATATTTTTTTTTTTAACAAAGAGTCCATTTTAAGACCTTTATTAACCAATCACAGTCCTTCAATTGCTGCACCATACCTAGCAACAAGGTCACCCCACACCACCTCTCTAAGATAAAGGTTTTTGTACTTTTCTTACTCAGTTGTTGCTCTGAAAAGTTTCCTAAATCACTTTTTGTCTAGGATTCTCAGATAGGACTTTTTAATCTAAGATAGGAGCTCTCTGAGAGAATTCTAAGAAGCTTTGTGAATACGGGCCCTGATCGGTATCTATATGCATGTATGTACAGTATGTGTGTACAGTATATATATATTTAAGTTCTGTATAATGAAACAATTGTCTCTGAACTGAAGCAACAGCCTACCTGCCCCTTCCCAAAAACAACAAATGTCAAATGTCATCATAAACCTACCAACGCACATCACATTGCAATAAGAAGACAACACCACCCACTCTCCCTGACTCTTTGTCACTGGTGACTATGCCTTAGCTACTGTTAGAAAGATCAAATTGATAAGTTGCTGTTGGGGAGGCATTTAGCAATGGGTCAATTAAACATGTGTAACAGCTTATTTGCTGTCTTGAAAGTCAACAGACACAGAAACGTGTGCGATCTTGTTAAAAGGCCTCCGTTTGAGTACTTGTCAATTATCAATTGTAATTTTGGAGATTTTGGGAAATCATTATTGTTGTAATTAAATCCCATTAGAATTAATAAGTTTACGATAACATAAGCTTCATTAAAACCACACAAAACAAGCACTGAGTCATTACGCGTTCGACGTCGCTCAGCTCCAAAATTACCAAGTCATCATGTGCTGTAAAAGGGCAAACTGCAATTAACACATTCTGATAATCAAAAGGGGGAGAGAGAAAAAAAGCTGCCAGCGTACACATCAAACTAATTAATTCCTTGAATGCTGATTATTCTGTTTAAGCACACAGCTGGTAGCCATTTCACATTTTAATGCATGAATTAGTGGGTTTGTAATTTGTACTTTTATATGAGATCTACAAGAGATTTAAAGCAACTTAGTCCACTCGTACAAATACATTGTGGCTTCGTGTTTTGCTATTATGTTTAGTTTAGTTTCATTCTGCAAATAAAGAGCAAACCAAAAAATGAAAAGACAAAAAAAAAGGGCTTAGAAGGATGTGGGGCATGAAAATAAGTTAGGTCTGGTGTTTACGGTAAATGGCATGTTTCATATTTTCAGCTTGAATTTTTGTTGATTCAGGGTTGCACTGCTTTGTTATTGCAATTCAGCTAGAGTTGAGTTTGTTTGGAACCTGCTAAGATGATCTCAGATTAGTTACTGTACACTCATGCTTAGATGCACCTTAGTGCAAATGCCACATTTTGGATAATTAGAATATAGCAGTCATATTTGGACAAAAACATCAGTTAGTTTCAACCGAATAATCTGGTTGGACAAGAGTCATTCCACGAGTGCTGATATAGACAATGACAGCACTAGGATGTTTAACTACAGTATATATATCATCCTGCATCACACGTGTTCTACCAATTGTTAATTGCACTAATTGTCTGTCCTCAGCATGTGTGAAAGTAGGTCAGTACAGTGAACAGTACTAAAAAGAGAAGAGAGCAGCTGCCTGCCTTAATAATGGCTTTCAAGTCGTTCTGAACCGCCTCTGAACTGTCTGTGTTGTTCTGTTCACAACGAACGAGAACTACAAAGCTAACTACAGTAGCTTCTAACACAAGGCTGAATCCCAAATCCCACTCTAACCCCTGATCAAGGACACTACTTGGTGTTTGGAACAAGTATAAGTGGACTTTGTGCTATTTGGGATTCAACTCAATAAGTTAACGGTGCTGATGTTCTAAAGGGATTGAAATTAAACTTAAAATATAATAAAAGTGGAAGTAAATCTCATAACTTTCTCAGGACTGTCAACCACCTCCATGGTTTATTCTCCTCACCTTTTGGCTACAGAGTACCGCCAAGATAGACATTACTTTCACCTATATTAATTCTGCTAAGTCCTTCATGTCCACAAAGGATATATGTGGGCAGAACAAAGTAAATGTTTCCATAAACAAACGAATCATAATCTGTTGATAATAAATGATGTTTGTAGAACTGCTATATAAAAGTAATATCATACGCAAGGCTGTGCTGTGATTCCTTTAGCATAACCGCATCACAGCTGTGCTGATATTCAGCATAACAGCACAACCTCAAGGTTCACACATCCTTGAGTGTGATTTTGCTTAAATATTGCATATTCAAATCTAACATTTGTGACATAAGGATTGCATTGGTCTTTTCCTTCAAGTCCATTTTTTCAATGAGAACCCTAAATCACCTCTTTTTAAATCCCAGATCTGGCCTGGGGATAAGGATTGCACTTTTTCATAACAAGTGGCACTTGTCTTCTGGCTGGGAGTTTCCATTTTATTTCCATATTTTTCACCCATGTTTCAGTTCTCTTTAAGTAACACTTGCTTCCAAGAAGTCCCTAGGTGCACACTTCTGTTCCCAGGCCTTTTTCTGACAGGCTTACTGCTGTTGGGTTAAAAACATAGCTCAAGTATGAATGACTAATGGTCGAGAGCAGCACTTTTGCCCAGAGCTCTCACCCTTGCTTACACATAGGAGGATTTATTATGCATTAATGCAGTGAAGAACAACTCTAGCATTCATAGAAAAAACATAACTGGTGGTTTGAATCAAAAGGGAATTTTGGTCGATATAGTAATGCACTATTGATGATGAAAATCACATAATGTGAAGGAGTTTTCAGAAGTTGTTCCTTACTTCCTTTACAGAAAGTATCGCTTACAATTAAATATAATGGCCTTTAATTTGGCCGATATAACATATGAATTCTCTGAGCACCTCATTTCGAAACAAAAGGAAGTTCAAGGTCAGATTACATGGCCAGATGAATGGTAAGGCAAGAAAGCAGCACTTTCTCCCTCCAACTATCAGGCTTCTCCCATCATCCTCTTTCACCACTGAGACTCTGAAATATAATTTTATTCTAATGGCTCCTTAATGACTGAAAGGAGCATTTTCTGCACGTTCCCAATACATTCTAGTGTCCTCCATCTGATTGGATGGTTATGGTGTTAAAAAGGATTTATTAACATAAAATATGTGTAGCGTCTTCAGTTTATTATGCTGAACCAATAATGTGATATTTAGATGATCAATGCTCTTAAATCACAATTGCTTACCCATATGTGATCTGCCTCACTTACAGCACTTTGTTACAGCAAATGTTGATTTTATTGCCATCAATCATCAATATAATATGAACAGTTGATCAGTTCCTGCAAATGGAAACCTTCGCATAAGCATGATGCTGCCATCACCATTCTTTACCATGGGAATAGTGTTCTTAGGGTTATAGCAATTCTTTCTGTTTGTACCACACATTTGATGGCCAAAATGTTTCATTTTAGTCCGGAGCATATTCTTCATAGGCTGTGTCTGTGGAGTCTGGCACATGTCTTTTTTGGTGAACTCCCAACATGGTGTGATGGTGGGCAAACAGCCAGTGTCTCTTACCATTTGCGATCTCCTCTCGACCAAGGAAGAGAGAGATCATGACGCACATTCAGCACCTTGGCCAGCACACACACACTTCCTCACATCCACCACCCTGGTGTCATCATCGCCCTATAAAAGGACTGCTGAATGTCAGTCTGATGAGCGGTACAGTCTGGGTGCGTGACTTATGGATCTGCTCTCTCTGCTTTCCTTTTGCAGACTCTGAGTGTTCTGGAGATTCCGAAACGGGGCAAACCACCAAGGAGGGGGTCCTCATTTGTTCCAATGACAAGTCAACTGAACACAAATGATGTCATTCATTCTTCCCTGCGGCAAACACTTAAAACACATTGTGGCAAGTTTTTTATATATAAAATATAATATTTAGTTGTAATTTAGTATATTAATTGACCAACTATGTTACGTACACTGTTATGGTTTGCATGTTAGTGCTCGTTCAGT
Organism: Heterobranchus longifilis; assembly: GCA_028570985.1. Classification (NCBI taxonomy): domain Eukaryota; kingdom Metazoa; phylum Chordata; class Actinopteri; order Siluriformes; family Clariidae; genus Heterobranchus; species Heterobranchus longifilis. The sequence goes on along the minus strand of JAOVVB010000002.1, from coordinate 21,322,518 downwards.
TGTATCTGCCTCTTGGCTACTTCTTATGCCCGCATCCTCCATACAGGTCACTCATTCTCTTGCCGTTATCCATTGGGACTTGCTTTAGTATAATCTACATGTTTGTTTTAGGGCTGAAGTTAACAAGGCAGTGTAGTAATCTAGACATTCTAAAAAAAAAAAAAAAAGAAAGAAAATAAAGACCAGATATTTGACCCATGTAGTGTTTTATACTCATATTTCTCACAAGTACGGTTTTAAATTTTCTTGAAAATATGGTGGTGATGTGTCTAGTCTAGATACTAGATATCACATTTCCCTGTTACATAGTTTGGGCCAGCCTGAACAAATCAATTAAGAGAGGAGATAGCACAGCTTCTTATAGCCTGTCCATGAAAATCAGGTACCTTACTGTAAAGGCAATGGTGCACTTTGTAAGCGCTCTATATCTATGTACTGTATGTGCTGTAGAGTAAATCATTTATTTAATGGAGATATACTTCCTGGAAGAAAAACAAAATCAGAACAATTTCTATAAAAAAAGATACATTTTCTTAAAAAGCCACAAAAAAAAGGTTCCCGACTAGGGCAACAGAACAACATTTAATATTTTCTGGAAATAGTGATAAAATTTTTGAGATTGAATCTAATAAAAAAAAAAGCAAACACTAAATTCGATGTGTTGTCATGGAGGGAAGCCACGGTCTCACCCTCCGTTATCAATCATAGTCAATCATGGGGTGTCCGTGTGTAATCAGTAATAGTGTATTATGCCTCCCGCTGATGTTGCATGAGCCGCAGTTTGAAAAGATGCAGTCGGCTGTGATAGCCTTTGCCCTCTCTGGTTGTTAGCTGTCATGTAGTGGAGAGCCAAACTGAGGCCAAGACTAATGGATAGAAAATTTGGTAACAAAAAAACTAAGAGGTACCTGAAATAGGGTGAACAGGAAGAATTACTTACATGATGTCATTACATGATCTTTGTATAATTCAATGGCTTTTTAATTATTTTAAGTTGAAGAAGAAAAATCACTGAAAATTGGATATTGTGATATTAATAGGTCAAGCTATTCAAACTTTTGTATAAATCTGCATGCTGGTCAACCGAGTAAGTTATAAACACAGATGCAAAGCAAGCGTTGGAATGCACCAAACAATGAATCCAGCTGGGGCTTCTGCAAGCTTGACTCACTGTTGTGGCACTATGGCATCGCCTGTGGCTGGCAACCTCCAGCTAAGGCAAAGCGTAGGCTTTATCTCGTTAACTCATAAAGGGCAGGCAGGAGCAAAGCCAATTAAACCTGCTGTGTTTTGGGAGATATAGACCCAACAGGCTGGTAAGTGCTACTCTGACCTCAACATGCCATTTGCCATCACATTAAAATAGCACATGATCAGATGATAAATTTCACTAACATGCCCAGCTGCATATAGACACATTTAAATTCATTAATTCCCAGGAAAATATGTTCTAGTCTTGTATTGTAATATCAATCAGACTGTGAAGCAAATTAAGAAAGAAAATCAGCTTGTCCTCTAGTGAGTCTTACACCTGTCTATATAAGGTGTCACCATAAAAGGTGCATATCAGAGTGAAAATAAAGCCATGAGGTCAAGATAATTATCTGTAGACCTACGAGACAGGATTGTGTCAAGACACAGATCTGGGGAAGAGAGACTTTCTGTAGCACTGAAAGTGCCCAAAAGTACAATAGGATCCACCATTGTCAAATGGAAGGGAATTGGCACAACCTACAGTCCACACAGATCCATGTGCCCGGCCAATTTGAGTAATCAAGGACAAAGGACCTTTGGTCAGAGAGGTAACCAAGAACCCAAGGGTCACTATAAATAAGATCCTGAGTTCCGTCGTGGAGACAGGAGAGACTTACAGAAGAACAAGCACTCAACCAATCAGGCCTGTATGGTTCAGCATCTAGACAGAAGCCATTCCTCACTAAAAGGCACATCCTGCTAGGATTTCGACAAAGAAAAATGACCTGAAGGATTCTCAGACCAGCAGATTATTTTGTTTCCTATGGTCTGAGAATCCTTCAGGTGCTTTTTGGCCATGTCATTAGTGAACTTAGGCACTACATATCATTTTATAAAAGCCATCCCAACGGTCATACATGGTGGTGGCAGCATCATGCTGTGGGTATGTTTTTTTTCTGCAATTGGGAATGGTCGGTATAGAGGGTAAAATGGAAGCAGAACCTTATTCTCACAAAAATGTATTTGACTACACACTTATTTGTTAAGCAGGACATTAATCATTCTTTTTGTCTGGTTGGCATAAAACTCTGGATGTTCCAAAGAATTGACCTTTCCCTTTGAGGAGAAATATGCCGCTAGGGAAGACCCATCTGCAATAAAAGCCACCCTGAAACCAAGTTCCAAAAGGTTAGGGCACACCCAGAATACTATAGTTATAACTTCTGTTCCAGCAAAAAGAGAGAGAGAGAGACATACATTTCTCCATACAGTATATATGTTGCCGAGGATTATATATTTGCTCAATGAGGTTTCTTTTGGTGTTTTTTTTAAGTTTTAAGTTTGTGTACACTGTAACGAGCACTGTTGATTGTTAAACCTTTTTTCCTGATAATGTTCCAATACTGGCCATTGAGAATCCCAGAAAACTGTGCATTGAGCATTGATGAATTTTCCAACGGATGGTTGACTTTTGAACATTTTCTCGGTCGCCGATTGAGTTAGAAAAGAATAGTCTTTATTGTCATTGCACCAAGTATAACGAAATTGAAGTGCCATCACACGGTGCAAAATAACAAGTAAACAGTCAATCTTTACTAAAATACTCATAAACACACATCTATATCTAGGCATCTGGCAGACGCCCTTATCCAGAGTGACTTACATTTTTATCCCATTATACATCTGAGCAGTTAAGGATTAAGGGCCTTGCTCAAGGGTGGCAACAGTGGCAACTTGGTGGTTGTGGGGTTTGAACTTGGGATCTTCCGAATTGTAGTCCAACGCCTTAACCACTGAGCTTTGGTTTTTGTAGCAGCATTCAGTGTGGGTATTGCTGTAGGATAAAAACTGTTCTTGTATCTACGTGATTTTAATGTTCTGTACCGTCTGCCTGACGGCAATAAATCAAACACTTGATGTCCAGGGTGTGAATTGTCCTTTTTTACTAATTTGAGGCAGTGGGAACTGTGTAAATCATCCAAGTTGATGAGTGGGCAGGTGACGATCCTCTGGGCAGTTGTGATGACCCTTTGCTGTTCCGTTCTCTGGGCCACAGTGTATCTGCTGTACCACATACACATGTCAGGATACTCTCGATGGAGTGTCGATAAAAAGACACCAGCAGTCTCTGGAAGATGTTGTTCTTGCTGAGCATTCTCAGGAAGTGCAGTATACTGGGCCTTTTTCCATCACCTCAAAGGTGTTGACTGGCCCAGATGTGGTAGTGGTCTGGCCCTGTAGCCTAGCTTGATGTTCGAGTAGACCTTGTCCAGTGTGTTTGCCCCCCTAGTAGCACGTTTTACATGCTGGTGAAAATTGGGGAGCACTGACTTCCTCTGCTGACTGCTAAAGCTATTATGTAAGTGTCCGATAGCCAAGCTACCGTTAGTATTGGGTGGAATGTAAACAGCAGTTATCATGACCACAGTAAACTCTCTCGGCAGGTAAATGGGTCTTCATTTAACAGTCACATACTCCAGGTCTTGGGAGCAGCGGCTGTCTACAGTCACTGTGGTAGTACACCAGCTGTAACTGAGCCCCCCTCCTCTGCACTTACCAGAGTCCCTTGTCCTGTCACAACGCTGTGTTGTGTAGCCTGCTAGCTCAATAGCAGAGTCCAGAATAAGTGGATGAAGCCATAACACAGTGTGACTGTCCTTCATTGCCACCTGTAGCCTCAGTTCATCCATCTTGTTGGTGAGTGATCTGGTGTTAGTCATAAAGAGGCAGGAAAGCGGTGGTCTGTGTGGCCTTTGTCTCCTCACAGGGGGGATGGTAATTCATGGAGAGCTTGGGCTTCTCGCCATGTCCACTGGGATCTTGTGTGAGTGGAGAAACCCGGCTGTAATACTCCATTCACAACAGACACCTATCTTGAGAAGATTGTGCCGGCTATAGATGGTGTTTGCCCAACAGGATGTACATAGTTTGAGAAAAAATACAACACCACGTACATTTGCCAAACAAAGCACCAACTTGAGGAGCACTGTGCCGCTGCAACTGTGTGCAGCGCCATCTTTGTTGGTTGGTTAAGAATGTTTCCTTTCCATACTCTGCTGCTTACTCTTGGGCTTGTAATGATGAATTCATGTCACCAGTAATGATTCTCTTAAAGAAACTTCTGTTTGTCAAAATTATGTTTGCATATTTCCAAACGCTTCTGTTCATGTTCTTCCATGAGTTATTTCGGCACTCAGACCACAAAAACCCCAGAATCACTGAATGCTGCTTTTGTTCTGTGCAAATCACACAAGTGAGGCATCCATTTTTGCTCACACCGTAGTTACAAATGAATTGATGTAACACGTTAACACTTGCACAGCAGTGTCTGGGGAGACTGGAGACTTGTACAGAAAGCACTGATAAGCAGCCAACAGAAGTTTTAATATAACCGGAATGCGGATTTTTTTTTTTTTTGTCACTCTTGTGTGTGATACCATTAAAGTAGAAAGTTTTCTCAGTATACCAAGGTTTTGATGGAACTGCCTGCTTCATATTTGAAATGCAAAATTATGGCACAAACATGTGGAAATGGCTGAGAGCGAGGTCAAGACTGTACAGGGGATGTGGCAAGTGGTGTTGGTGAATGATTGTTCATACAGTTCCCACAGACAGAGGCATCTTTTCCACAAGCTGGTCAAACGTTGCTACCCCGTCTTTTAATTTATTTTTTATTTTTTTGGTTTAAATACAACCTCAGACAGATAATACCATTTAACTTCTTCACTGTGCCATTATTTATTTAACAAAAATGAAGCCAAAAAGAATAGACATGGGCAATTAAGTACCACCTTCACAATTGGTGCTGTTGTACATCAATCTGGAAAGTGTTATAAAACCATTGCCAAACAATTTGGAGTCCAACATTGGAGAAAGATTATTCACGAGTGAAAAGCATTCAAGACAGCTCCCTAAGAAAGGATGACCCAGGACATTCACCCCGAGGTCAGACTATACAATGTTAAAAGAAATACAACAACCCACGAGCTAAATCTCAGTAAATCTGTAATAGAATGGCTGAAAAATCATCAAGAATCAAGGTTTAAGAATGGTCTAGTTAAAGTCCAGACCTCAACCCAACTGAAATGCTGCGACGGAACCTTAAGAGAGCTGTGCAGAAGTGAATGCCCAAAAACCTTTAAAGAACTGAAGCAATGTTGTAAAGAAGAATGGACCAAAATCATGTGAGAGACTGATAAAGCCATACCGGAAACGATTCCTCAAAGTTAATGCTGCCAAAGGTGGATCTACAGTCCAAAGTATTGAATCATGGTGGTTACTTAGTATGTTTTTCTGTCATTTTTATTAAATTAATAATAGCAGTTATATGTTATTTGTCTGAGGTTGTATTTCCCTAATACTGAGACCAGCTACAATCAGAAGATTATTATTATGTTTTTGCATAAAAATAAAAGTAGGATTAAAAGTGGGGTTACATTCTGTGTGTACATATGCACGTGTGTGCATACAGTCTATGCACAGCTTCACTGAAAGTTCTTCTAGATTGTTTTTTTTATGTACATACAGTATGAAGTATGGCCAATTGAGTATTATCAGTGAGTAAATGTGCACTTAGCTTGAACATGAAAAGAGATGTCACAGGCATTTGTTAAAGGTTACAGATTGCTACGGGTTAATTAATTACGCACGTTTTGATTAGTTCTGCTGGATACTTTCATTAGCAAAATGGGCTGATTAATGAACAGGGGATCTTGCTTGTGTGAAGGACATGAAACAGAGAAGATTGTATGAGTGCACGAAAATCACCTTCCTAGGAGACAACTACTTAAATGAGGGTGGAAACAAATAAATGGCTTAATCAGAGAGAAGAGGAAAACCAAGGGCAACATTTTTGCATTTATTATTGAACCAGATTTGACAGTTATAAAGAGACAGGGTAGCATTTCAGCCATTTATCAATTGGCTGCTTAAAGCAAAATGGCCAAGGACACAACATTTTATTATGCACACTAAAAATGTATAACTAATGCATTTTATCATTCACATATTACCCATGTAATATGCGTGTCTTATCCTACTGTACTTATGATACCATCACAAATAACCTATTTGAAAAAGTTGGAATTAAAATTAATAAGATATAGCAGATCACAATGTACTGTAGCTAGAGGTGACTGTGGTGAAACTTTCCTACTTTTTTTTCTCTTTTTTTTCTATTAGCTGTACCATTTAGAAGAAAACAAGCCAAGTAACAGAAATAAATGTTCACTCATCTGAAAAACATAAATGTAAAATATAATATATAATGCACAGAGGACTAATTGAATGAAATGATAAACTATTAAAAGACAACAAGCTAGTTTAATGTTATAAAAAAAATACATAAATAAAAATGCTTAATATCTGCTCTGAAATAAGAATATTCTCTGAATTTTATAATATAGCATGCACTTTGGGCATCATGAAATATGCATTAATTATACATATTAATGTGCAATTTTGTATTTTACCTTCTTTCAACCTACCCAAGTTTTCCCACACTACCCCATTTAAAACCAACAGATTTAAAACACTGTTGCTTGCTTACAAGAAACAGAAACATCTACCTTAAAGCATTTAGCACTGTTCTTTTGCCTAGATAGTGGAATGAACTTCCCATAAGTGTTTTTACAGCTAGGTCACAGGCTGTCTTCAAATAAGTAAAAGACCTACACCTCCATGATGTGTGCATATATACACATCTACAGTCATATACTTGTATATATATATATATATATATATATATATATATATATATAGATATATATATAGATATATATTTGTTGAATTATTAAATCTTTATAATCTTTATAAAGCTATATAATCTATATAAATAATTAAATCTGCTGATCTTGGAATTAGGAAAATACAACCTCAGACAAACATTCTTTTTACTATGTTCTTATTAATAATATTAAAAAAAAAAAAATATTAAGTACCAAT
>JAOVVB010000002.1:21302005-21315281 GCA_028570985.1 Heterobranchus longifilis | reverse complement strand
AGCAAGATCAGTTTCACCCAGGACACATCCAGCAGCACAGTTTATTTAAGAGGACAAAACTTTCAGACTGAGGACACGGCTGTGTATTACTGCGCGAGAGGCACAGCACTACAAACTCCCTGCAGCCCTGTACAAAAACATCTCTGTTCATTTTTATCTTTCTTCAGTACACGTATCCCCAGGGACGCCTGGTGTAAATTAACTACTAGGGCTAAAACCACTCTGTGTTTCAAAAAAACCCAAAAAAACATTAACATAATGTTTCACCTTTATTCTCAACATTAAGTTAATTGTTGTTCTGATGTGAATATACTATAAATCCATTAAGGTTGTTAAATTGGAGTTGTGGATATGAATGTTGGTCTCAGTAATGGAAACTACACACATTCAGCTCAGTACTAAACACACATCTGCAGGAAGAGAAACAAAGTGTAAATGTGTTGTTGCACCTATAGAGGGCAGCAGCTCGCTTCTAGTGAAGTAAAACTAATAAAACTTAATTTTAAGGGGAAAGAATTTCTGGAATGAGAAAATGCACAAGTATTTTCCTTAAAAAACTAGAATCAGTTTAACTGGGCTTAAAAACTTTTCAACAATTTTACATTTAATATTCACATGATGAATAGAAAGTACAGCTGTTAAACAAAAGAGAGAGAATTCAGTCGTTATTTGTTCATTATAAAAAACATGTTCCTCAATAAATAACATGCACCTCTTAATAATGGAAATGAATAACTCATAATTTTGAAAGTTACTTAGATGTACATACGCTAAACAACTGTAAACACTCTCATCCTTGGCACATGCAAAATCAAATTGTGGATGTTCATATAATAGACCTGTTCATATTATAGACCTCATCTTGTTAATATTTGCTCTGTATAAAAAGCAGCTTGAAGCAGCTAAAGCTCAGATTAGCTGACTGAATCTCAGAACTTCCAACCATTACAGATTTTGATCATGGAGCGAAAAGTCATTCAGGAGTGTATGTGCGTGCACTTGGTTGACTGAAAGTCTCTATCGGTAAACTAATGTGTGCGGGTGTGTGTGTGAAAGTCATCCTACACAGCAGCCCCCTCCCCACTTCCTTCTCTCCTCTCTCTGGTCTCAATCATGATTCTTTTCAAAGGTAAAGTGCAGGTTGATTTTGTTTATTTATAGCTTATATTTTTTAAGGGGAGATTTATGGATGCAGTGAGAGAGGACATGAAGTTAGTTGGTGTGGGAGAAGAGGATGCAGAGGATAGGGTTAGATGGAGGCAGATGATTCGCTGTGGCGACCCCTGAAAGGGAAAAGCCGAAAGACAAAGAAGAAGATTTCGAGAAGTACGCCATCAACAGTAACTGAATATGAAAACGATATTTGAACTCATGTTCTAACCAGATAAAAATATAGACTTAAATAGTACAGTATGTGTTTTATTCTGTGCACTATCCAGTAGCCTGACCATAATCCTGCTTTATTTTTGAGCTCGAGTATAAAACCATAATTCTACTATAATCCTGTACAAACTGGCCTCAAATTCACAAAAGAAATGCTTTTGTTTATAGAGACACTTCTTAGCTCATGCCGTCCACATGCTGTGCAGAGAGCGGCTTATCTCTGCTGGGGTCTCAAAAACAATAACGGAATTAATTTGAAATATGAACTTGTATGTTCATTGTGCATGCTTTTCATTATTGTATCCATTGTTATTAAGAGAAAATCACACTGGCATAAAAATGAAAAGAACCTCATTGAAACCCACAGCATCACAGTATTGCAGCCTCAGAGCGTTTCCTAAGAGAATGTCGATTAGGCTTCTATGTTAGAACGATATCATTGTATTTATACATGATGCTACTTTACACATCAACTTTGCAGGACTCTAGCGTTAGAAAGTACAGCATTAATCTTTAGGGGCACCGTGTTCAAGGGTTGGGACTGTAATTCTGTTGAGTTGAACAGCGACAGTGACTCTATCCTTTCTTTTTTTTTAGTTGTCTTATTCATTTGTTTTGTCTGTGGAAGTAGAACCGAATAAAATAAATGCCCCCTATTCAGCAGCACTCTCTTCTGACTCATGATTGTGAGAGGAAAAGACTCAGAAATATGGAAATTATCCTGGTGTGATGGAAAGTTTATTGCACTGAAGCCCTAAAGCTCTCAGAGAACAGAAGCTCCACTTAACAGGACAGATTACCCTAGTATGACTTATCATGCAAACATGTCCCTAAAGGAGGAGAGATTTTTTTTTTCTTCTTTGGTACAATGAGCGTGGAATGAGTCAACCTATTGAATGATTTGTGTTGGTTTTTGATCTCTCCAGTGTTAGGAGGCGCTTCCTGAAAGGCCCACCCCTTTTCTCCATCACATCTCTAAACATTAGATAAGTACAGTATACTGTATGCTTGACATTAGTTTCCTGTATTAATTTGGGATTCCAACCAAAGAGGCAGTGGTGGCTCAGGTGGTTGAGGCTCAGGGTTGCTGATTGGAGGGTTGGGAGTTTCAAGCCCCACTACCATGGGGTCACCACTGTTGGGTTCTGGGACCTCTATGCCCCCATCCCTCACAGACAGTGAACGCAGTGCTTGTCCCAAGCCTGGTTAGAAAATGGGAATGTTGTGACAAGAAGCACATGCAGTGTAAAACATGTGACATGTCTTGCAGAACAAATGATCTGATGTGGCAACATCTAGGATAAAAGGGACAACGCCCAAGAAGAAAAGAAAAATGAGTTAAATGGCAACAGAAAATGTTGTGAATCCTTGAGAAGAAAAAAGGTTTTCTCTTTTTTTTCCAAAAAACAAAGATTAAATAGGTGTCACATTTAACACTTTATAAGTAATTATAACAGTGGTGATGATTAAAAAACATGATTGAATATGTGTTTGTAATTTAAAAGTTATAATTTGATTACACCCTACCATACTCAGGGAGGAAATCTTTCTTACTTAATTGTACTTGAAGATTAAATTGTTTATGGCATAATTTTAAATCGGAAAAATTTATGATCAGGGAGAGAATCTATAACGGACAAGTCTAAAGTCCAGGCATTTTTTTTTCTTTTTCATATTTTGGAGTCCCAAAATTAAAATGTCTCAACAATTTGCTACACTACAATCAAATACAACAATCAGTGTTTGATTTGGTAATGATGTGTTTTGAAAGATAATTTTCTAGCTTAATTATTCACATTAGAAAAAAAGTCTTCCGTAAATTTCTACAGTGCATCTGGTTGAAAACATGGACTGGTTGAAATTATGAACTCAATCATGTAACTGATAAATGGAAGAATTCCAACGAAGCTGTCCTACTACTTTCATTTTATTTACACATCTTTAGCACAGAACACCTACAGTACTGACGTAAACAGTATTATTGTGTTACTGACTATTATAACAACGGCTAACAGTAACACTATGTGGATGACTATTACAAGTTTGCCATCGATCAATCACAGTTCATTATTCAAATACTTTTCTCACTAAATTAGATACAACAAATGGTTTAAAAGCTCATGGAAAACTAGGGTGAAATATGCCTTTGTTGAATTGCGGGAACTACACTGGGAAAAAAAAAAGAAGCTGAATCCAGTGTGACACGTTACTGCTCTTAAAAGAACAATCTGACTTGTATTAATGCACAGCAGAGAGAAAAACAAACAAACAAACAAACAAACAAAGCAAGCGACAGCCCAGAAAATAAGATTTTAACAACACCAGGAATGCACATCCTCTTAGCATACCATTTAAATCTGCAATCAGTACACAGCAAATGGAGCAAAATGTTATTCTGATTTGCCTCTGAAGAAAGAAACGCTTGAAATGGCAGGTTTTTGTTATTACAATTTCACATTTGCATTAAAAGCATTTTCTTTTTCATGCAAATGATTGCCCAATGACGGACCACATTCATGAGCATCCTTGCACTGGTCCATAATATCTAACATGCATTTTATTTTTATTTTTTTCCTCCAGGATTTTTATGGTATATATTTTTTCTGGTCATTGGTTGTAAACTAATCGAGCACTTTCTGTTAAAGTTTCTGTCAAGAATGCAACAGTATCATTTTATATAATTGAATATGTAAGCTATTATGGTCACGGTACAAAATCAAATGTGCATGATAATTTACAGCTGACTGGATTATATGTCAGGGTAGAGTGGCATTCAGTTGTAGCATAATTATTTAAAGTAAATATCTTTATTTTGTTAAATGGGTATCAAGCCAGGCAAAAAGGCAAAATGAGATCAATAATGAAAATAAATGAAAATATGCATATGTGCCCATAAAACCAATCTAGTTCTCCTTTGTTTTGCTGATAAATGAATATTAAATGAATGAACAAACAAATAAACAAACAAAAACAAACAAATAATAACTAAATCATCGTCTTTCAGCTGCTCCCGTTAGCTGTCACCACAGCAGACCATTCGTCTCCATCTAACTCTGTCCTCCACATCTTCCGTTGTCACTCCAAACTCTTGCATGTCCTCCCTCATCACATCCATAAATAAACCTCCTCTTAGGCCTTCCTCTTCTCCTCCTGCCTGGCAGCTCCATCTCTAACATTCTCCTCCTGATATACCCCTCATCCCTGCTCAGCACATGTCCAAACCATCTTAATCTGCCCTCTCTGACTTTGTCCCCAAACCGTTCTACCTGCACTGTCCCTCAAATTTACTCACTCCTAATTCCTCATGTTCACTCTTGTCCCTCCTAAAGCAAATCGCAGCAATTTCAGCTCTGCCACCTTCAGCTCCGCTTCCTGTCTTTTTGTCAGTGGTATCGTCTCCAAACCACACAACATTTTCCCTACCTTTTTTCATATTTACACACATGTATCCGTCTTGCCCCTACTGACCTTCATGTTTCTTTTCTCCAGTGCCTCCCTCCACCTCTTCAGACTAATCTCAAACTGCTTCCTATTCTCACTGCTCATCAAAATATCATCCGCAAACATATGGTCCATGGGGACTCTTGTCTATCCTCATCCATCAACCTGTCCAACACCCCTGCAAACAGGAAGGGGCCAAGAGTCGATCCCTGGTGCAGTCCCACCTCACCGTAGTAACCGTAGTGTCCTTGTGCATATCTTGCACTTGAATAATAAATAAATACACTCCCTAAAAGCATTTCATTAATAAGCATTGTTGTCCTATTAGAGTGAGAAAATGAGACCATTAATAATTTCTAGGATGGGGGTCCAGGTCTTGTGAAAGGACTTCATGAATCCTAATTAGGGTGATCATAATATTTCATCCTTTACACACTGTAAAGTTTATGGATTAAGCCATCATGTGTTGGAGGAGTGTGTTTATATTTAAGGAGGATCCCGTGTCTGGGCAGTGGGGTCTAGAAGGCATTAACACTTTGCATTGTAAGAGGCATTTAGAATGAGGCTGATGTCTACAAGTTGAGGTCTTGATTTCTTTGAGTGATATTGGTCATAGATGGAATAGGTGATGAATATTTTAGAAATTTCCAGTTTTCTTGGATTTTCATACGACTGTCTCTAGAGTTTATACATAGCTGTTTAGGTATTTCTAGAAACCTTATTGATAAGAGAAGTCAGAAGAGAATATCCTGACATGTTCAAGCTGTAAGAAAGAATGCAGTACCTTAAAGAATCAAATTCACAGCCTCGCCAAAACTGGACAGCTAAACATTTTATAAAGACCAGGTGACATGAAAGTGCTGATCACAAAACATTTTTTACTATAGGCCTGATCAGACTTGTATATTACTGAGTGTTTTATTTTCTTTGATTTGAAGCATATTACAATGACAATTGCAATTCTACCCCAAAATATCCCCAAAGAATTTTCATGAGGGTCACAACTGTCTTGAAAGTATTGGCATACACCCAAACATTAGCCATCGTTTATTCATGCATACTACAGTAGATGGAGATCCGTATTCTGGTTAAATATAATAACGTGCTATAAGCTTACTATATATTGCATTTTGCTGCTAATTTTGAGCACCTGTACCAATTCAGTGTACACCTGTACCAATTTTTAGGTGGTACAGGTGTACACTGGCACAATAACAGAGGATGCTTATGTTGTGAAATTATTGAACTTAACCCCCTTTATCCTTAAATTGCTAATTCAATTCCATTCCATAAGGATTTAATAAACATACACCTATGCTGTAATGTGTTTAGCACATTTATGAAATAAAGGGAAAATGCTTATGTATGAAATGTTTGCCCTTTCGTCTCTGAAAAATAGCTCAAGTTCATTCAGATTGGATGGAGAGTGACTGCAACGTTTAAGTCTTGCCACAGGTTTTCAATTGGATTTAGGTCTGGACTTTAAGTGGGCCATTATAACAAATGAATATGCTTAGATCTAAACCACTCCATTGTAGCTCTGGCTTTATATTTAGGGTCGTTGTCCTGCTGACAAGGTGAACCTCTGCCCCAGTCTCAAGTCTTTTGGAGAATCTAACAGGTTTTCTTGGCCTGTATTTGGCTCCATCCCCATCAACTTAGACCAGTTTCCACTTTTGTCCCCCCCCCCCATTGCTCTGTGAGATGTTCAAAGCTCAGGCAATTTTTTTTATAACCTAACCCTGCTTTAAACTTCTCCACTACTTTATCCCTGACCTGTCTGGTGTGTTCCTTGAGCTTCATGGTGCTGTTTGTTCTCTAACAAACTTCTGAGAGCTTCACAGAAAGCTGAATTTATACTGAGATTGAATTACCCACAGGTGGAGTCTATTTACTAATTCGGTGACTTGGGTTCCGTGGGATTTTAAGAAAGGGGTCTCAGAGAAAAGGGGTCTGAAGACAAATGCACGGCACACTTTTTAGATCTCAACCATTTATCATTTTCCTTCCACTTCACAATTATGTACCACTTTGTGTTGGTCTGTCACATAAAATTCCAATAAAATACATTTACGTTTGTGGTTGTAATGTGACAAAATGTGAAAAAATGCATGGGGTATGAATACTTTTGCAAGGCAGAAACCTGATCAACTGCATATACTGTATTTTTTTTCTGTTTGAAAGCGTGTATGTGTGTATTGACTGTTGTAGCATTTCTCTCTCTGCTTAATGATCTTTTTGTAAATACTGAAATGCATCATGGCTTCCAAATTCAGGGCAACCAGAGCTAGTAACAATTCAAAGCTTCTAAAAGAGAAATACTGTATATTACAGTTTCCAACAACAACAAAAAAATATTTTGTAAGAGATAACCATGTGTGCCTTACTCAAAATGAGTAAAAGTCTGAAAACAGTGTTTATTCAATTGCGTTCTATTCGGTTTATAATGCATATTTGTGTCTGTAAAAGTATTTTTTTCTCCTATTGTTGCTTGTGTCCAGTTTCCACCCAGCAGCCAGTTCTTCCCAGCTCATGACAGCTACCAACCAGAGAGGGCGAAGGCCATCACTTGCTTTCTCTGACACATGTAAGTCAAGTGTCACACCTTGTTCAAATTATGAAATTTAAGCTATGGGGTTTAGTGTGATGCTGGATATGTGCTGAGTATGAGTTTTTAAGTCTCCTGGCGGATTGGGGAGGAGAGCAGGTGAGTGCAAGTTTCAAAACACCTCATGCAGAATCAATAGGGTTCACAGTCCATTCACGGCAGGTCAAGTTCTCAAAATTTCAGAGCTCATCATGGTGGATCGTGGTGCAGTGGCTCAGCAACAGTGGATGGAATCTTCCTTGGATCATAGTCACGGACAAAAAAAAAAGACCTGTAACAAAGTCAGATTGTTACAGATTATACCTGATGCATAATATGAGATTCTGATGCATCGTACCACAAAGAAACAATAGCCAGAAACATTTGTTTTTTAACAGTTTAGTGCATTGTGTTTTTACATTATTTTGAGTACACACAACACACATGTAAAGCATTTTCTTATTCTTACAACCAGTATGATGTGCATGCATAGTTTCACTTATATATTTTTGATTTTAGCAAAATTTTCCATGAACACAAACGGAGAAATATTCCTCAAGACTACATTGAAAAGTACAAGAAAGTCTTCCTCTACAGAAACAAAACATGAAAAAACGAGGGGGAATCAAGACTTTTGTACAGTACTGTAATCTCTATTTCGATAAAGGTTCAACTTCACACTGAGGCTAAGAGTGTACTCAGATTAGTGATGTTTTAATGACAACTCTACTGAGAGCACATATTCAGCAAGCTCTGTACAGTAGATGATGGAACTTGGCAATTTTCTTTTTTCTTCATCCTTCTCTCCATTTCCCAAGAAAAGCTTTATCCCACAACATTTTTCCCTACATACTGCGATAAAAAATTGATAATCACATTGAAACTTTTTTCTCCTGAAATTTATCTACAATTCAATTAATAAAGTGACACTTAAAAAAAAAATCACTATTTATGGATATCTGCAAAACCCAGACATATTCACAGACTCAGGTGGGCCAGCACAATTGGTTAGACATCATCCACATGTACTCCATCTTTGCAGTCACCTCAAAAAAGAATACCTGTTGTATTATTTCTCTAAACCTCTACAAGGACAAATGGACTTGTATACCTACTAACTCCCTCTTGACTAACTACAGTGATCAGAGATGGCTGAGGAGTACACAATCTCAATAGATGAGTAGAAGTACAATTAATTATCAAAGAAATAGCATTTTAAATTATTTAAGTATACAATTATGTTATTATTAATAATAATAATAATAATAATAATAATAATAATAATATTATTATTATATTTATAATTATTGGACAAAAAGACACATCTGTGGACAAATTAGTTCTAAACAAAAATATCGAAATGAAAATTTTAATTCTAATCTACAGTATCAATTCCTCTTTTTTATGATACCCAAATGCCTTCCTTTCAGCAGGGAATTAATTTCAGTTTTTTTTCCTGATATTTACATGTGGTTGTTAAGCGACTTTTTTAATCATCTAATTTTTTTCTCTTCAGCGGCAGTGTCACGAAATCTGGCTTTGTTTGAGAGTTCATGTGCCCAAGCAGTGCTCATGGCTGTCCTCCGTGCAGCGATCAAAAGCACCATTCCATTTGTGCCTTTGAAGTCTCGGGCACATAGTAACGTGGCTCTCGCATGCCACTTCTGTAGTTTACCTGTCTTTTATTGCGCGGGAGAAGGCTGAGATCCATTAACAGGGATTGATCACTAGCTGTGGGCCCATTCCCGTAGCCCAGTCCCTTCACACACCTGCAGATGGGAAGGCTACCTACCTAGTGAGCCCTGGAAAGAGCGTGGAGCAATAGAAGATGTAGGCACACTCCACACTGTGTTGTTTAAAAGTAAAAGATAAACGAGCATGAACATTAGAGAGATTTCTACTAGAGAAAAACAAGCCATACTTAAGCTGAGAAAAGGGCAACTCGATGAGAGTCAATTCATAAGCACTGGACTGGTCAGTGCAACAATTTATAATATAATTGCAAGCAACAATGATAGGGCCCAAGCATTTTGTTTATATTTATTATTACTGTATATACATTATTTAACTTGTGAACATGAAGCAATATAAAAAAAAAAAAGTGAAATACCTTCATCTAGTGGACATTGTTTGGTAATGCAAGAGTCAGGCCAAAACCATGCCTAGTCACAAATTCTTGTAACACCATTCAGAATATTATAAAATCTTTTAGAGTTTTACATCAGCCATGTCTTGAAATTATTTTGAATGATTTTTAATCAAATTAGCTGAAAATCAGCTACAAAATATTAGAGATTCCTAAGTAAACACTTCCTGCTGCCAGTTGGTGGTGCTAGGACTGAGACTCACAATTGTATATACAAAAATAAAAAAATCCCTTTATAATCTTGCGTCCTTAATCCAAATATCATATATCAAATTGGGTACATTTTTCAAAACACCCAAAATAACTGACTTCCTGTTCAGCAGATCCCACGACATGGGGTATGAAAGTTGTTCAGCTCAATGAGATCTATATGTCTACCAGCTCTTATGCGTACATGTGCAAGTGAATATGTGCTGTGCAGCTAGATTTCTGACAAAGTTCCAGGGGGTGCTGTGAAGGTGCTGTGAAGGCCCTGCCACCCTGGCCTTCCTCATAATCACTTATACTCTCTACCTATAATATTTTTTTATATTATGTTCTTATTTAAATCCTTGCCATAGCAACAAGATTTAAATTATCCCGAATTGGTTTACAGTTTTAAATCAGCCATGTTTTTTTCATTATTTTGAAAAAGTTGTTTAGCTCACTGAGATCTAAATGGATACCGGGTTTTAAAAGTATACATGCAAGTGTGTATAAGGTATGCAGGAAGACTTTCCAGTTTTTGAGCATGGGAAGGTGTCCAAAAAGCCCTGGGTGATTAAAAAAATAAATAAATAAAATAATCCTTAGAAGAACAATAGGGCGCTGTGCACTACTGGTGCTTGGGCCCTAATAATAATCCTTAGAAGAACAAGAGGGCCCTGCGCACACTAGCATTATCAGCATCCAGTTCAAAAGCGAGCATCTCTGAAGGTTTGGGGGTACATAAGTGCATACGGTATGGCCAGCTTGCGTGAAATGTACTATGAATGCTGAAAGGTTTTAGTACAACATATACTCCATGGATGGCCTTGTGTCTTTCAGCAGGACAATACAAAACCAAATACTGCAGCTATTACAACAGCATGCTTTGTAATAGAAGAGTTTGGGTGCTGAATCTTTTACCTATAGAACATTTGTCTCATCATTAAATGAAAAATGTGTCAAAGATGACCATGAACTCTTCAGCAGATGGAAACCTATATCAGGCAAGAATGGGACCATTAAATTGTAAAAATTTCTCAATTTCTCTATGTTCTATTGTGAATAAAATATTGGCTCATGTATGTGATTTGAAAGATGTTTAGTTTTGTTTTATTTAAATTTAAACAACAACCTCCACATAGCAGGTGTGAGGATACACGCATGGGTTGCACCAAGTCTGATCCACGAAGGACCCCCTGCAACCCATAGCACCCAAAAGATTTGCTGCCAATGTCCTGGTGCCAGACACCAAAACATACCACCAGAGATCTTGTGGAGTCATGCCAAAAGGGGCCAGAGCTGCCCCAGTCGCACAAGGGTAACATTTGCATTGAAATGTTATGCCTGATCTGTGTATTTTTGGACTAAATCTTGACTACAATAACTGAAACAGCTGGATCCACCAAAATTATGTTGCGTATCAGGGCCACAATTTTGGAAGGTCTGGTCAAAACCTTCAATTGCTAAGATCAGTCATTTTGTCTAAATGTACATACAAGTGCTTCTCAATAAATTAGATTATCATCAAAAAGTTGATTTAATTTAGGTAAAAAAACTCATATATTTTGTAGATTCATTAATCACAAACTCATACACAGTTTTTAAAGTGTTTATTTCTTTTAATTTTGATGATTATGGCTTACAGCTAATGAAAAGCCAAAATTCAGTATCAGAAAATATGAATATTATTCAAAACCAATAAAAAAAAAAGATTTTTTAACAGAAATGGGGGACTACTAAAAAGAATGTACAGCTCTCAATAGTTGTTTGGGGCTGACAAGCAGCTGGATTTTGTGCCTCTCCTCTCCCCCGAGCCCCGACCAAGTATTGAGTGCTGGACATGTTCATACTTTTTAGTAGTCCAACATTTCTGTGTTAGATTTTTTACTATTGATCTTAAGTAATATTCTAAATGTCTGAGATTTCTTATTTTGGCGTTTTAAAATAACGGTACATCATAATCATTAAAATGAAAAAAAAATAAACACCTAAAAATATATCTGCCTGTCTGTGAATCTATATAATATATGAGTTTCACTTTTTGAATTGAATTACTGAAATAAATAAACTTTTTGATGAGTTGATTTATTGAGAAGCACCTGGATATATGTAGTTTAAGTAGTTTAAGTATACAAGTTCCAGAGGCATGCTCGTATATCAAAACATTCGTAAATCAAAGCGAATTACCCCGATAAGAAATAATGGAAACTCGGATTATATATAAACTCAAAAATATATATAAAAATAATTAATACAAAATATAAAGTAAAAATAAAACTAATTTATCTGCACTTTACCTTTAAAAAAAGTAAAAATAAATCCAGACAGATAAGTGTTTCCAATAGTGTATGTAATCTGCATATATGTGAAAGGGATGTCTTAGAGAGGAAGTAAAGAAGGGCAGAGGCTCAAATTTAAGCTCATTTCAAATTTAATGCTAGCTATAGGTCTCAAAAAAGTTGAGACAGGGGCATGTTTACCATGGTGCAGCATCTCCTTTTTAAAACAGTCTGAAGATGTCTGCGCATTAAGTTTATGAGTTTCTGGAGTTTTGGTTATGGAGTTTGGTCCCATTCTTGACTTATATAGATTTCCAGCTGCTGAAGAGCTCGTGGTCGTCTTTGACACATTTTTCGTTTAATGATGCGGCAAATATTTTTCATAGGTAAAAGATCTAGACTGAAGGAAGGCCAATTCAGCACCCGGACTCTTTTACTACGAAGCCATGCTGTTGTAATAGCTGCAGTATGTGATTTTACATTATCCTACACAAGGCTATCCCTGGAGCATATGTTGCTCTCAAACCTTTATATATTTTTCAGCATTCATAGTGCATTTCAAATCATGCAACCTGCCCATACCGTAATCACTTATATACCCCTTTATCAGAGATGCTAGGTTTTGAACTGAATGCTGATACGATGCTGGAAGGTCTCCCTCCTCTTTAGCTCCTTGATTTCCTACAAGAATGTCAAATATGGACCATAGAACACTTTTACACTTTGAAACAGTCCATTTTAAATGATCCTGAGCCCCCAGAACACGACAGCACTTCTGGACCATGTTCCCATATGGCTTTCTTTTTACATGATAGAGCTTTAGTTGGCATCTGCAGATGGCATGGCGGATTGTGTTTACCGACAGTGGTTTCTGGAAGATTAATGGGCCCATTTAGTAATGTCAATGACACAATCATGCCGATGAATGATGCAGTGGGCCTAAAGACCATGGGCATCCAATGGGCATCTTTGGCCTAGTCCCTTTTTTTCCTCTAGTTTCTCAGAATCTTTTGATAATAAGATTTGCAATATGATGTTAAGGAATGTTGTTTTTAAAAAAATTAAAGTATTCTTTTTATGTACTCTTTCACAGATTGGAGAGCCTCTGCCCTTGTTTACTTCTAAGAGACTCTGCCTCCCTAAGACATCCCATTTACAGCTAATCATGTTACAGACCTAATGTCAATTATCTTGGCTGAATCTTTAAAAAAAATTCTTTCTTTTTGTCCTTTGTTGCCCCATGTCATTAATACA
>JAOVVB010000002.1:21270709-21282852 GCA_028570985.1 Heterobranchus longifilis | reverse complement strand
CTGTGTCCCAATGCCGCACTGCCTACGTGACCGGACGTCCGTTCAGACAAATCAATCTGAGAATGTTTCCGGTTCACTCCTATTTATAACCCGCAGGTGCAGAAAAAAATAGAGTATTGTAAAACTAGTTAATACCTATTATTTTAAAAAGATGCTTGTATGCCTATGTTATACCCAGCAAAATACGAGCAGTGTGCAGGGCTATTGTTGCCCAGACATCTTCCTATTTGCCCTCTTTGGCTCAGGTGCCCCTCGAGAGGGAAAAATTTAATGTTGCATGTTTTATTTTGGTATTCTTTGTGGAAATGATTACTAGTGAATTGTAAATAAAAATCTCCACATGTGCTTCTAAACAATGCACAGCTTTTGACATTTGTATCATGTCAAGAAATAATGCCAAATGTAAATTATTACATCAACCAATCTTAAATAGATGGCTAACAAATGGGCAGCTATAACAAGTGTACATTCACCTGTTTTTACAAAAAAATTATTTAAAAAAGCGCTGATGTTAGCTTTAGCTGAAAAGTTAGCATTGTGATATGAACCCGACCAATTAATGTGGATGTTCACGCTTCTTCCCAGCATTCCCAGTGTCAAAAGCTGTTAGCACTGTTATTTTACATACTTCATTAGGGCTGTGATTAATTTTTAACCGGCAAACTGATGTAGCTGGTAGAAGTTTGCTTATAAGGTTTTTGCAATGGGTTATTATTATTATTATTATTACAATAATAATAATAAAAAATCTGGGTGCTTACACTAAGCAATGTACAATGAACAGTATGGGCAGTGTTCCTGAAGGATAACCTGGGTGCTATTCACTACAATTGTATATGGTTTAATATTGTTCATTATTGTTATCCAGAAGGTTTGTGCTACTCATGAAGAATGAGTATGAATCAAATACTAAAAGTGTATACCCTGTAAGGTATATGAAATTTCTTTTGCAAAATCTTATTTAACTTTTGAACATTTAACAATGTTCTAATTTAACATGATGAAATTTCTCATAAACTCTTAATGATTTAACTAGTTTTCTATAACAATTAAATGAAGCATTGTGCCATGTTTAAACAATTACATTTGGCAGGTGCCCTTATCAAGAACGACTTACATTTATTTTTATCTTATTATAAATCTGAGCAGTTGAGGGTTAAGGGCCTTACTCAAAGGGGCCAGCAGGCACAATTTGGTGGTGGTGGGTTCGAACCACAACTTTAAGTCTGATTGAGAGATGGCAGGGATAAGCTCAAGATACAAAATCATACTGTTGTTTAAACTTGTTTCCTATAAACCATCTGAAATAGTGTGAATATATATAATATGTAAAAAAATAAAAATAAAAACAGGATGTATGTATCTGGTTTACCACAACAGTCCTTCAAAAACTTTATGCATGTCTCTGCACCTAGCCCAACACATTGAAACACCGAAAATATCCAGCTTGAACCAAATGAGCTTAAACAGGACCCACTGACCTCACTGGCTAAAGTAATCTGCTAAACAAGAGACTAACAAACCTTGGTCATGACCCGAAGCCTCACTGACTAAAAAACTGACCTGTTGAACAAGAGAGTAGCAAATATTGGTCATGACCAAAGGATTCACTGATTCTGAATGGCACCAACTTCTAATTAGTAGATAATAAGCTTTTGTAAGAGCAGGAAGAACCTAAAAACTTCCACTAGAGAATTCAAGAGGCAGGTGTCCTAGAATTTCATAGGTTATAGCCTACCACTTTAAGACAATAATATGGTCGGCCAGAACCTTGCTAACAAATCAATGAAGTACTATCTGTGTGGAAGTAAGGTCACTAAGAGCTTTGTCAATTGAGTCAGCGTGCATATCTTAAAGTGGAGAAACTGATCAATGATTGACTATCAATATACACAGGGGAAATGCTTACACTACTTCTATCACTACATTACATTACTACAAGGAGAGCAGTTGCTCAGATTTAAGTTCATCACTAAACAGTACAGCGATGGCTGGCCCATGTGGTCCAATTCAATAGAAGCACTAGTGTAGAACAAATTAAAGAAAAGGTTAATGCTGGTTGTGATGGAAAGGTGTCAGAACACACAGTGCATTACTGTTATGTGAGCAAAAGGGGGGACCTACTCGATATTAGGCAAGAGGTCATAATGTTATGACTGATCAGTGTATTTAATACCAAAATCCTCAATGAACTGAAGCAATTTTGTAAAGATGAGGAATGAGCCAAAATACCTCCATAATGATGTGAGAGATTGAATAAAGTTGTACAGGAAATTATTACTTCAATTTATTGTTGCTAAACATGGACCTACAAGCTATTGAATCGGTTTTTTTAGTTGGCAAAAATAAATTTTGTGTTGTTTATGTGGGGTAGTATTTGCCTAATATTGAGGCGTGCTATGACCAGATGATTGTTTTTACACAAACACATAGAAGAGAGGTGTGTCTATGGGCTTACAGCCAGTGCGCCTCATAAAAATCTCCTTGCTTGCCTAAAAAGAGCCACAACTGAGACACGACGAGCAACAGGGTTATCATACCAACCAAAGAGGAGAACCTCTTGACATATTAATTGTCCCACAAGGAAAGGTAGACGCCGTCATGCACCTCGCACATGTGCATCCACTCGGTGGACACTTGGGGGAGAAAAACACCATCACAAAGATAAAAGACGCTGGAAGCTAAGGTGAAAATTTTATGTCAACGATGTAAAGGGCTTGTGTGGGTCTGCCAAAGGAGATATTAACGGACCAGTTGTCCCGACTGATAGCTGACATCTGCCGGCTGTTGCTGATCAAACAGCTATGCACTTCCGTATATCACCTGCAGACTGACGACCTGGTGAAGAGATTCAACCAAACGCCAAAACGGATGCTGTGGTATGTGATTGACGTCGGATGAAACTGCCGGCACAGCTTCACGAATTCCGCCCAGGTGATCACATGCTTCTGCTCCTCCCAAACACCATCTGTAAATTCCTCGTCCGCTGGCAAGGGCCATATACCATCATGGAACGCATCAGTCCTGTGAACTAAGGTCTGCAGCAGCCCGGAAAAAGAGAGTGCACTGAGCTGTATCATGTAAATATGCTTAAAATGTGGATTGAACTGCTGAAACGCGTCTCAGCTCTCACTGCTCTCTCATCCCCAGCTCTAGTACGTGAGACGGTACAGCGAGGGGCAGATCTAATCACAGCACAACACCAAGTCCTAAATGAACTTCTAGGTCAGTTCCAGGACGTGTTCTTTCACACACTTGGTATGCCATGATATTAAAATGTTGCCCGGCGTCATCATTCAACAAAGACCATAGCGAGCCCCGGAGGCCCATTGCCATGCCATAGAAGCTGAGGTTAAAAATATGCTTCAAAGTGGCATTATAGATAAGTCGACTAGTTCCTAGTCCAATCCCATAGTGATGGTGCCCAAGCCCGGCGGGTTGATCAGTCTTTTGCAATGAGTTCCGCTGCCTAAATCAGATTCACAGTTTGACACGTACCCTCTACCGTGAGTGGATGATCTAATCGACCGACTTGGATAGGCTTGCTTTATTTCCACATTAGATTTAGCCAAAGAATATTGGCAGGTAGGCCTGACACCTGAGGCAAAAGAAAAAACTGCCGTCAGCATCGAACAAGGACACTGGCAGTACCGAGTCCTCTCCTTCGGGTTCCACAAAGCACTTCCCACCTTCCAATGCCTGATGGACATAGTGCTCCATAGTCATTTATTCAGGCGATTGGTATGAGCAACTGCATCACCTTCAGAAAGTACTATGGGAGCTCAGGAAAGCCGGCCTGACTGCCAATCCAAATAAATGCTACCTGGGGTTGACTGAAGCACAGTACTACAGTACTTGGGTTACTGGATCGACTAAGGGATCCTAAAACTACAAGGGAAAAAGATTGAGGGGTTCCCATCTCTAACATAAAAAAAAACAGGTCCGTGCTTTCTTGGGACTAAGAAGCTATTATAGGAGCTCTGTGCCTAACTTCTCCTCTATTGCAGAACACCTCTCAAATCTCACAACCAGAAAGGGTGCACTGGACATGTAAGGCAGAGACAGTGTTTGAATGCCCAAAAACCCACCTCACCAGTTACTTCTGTCCTCCGAAACCCTAACTTTGACAGACCATTCAACGTGCACACGGATGCCTCAGAGACAGGGCCTGTAGCCATCCTCTCGCAAGACTTCAAAAGAGTAGTGTACCTGATCTACAGGAGTAGGAAACTTACACCAGCAGAACAAAAATATGCGACCATATAGCGAGAGGCCCTTGACATTAAATGGGCGATAAAGAAGCTAAAATACTATCTAGCTGGGTGGCACTTTACACCAGTCACAGACCACAGTCCTCTACAATGATTGGCAAGGGCTAAGAATACAAACCATTGCATCACACGCTGGTTTCTGGTTCACTACAAGATTTCTTTCTCAATCCAACACAGGGCTGGCACACAGCATGGAAATGGTCTATCTAGACGACGCACACTCTTCTCATCAAGGATGATCTCAAAGCGGGGGGTGGGGGGGTTCTGTGTCAACGGGCTTACAGCCAGTGCGCTCTTAATAAAATAACCTCCTTGCTCTCCTAAAAAGA
Organism: Heterobranchus longifilis; assembly: GCA_028570985.1. Classification (NCBI taxonomy): domain Eukaryota; kingdom Metazoa; phylum Chordata; class Actinopteri; order Siluriformes; family Clariidae; genus Heterobranchus; species Heterobranchus longifilis. The sequence continues at coordinate 21,278,252 of JAOVVB010000002.1, read as the reverse complement.
GCCATACCCCAGACACGTCCAGCACCAGGGTTAGCTCTGCGACATTTCACAGAGGGGCAGGGCATTGCAATTCACTGGCATTGGCCACTACCCTCTACCAGTTTGCCACTCGCTATAAAAGGACCCCAGTGGTGCATGTTGGTGAGGTGGGATGTCAAATAAAGAATTTTTATACTGCTTTCCTCTACAGACTCTGATGCCAGTGAGAGGTATTACACACTCCCCCTACCAAAAAGAAACCGATGCTCCATCGCACCTGCCTGCTCGGCTCGCATCGCCTGGATGCCGGCCCTCACCCCTTTCACCTAACACGTAAAGGCAATAAATACACGAGTGAGAGTATGTGGGGAAAAAAAAAATTTGTAAAATAAAAGCGCACGTGTTCACCACATCTGTGCATCTACGTGTTTGTGATTTGGGTGCCCACTACAAGGCTTTACAAGTGGGTACTAGCTTTTACACATGACTGTATATATACAGTATATATGTGTGTGTGTGTGTGTGTGTGTGTGTGTCTGCGTGTTCCATCCTCTATTTGAGGAAACTGGTTGATGCTACCGGTGCCTACAATAAAATGCAAACATTTGCTTTTTACATTTTCCCATGTAATAAAGTACTGTACAAGGACGTTGGTTTCAATAAATTTGTATTAGAAATATGGACTTTTTACCTATTTTTAAAGACTAGTTCCTTTTTACCCACTCTGTCTATCAAAATAGGAAAGTAAAAAACAGGCAAAAGAAGCTATTGTATGCAAAAATAAACATCACTTAATCATCTAGTATGCAACAAAATTTGGCAAGCCGTTTGAATAGGTCAGAGGAGTGACTGGCTAGGTTCTATGCATACAAAAGACAGGAAATGCACTAATTAATCTGATTATTGAGACTGGTATTTAAACTAGATCATGTGACACATAAGCTTTCAGAGAATTCAATGCTGCACTTGACCCTAAATTCAGAACTCCAGGAGCTTCAAACAAATTTAGTTATTGCTTTGAAAATGAAAAGTGTACTCAGAAAGCAATAGCTGGGTGTATTGATAGGACTCTAGATCGGTGGGAGGATACCAGAGTTTTTATAATCCTTACTAGCATCAGGTCTAACATGAAACAAAGTGAAGGGGATCCAGATAGTGTCTTGCTAGTTGACTGCGATTTGAATCAGCATCAGATTCTGACAATGAAACTGCCATTGTATGTCATGATAAGTAACCTGGGAAGCAAAGCCAGCTGGCTAGCTAGTGATTTAAAAATCCCACATTTATTGCTTGTGTGCTACCTAGCAAATATAAGCTTTAGTATTAGGACTATATTGATTTTGATCAACAACTTCTGTAGCTACCTTATAATTTTGCTGTGATTGCAGTATTTTCTGATTTGTTAAAGGAGGACTTATTTAAGATTCTAGCACAAGTTATGTATTGCCCACACTGCATACGTAGCTTGCCCTTAAGGATGCACTTAAGTTTCCAGTGCTAGCAATATCATTAACAAGACAAGGTTGCTTGTTCACATTGTCCAGAAGTCTGCACTAGCAAATGGAGAATGTTTAAAAATGGTATTTTTTCCTCATAAAAACCGCTGCATAAAATACATTAAGGAGATTAAAAACAATGCACGTTTCAAGTAATGAAAACCACAAGTGTCTTTTTCATGCCTGATACACGGATAAATTAACCTACTTGAAGTGGTCATTGGTAATTTTCAAAAGTGAGTATGTCAAAATAATTTAATTGAAGTGAGGGCTTGTGTGCATTTTCAAATCACAAGGCTTCTTTATGATAATGACCATTCATAATGAATTTTTTCTGTATGGACAGCGCTTATGTATTAGCTCGTCTGTGTTTATGCATTATTTACATTTGGTTAGAAGTCCTTCAGAAGCTCGCATTAACACACTTTGTACAAGTAATTGGGCTAAAATAGAGAATCTTCGGAAAATCTTCAGAGACAGTCAGCCTTTGTCTGATGTTGTGCCAGCATTTTGAAAATTGAGGCAGTGTACCTGAGTGAAAAAGCAAATGGCACCCTTCCTCCTTTATAACATACTCACACCAGGTGATTCACACCATTACTGAGCATTTTTGAACCCTAAAGTCCAGTTTGTTAGACAAGTGTAATCACTCTATACTGTGCTCAGACATGGTTCGATGGCGAGCTTGAAGAGGTGGTGCCCAAGCACGGACATTGAATGCTATGATGTCAATTATGCAACTACCTCTTTTAATATTTGGGGTAATATCAGGTCTGGTTCTCACCGTATTGATGAATGTGAAAATCTGTCCCTCAACAATTGCTGCCTTAGTAAAAATCTTCTTAGCCGTGCTAAGACCCCAAATTAATCACCAGGGTAATAAAAACTTTAAATATTATGTGCTATGGAAGACTGCTTTTCTTCTCTTCAACACAAAAAGTCACATCATGATGATATTAGAATGCTCAGGCCAGCATCAAAGGTTTGCCAGCTTTCTGGATCCCACTGCTGAGAAGATTGATGCAGCATCTGCTGCAGTATCTCTCATCAAACCAAGTTTTCCCACTGGTGCATACAACTCCAGAGACGGTGCTTTTAAAAAAGGCAGAAGAGCTGTTTGTTCAAAGTTTGTCCTGTTTGACCAAGCAGCAGTAAATATAACCACGCCACACCAGACCAGACCTTTAGGTCCATAAAGCCACAAGTTCCTTGCCACAAAAGATCCACAGAGTGAGTGACCAGAAATCATGTGGCAGGACTAACAGTGTCTCACAAGAAAGTTAGAAGAAGTTAAGCAAAGTATAAGTTTTGTTACATCACTCTAGTTTTGGCAACTGTAGTTTGTTGACTGTGTATCTGCAACCAGCAACTTTGTATTCAGTGTGTGCACAGATGGATCAACAAAATGTTTTATGCCTGAAAATATGTACATACAATATTATATTTTTTCTCTACATAATCGCCTGGGGCAGGGCTGGCTCAGTGAGTAAGATGTTGGACTGCTGACCAAGAGGTCCATGGTTCAAGCCCTGACACTGCTGGATCGCCACTGTAGGACCTTTGAGCAAGGTCCTTCACCCCCCAAGTGCTCAAATACAAATCGGGTGTAAAGCTGGCAACTCGACCATGTAAATAACTGCCACAGAAATGGTGAATGTACATCTGGTGCCTGATATACCGGGTGATCCATACATCCATATGATCCCCTGCTACACTAATGCATTCATCCCAGCATTTCAGTAGTGCTTGGAAAGCATCAAGGTAGAAAGTTTTTGAAATGTGCCGGAGACATGATCGGACGGCCTGCTTCATGCACAAAAAAAATGTAACATGGGGATGATCACAGCAATCACTTGTTGTGGCTTTATTAATATTTATAATATTTACAACCTATGCATGTTTCTGTTGGAACGTGGGTATTTGCCATAAAAAAAACAACAACAACACTTCTTCTTTATTGGCTTTATATTTGTTTTCACCAATGACCTTAATTCACTCTCTTACTCAGCTGTCTGTTTGTTGTCCATTCCACCACTGTGCCCTTTACATGAACTCTCACTATACCACAGCTTCACATGTGGGATTAATGTTACCTGTGTTGCAGAAATAGCAGGGCCACATCTTGCACGTCTGCAATAATTTCTTATACCCTGTTATACATTTATGTAGTTTTAAATTATTGTCAATACATGACCTTCTATACGGTAAGTCAGAAACTCTTTAGTATCTATGCAATAGTGCAACAATCCTAGTTCATTACCATGTTATTCTTAAGGACATGTAAAGCTTAGAGCCCTGATTAATGATATGCAAAAGCATCTTAATTGAGAAATAAAGCTTCACCTTGATGTTGACTAGACTACTTGCCATTCCTGCTGCTCAGCAGCGCATGCTGTGCTTGATTAAGCGTAGACCCATGTCCCAAATGACATGCTCTACTAACACTCACTTTATGCATAATGGCTTTAGTGGAGTACTCCAGACCTCCCACAGCAGATCAGAGTTTATTCCCTGATCCCAGTCGAGCTGGCATGAAATATTATGACCTGAGAAAGGTTGCATGAAACCCAATTTGTATTTTTCCTCCTAATGTTTCCAATTCTCCAGTGTCTGCTTTGGACATTTCATTTTTCGGCAGTATGTCCCTTGCACCATTGCGGACAGGTTTTCTCTTCATATTTCTTGAGTAAGTCTTTAAATGAATGCAAGGACTGGAGTTTGAGAAGCCCCTTACACTCTGTTGATAAGGTAGACCGGATCACAGCAGGTGAGAGTGGAGAAAATTGAATGGCTGCCCCGTCACAGCATCAAATGCCTGTCCCTACTGTACAGTATGTTCTTAATACCCATTGGTGTTAAACCCTTGACATAGTCACATGTGCTCTCAGTAGAGTTCTGGCATGTGAACAGCTCAATTAAATTCATAGTTAAACCCTACAGTACTTGAGCCCATACCAGCTTGGATGACTATTCCATATTTCATGAGAGCAGAGTTTTGCCCACACATCTAATTCTGTCCTTCGAGAGTTACTCAAGGTCTATCACACAATTTATCTCCAGGTCACTGGACAAGCTCTATAGGAGTACAGATGAACAAAGAGATGCTATGCAACCTTCGGTTTGTCCAGCTTCCTGAACCTGAAATATGAGAGAATTATCTCTTTTCTGAATTATCAACACATATTAAGGAAATATACCATTTCCTAATGCATGCAATTTCATCCAGTTTTTCCATAACCTTTGAGCAGCTCTTCACCTTGTCACAATTAACATTAAGAAATATGGGCACCAGTTGCATCTATCATCCAACTCCGCTGGGACTTGGTGGGAACAATCAACTCACAGGTGTGCCCTAAATGCACATCTTGAAGAAGGTTGAGGGGGAAAAAAATGTAAAAAACCAACAAGTTATTAGAAGTTAGAATTTCTAAACTTATAAAGTTATGCCATTAATAAATCATAAAGCATCTGTAGCCTGGCACTGTTACAAGTCAATAAAAATATTAAGCCCTGCTCTAAAAGTCAGTCTTGAATATGAATAAATCAATAATAAATTCCATGCAAGGTGCAATGTTTTAGCATAACAGTTTTATGTAATCTTTAATAAGACTGTCTGAGTGGTTTCTTAGCATCCAGGATATCTTTCTTTTATAGGCTGACCTGATCTCCAGATTGGATATAACAGAAACATATTTCAAAATGTACCTGGTAGGCCATTATAAATGACTTTAAAGGAATAGTTTGGATTTTTTCAAGTCTGTCTTAAACCACAATTGGCTAACAGGAACTATTACAACAGGACGGCTATTTCCAGGGAATGAAAAGAGTTAAATTTGTACTAAATACACTAAAACTTGGAAAGATACAGAGTCGATTGAGCTCAGTGGGACTGCAGAAGCTACACATAAGTCTCAGTTGAAGTGTTGGAATGCATTTTTGCACAGAATGAGAGTTGTGGAATTTGGCTCCGGTTACTTACATTGTACTCACTCTCTGGGTGACAGACTTTCACGGCCGGTGTTCACAGCAGGAAAATTTATGGTATGCGCCAAAATATACAGTGCTGCAACTCGCGCATCTCGAACGGGCATTGGCATTTGTCATCGGGGCATGGCTTCAGACACACGTGTTCCCAGTAGTGAAAAGGAAGTTGTGCTGTGCATTTGTTGATGGAAATGTGTCTCTCGATGGAGGAAAAAGTATTCATAGTTGAATATTATTTCTGCTCATATGGAAGTGGTCATGAATGGAGACCAAATTTGAAAAAGGTGGCAGAACAATTCCTTCCCATACCCGTCCCATCCCCCCCCAATCTTACACCACCTGACGCCTACTTGTGGGGAATGTTAAAGGAGAGTGTGTTTTACTGTAAGGATCCGGATTGAGAATCTGCATGAACGATATACTGTAAACACTGTCTACAGTGAAGCGGTGCACACACACTTCGAACACTTACATTATGCATACTGTGGTAAATTAACACGCTAATAGTGTGTATGTTAGTTAATTTTTACGGATGAAATTATCAGGAAGGTTAGATAGTTAACTGTCTGTTTGCCCAGATCTGTCAGTTTGTACAAACTGAATTCCAGAAAATTTAGGACTTTTTAAAAAATTGGATTAAAATGAATACTAAAAGACCAATGTTTCATTCACAATATAAAACAGACAACATATATGATTAAGTAGGGAAATTTTACACTTTGATCCTCCCAATGAGCACATTTCGAATTTGATGCCTGCTACAGGTCTCAAAAAATTTGGGACAGGGAAAAGGGCTAAAAAAGCAAGAAAAGATTTAGGTTAATTGACATCAGGTCTGTAACTGTAGCTATAAAAGGGATGTCTTAGATAGGCAGAGACTCTCAAAAGTGAAGTCAAATTGCAAAGGCTTAGCAAATCTCATCAGGTACAGTGCATAACATCAGAAGATTCAGAGAAACTGGAGAAATCTCTGTGCATAAGGGACAAAATCGAAGACTTTTGTTTGATGCCCATGGTCTTAGGGCCCTCAGATGACACTGCATCACTCATCGACATGATTGTGTCATCAACATTACTAAATGGGCCCAGAAATACTTCCAGAAACCACTGTCGGTAAACACAATCCGTCGTGCCATCTGCAGATGCCAACTAAAGCTCTATCATGCAAAAAGGAAGCCATATGCGAACACGGCCTAGAAGCAACATTGTGTCCTGTGGGCCGAAGCTCATTTAAAATGGACTGTTAGAAAGTGGAAAATTGTTCTATGGTCATACGAGTCCAAATTTGACATTCTTGTTGGAAATCACGGACGGCGTGTCCTCCAAGCTAAAGAGGAGGGAAAAGTTCAAGTGTGTTATCAGCGTTCAGTTCAAAAGCCAGCATCTCTGATGGTATGGGGGTTCATAAGTGCATACGGTGCATACGGTGTGGGCAGCTTGTGTGTTTTGGAAGGCACTATGAATGCTGAAAGGTATATAAAGGTTTTAGAGCAACATCTGCTCCAGGGAAGGCCTTGTATTTCAGCAGGACAATGCAAATCCACATACTGCAGCTAATACAACAGCATGGCTTCGTAGTAGAAGAGTCCAGGTGCTGAAATAGCTTGCCCTGCAGTTCAAATATTTCACCTACTGTATAGGGAACATTTGGTGCATCATTAAACCAAAAATACAAAAAGACATCAAAGACGCCCACAAACTCTTCAGCAGATGGAAATCTATATAAGGAAAGAATGGGACCAAATTCTAACACCAACACTCCAGAAACTCATAACCTCAATGCCCAGATGTCTTCAAACTGTTATGAAGTGGTGATGCCACAGCATGGTAAACACGCTCCCGTCCCAACTTTTTTGAGACAAGTTGCAGGCATCACATTTGAAATGAGCTCATTTTGTGCATAAAATTGTAAGTTTTCTCAGTTTAAAAATTTCTGTCCTATTGTGAATAAAATATTGGCTCATGTGATTTGAACGTTTTCTAGTTTTCACTCACTCATTCTATACTGCTTTATCTTGTATTCAGGGTCGCGGGGGCCTGGAGCCTATCCCAGGAGGCTTAGGGCACGAGGCGGGATACACCCT
>JAOVVB010000002.1:21255021-21270609 GCA_028570985.1 Heterobranchus longifilis | reverse complement strand
AATTGTACTACACGCCACAATTCCTCTGCATTTCTTGGTTTTGCCTCAGAAACAGCATTTTTATTGTCAGGCCACAAGTTTTCTATTGGATTAGGGTCTGGGGATTGGGCTGGCCAATCATATGTTGTAATTCAGAATAGAACGTGCAGGGTGTCCAATGCATTTATGTGATTTAAATTCAAAGTTATTATATGGATATGGAGCTTTACTCACTTTTTTCAACACACTTCTATTATTTTGAACACCACCGTATGAAGACAGGAAAGATGTCATTTTTGCCAAATCAGTGTACGAGTTTATGCAAGCTAAATCTCTAGAAATATCTAACATGAATATGTAAAAAAAAAAAAAAAAAAACAACAAACTGCTTGTTGACATGAAATTAAAGAGAGGCTTTCACTCACAACCTTACAATGAGAGAGAGAAAGAGTCTTGAGAGTTATTTCTCTATGTCGTGTTGAGGATGTGAAGTGAGCAGGTGCAGCTGGTGTTGCTCTGATTGCCAACATCATCTTGCCGAATTGTAATTATCTCACTGCTTGAATTCTTGGCATGCTAAAATGGCTGTCTGGGAAATCATTTTGAAGGAGAATCTGGGCAAATGCATGAGCACAAGGTGAGTGGACGGCTTGCATGAAGATTTGAGAGTGTATACTCGAAGCGAAGTAGTATTGCACCATTAGCAAGACCAGTTTTTCTTTCCAAGAGAAACTGAAGAAGCATTAACCAGTAACAATTTTGTGTGTATTGGTTTCACGTAGTGAAAACCTTTGAAATTTTATATGATATTATACAATATGATACTGTATGTTTCTAAAACTTTTGTATTTAAAGACCCTATTGTGACTGTACAGTAGCATTGTGGCATCACTGACATTTTGACAGTTGCCACCTTGTTGCTACCACATACTGTAGTTATGCATCAGAGGGAAATCTGCTTTTTTTAGGAAATCATTCTTAGCTAGAAAGCTTTTAGACACCATTAGGAGGATTGTATTTGCTCCTCTTTGTTAAACTGGCTCACTTCCCAAAAGGACATTTTCCATTCAAACTGAAACCATACAAAAAAAGTTACTTTCTGCCTGCTCAGGATTTCTGCTGATAAGTTACGATCATCAGCAAAATATCCACCAAAAGGACACATAACAGAATGACAAACAGGAAAAATAACACTGACTTTGGGACAAAAAGTTACCTAAACATCAAATCAGCACAGTGCCGAGTACCGTCTCTGTTGGCTGTTTGATAATTTACCACTTTCCAGTTTAATGCCGCTATACTGAAATCTTCCTGAACTACATACAGTAGTACATACAAGGAACTTGACGACTGTGTCATGTGCTGCCAAATAACATACAGAAAAACCTAATGTCAACTGCATCCTAAAAATCATCTAATCATTTAACTTTACAGTAACTTCCATTAACCTACAATAGTGCACTGATCTAGGCATTTTATTAACAGAAAAAGCTTAGAATTCTATAGAAATATAACTGTGGCAAAATTCTTCAAAGTAAAAGAAGCAGCATGTTGAATTACATGAACTAAATAAAAACTTGCCGCAGTAAAAAAAAAAAGTTTCTACAATTTGATCTGAAAGAAAAAAAAACACTTACAATGATTGTGATTTAAAACAATGCAACATAATGTGGTTGTATATTTCACATGAAAATGTCATTTTGAGCAATTCAGATTCAATTGATCTTACTAAATTGCTGTAGTATTCAATTGTTAGAAATACCATCTTCATTATTTTTCAACAAATTCAGGCTGCCAAAATTGAAATTTTCAAATTAGGTTAACAATATTCAGGAACTGCCGGTCGAGTGGCAGAAAAAACTTTATGCACTAAAATGCCCCCTTTGCCACAACATCCCCCTAATTGCTATTTTCAAAGCAAAGCCAGCGTGCTCTTTTATTCAAACATGATAGTGATGGTTGTCCTTTACCCTGCACTCAGTAATGCAAATACAGTCGGGTTCTGTTACAAGATGGGACTTATTCTCTCAACAGCAACAACAACAAACATGCTGTTGCCACTTTGTTGAATTTATATTGCTTTAAAATAAAGGTAACAGTAAGGACTTTGTAATAAATAAAAATTAAATTTTTATTTTACCATCCTTATATGCAGTGAAATTTTTACAAGGAAAAACAAATGAGTATTGTACAGTGGTAGACAAAAGTGAAATTCAGTGTTTTATGATTTTATTTTATTTTTTTAAATAATGAGTCAAGATAATAAGAATAATTTATTTTATGCAATGCAGTTAGGAGTTAAGCTCTAAACTGCATTGCATGAAATTGCTCCACAACAATCAATATTTAGAAGTCATTTATTCTTCAAAACCTGGGCATGGAGTCAAAAAAGACGTCTGTAGTGTTCTGGTGTCACTCGTTCAATCCATTCCTGCTTAATTGCTTCCTGAAGATCATGCACAGAAATTTGCCAGAGAAGTTAAGGAACTTAATCCCATCTTGTTACTGAATGCGACTGTATTTGCGTTACTGAGCGTAAGGGAAAGGAAAACCATCGCTAGGACATTTGAGTGAACTCTTAATAGAACATAACTCTTCCTTTTTCCTCTCTCTGGCACCAAACTGGCAATCCAGCTAGCAGTGCTGAATTCTGATCAGCAAGTAGACTTCTACCGGATGTAAAGACTTGAATTTAGACCTGCATTTTGTCATCCTAAATATTAATACCTGGATATTGACAGCCTGAATTTGTGAAGTTAAAAAATAATGAAGATGATATTGTTAACAATTGAGTATACAGTATGGATCCAAAGTCTATTCATAGTTCTGTATTCTCATACAGAAGTGGTCGTGAATGAAGGCCCGAGTTTAAAAATGGTGGCAGAACAATTCCGAGAGAGATTCGAATGATAAAGTTATGCTGTCTATCGTTATGAAATTTCGCCGTGCTGGAAGTGTACACTGTATCAACATTACGTGATTAAATCGTCTACTTTTGCAGGAGTCTGCAGCCACCTTTGTTCCGCGATGTGTTTGAGAATCTGCGTGAACGATATGAACACTGTCTAACAGCGATGCGGTGCACACACACACACACACACACACTTCAAACATTTACATTACACATACTATGGTAAATCAACACGTTAAAAATGTGTGTTAGTTTCTTTCAGGAGAAATAAACTCGTAGGTGGCAAACAAGGTAATATAACATTATGGTTATACTGTATTTTCAGGTCAGTGTGTTTGCATTGAATCTGAAATGCTCAAATTACATTTTCATTTGAAATCTACAACCACGATAACCTGCAGTGCCAAGTTTCAAGCTGAAAATTTTTTATTTCAACGTTATATTTCTTTCTTTTTTTAGTTCATGTCAACATGCTGTTTCGGTTTGAGGAATTGTGCCACTCTTACACCTCCATAGATTTCCATCCACCTAGATTTCTGCTCAATTTCAGTCATGTTTATGCATCTGACTAATTGAACTCAGACATGTTTCCAAGACAAAGACCTGAATTTAGTCACAAATACCCTGTCCATGACCTCAGGAACAGATTACGGATATACCATTTGATGATGTACTTTAATATACGAGGAGTACTATGAGGTATATTTTGTGTTTAATTTGACTATTAATTAAGCAAAGACTTTAAAAGGAGGAGACTTTTCACAACCCACTGACCTTAAAGCAGCAAATTAGAAGTTTGAAATGTGAGGAGCTTGACTCTGACATTTTTAGGGCAATAAATTTTTTTTTTTTTTAAATATGGTGGGAAGTAGTGTGGAAGTATATAAATATACGTAAAAAGGGAGTTTGACTCTGAGTGTGCAGGCTTGGCAAGCTGATTCAGACTTTGGCAATTAAAGCCAAACTAAAATAAACTGGGACAACATCTGAGATCTGAAAATATGGAGGTTTATGTTTACAAGCCTTTCACAGACACACTCGTACAGAGCAACATATACCAGTGCTTTGTGGTTTCTGTCAAAAGCCTAGTCTCATGCTAACACAAATACATACAGGTCTTGGCATCAAGCTAAAACTGTTATAAAGAGGATTTGGTAAAATTAGCCAGTGCAGCAACAAAAACAGCACAAGCTAAAACTCATATAGGTCTTCAATGAAAAGGTGAATCTTTTTTCCCCCTAGATGGCCAGTCACCCAATTTGGCCTGCCAGGCCGTTCAGATCAGACAGAGACGATCAGGTTGACTTTCCTCATATTGGAAAGTAGTGGCTCGAAGAGAAAGTGGACAGTCGGATAGATAGAGATTCTTTCTACCTTGTAGGCAAGCACCACTGATTTCAATTTGATGCCAGAGCTACAAGATGGCAGTTTAGGGAGCACAGCGGTAGGGTGATGAAGGAGAACAAAAGGTTGCATGGATGCATTCTAGTACTGGGTTGCTTATAATGTTATATTTAATATTGCATCAAATGGTGCAGTAGTGGCTCAGTGTGTTAAGGCTCTGAGTTACTGATTGGAAGGTCACGGTTCGAGCCCCAGCTCTGCCAGGTTGCCAACGTTGGGCTCTTGAGCAAGGCCCTTAACCCTGTCTGTTCAGCGGTTAAGGCATTGGACTACGGTTCGAAAGATCACCACCAAGTTGTCCATGTTGGGCCCTTGAGCAAGGTCCTTAATGTAAGTCGTTCTGTAGGTCTGCCAAATACCTAAATGTAAATATGCATGGTGTCTGGCACTCGGTTAGCGGTGAAACCTTTGGGGCTCGTTTGTCCAGTGCACAGATGCTCGGTCGGATTGAGATCTGGGGAATTTAAAGGCCTGATCAACAACCTTCAGCCCGGAGTGTTCTGATACCTTTCTGTCATGGCTAGCACAGATTTTTTCTTTTTTTTTTTTTACAGCATTTTGTGCTGCATTTGCTTTTCTGTGAGATTGGACCAGATGGGCTACCCTTTGGTCTCCATAGGCATATTTGATTCTTGGGGGGCACATAATCCTGTCACCAGTTTAAGATAAGGTAGAAAATATTTTTTATTGCAATTGAATAAACACAAGATTTATTTTGTTGACTCTCATAAGCAGCAAAAGCAAGATAATTAATACAAGTTATTAGTAATGGTTAAAATAACATTTGAGAAAAGTTTTAAAAGTACACAGTAGACTGTTTGGTCTACAGCAGTCAATAATCGGTATGTGTAGTTTAGGTAGAGGGGGATACAGGGGATACAGCTCTGGGAAAGGAGCTTTAGATGGCACAATAGCTCTTTCTTAATGGCAGTGGGGAAAACAAGTAGTGTTCTGGGTCGGTTGAGTCTATGCCGATGCTTTCCTTTTTAAGCGCCAGCATACACAGCATCAAGGTCTCGAAGCACAAAACCCACTGTGCTGCTTTCACCACATGAGCCGAGTCCATTTTGTTCTCTGCTGTGCAGTGGGCAGGTCACATATGGAACACTGGCAAAGGATACTCTAGATGGTGCTAGGAGGAAAGAGCGGCTTGTTTCAGCTTTCTCTGAAATGGAAGGTGAAGAGGGTAAAGAAGACTGGACTGTGCACTCATGTTTAGGATGAGAATTGACAAGTTTTTGTTTATTTATCCTGACATTTTGTGGTCTGTGCATAATAAAATCCAGAGTCCATGAGAAGAGTGAAGTGGGTAATCCCAGATTGTTGAGGTTGTGTCTAGTTTATATGGGATTATAGGATTGAATGCTGAAATCCACAAAAGCATCCAGACGCATGTGATCAGATGCTCCAGGTGTTATGAGATGCAACTGAGACTGCATTCTCCATAGATCTGTTCACTATCATTAGCGTGACTACATGTGTGCCACCACCGTCCCTGTACTATGTCGTATAAATGTTTGGCAATTTTTTTTTTACTAGCTATTTCTATCATTTTATTTGGTAGACACAAAAACTCCATCTTCATTTTGTACATTCTGCAGTAACGTGAGATATCAGGGACTACACAGCTGCAGTGCATCGGACACCACTGTGTAAAATGTCAGACACTGAGGGGGACGTCATAATATGAACATTACACTCCAGCAACTACAAGGGAAAAAATGAATGGCTGCTGCTGAGGAATGCATGTTTTGTTTTGTTTTTCTTTCCAGCGTAGTGAGTGAGATGGATAGCTTTACTCCAGCACTTCTTTCTTTAGTGGAAGTATCTCATCATTGTTATTCTTTAAATGTAACTTTTTTTTTAGGGTCAGCAGTTTGCACTCACCTCAAAAATCCCACCAGGTGCTCATGGTGATAGCAATTTAGGAAATAAAATGTGAGATTCATTCTTATGGGCTAATTCATGCTTAAAGCTAGTGCTGAAATAATAACCATTATAATGGATCAGTGTAATATCATTTTACAATATGTATAATGTAAAAGTGTCAGGTTTGCTCTGCATAGCCAGTTTATTCCTATTGCTGGTTTATACCTGCACTTTAAAAATATTTGTATATAATAATAAAATATAGTACAGAAAATGTTGACTTGATGTGCAGAAGGCATAAAGGCAAAACATCTCGAAATGCATTGAAGCGAAGGCAACAAAACTCAACGGCCTCAGCAGAATCCACAGATACAGCACTCTCAAGATGCCTTTTTGTTGTTAAATACAGGAATGCAATATAAATCTTTTGAACATCCATACATAATATTAAAAAATTACTTCCTGTCTAAGATGAAAAGGGCACAAATATTCTAAAAAGGCATTATTATTATTATTATTATTATGTGACTAAGTGCTCATGAATATTGTGCCTTGACTTCAGGAAAGTGCGTCCATACCTAAGGGTATGATTGCACCTGGGACTAATGCAATCTCTGTTTGTTATATTTAATGTGTATAAAACATGCTGTAAATCCGCAAGAAGCAGGCAATGATAGAGCTGCCAAGACCTAAGGAAGAACCAAACTAAACAACAAGGTCTAAAGGGAAAAAAGAAATTCCATCATCAGACAACTTTAATAAACAAAATTCAGAAACCTTGAACAAGCAAGCTGTGTAAAGTGTCTTGTTACGTACACTATATACAGAGTCAGGAAAAAAAAATGTATACGCAATTCAGGAAAAGAAAGACATATATTTTGTATATTCATATTTGGATATTAAATGTATTGCTTTACATTATATATTGATATACATGATGATGATAATTATGATGATAATAATAATAATAATAATAATACTGTTAATAAGTAAATAAACACTCCCCAAGGTCCTGTGTCTTGCTTCCTGACACAGAGGCTGCAGAGTTCGTCCCTTGGGCAGGGTGGCAGAGAACTGGCACAACATCCTCGAAGCCAGGCAGTGCAAGGTTCTCTAGACAGAATGGCTCTCAGCAGGGTTCTCTATGCAGACTGGGCCCTCAGCAGTGTTCTCTAGGCAGACTGGGCCCTCATTTGTGATAACATGAGACTCACTTGCTTCTTTTTTGAGCTGGGCGCGCTGTCTTTGGAGAATTGCACCCTCTTCCAGCAGGGTTTGCATAAGCTCCTCGTCCCTCGCAGCACGGCACACGTTTATCTCCCTGATGAGCCCCTCAGCTCGGTGTTGCAGATAGACCTGCCGCCGTCGATACTCGTCACTTTCTGCCCTCCACTGACACTCAGTCCAGGGTTCCCCCTCACCCTGGTCACCGCCACTCATAGACCTCCTGGCTCGCTCTGAGATGTCACGCCGGACTGCCCGCTAAATCCGCTCGCCTCGGCACCAATGACGTCACATTAAATGTAGAACTCTCAAAATGAGCTTCTGCTTCTTCTTCTTCTTAATATTATTATTATTATTGGTCACAGAAACAACTGAAAACAACCATAAAGACAAGATCATGTGTATCTGTGCTATTTCTTTGCCTGTGTGACCCATTTTTAAAATTGTTTGCTCAGTTTTGTTTGTATAGATGGATAAATAGAACGAAAATTCAGTTCATTATATTGCCTAAAGATTGTGCTGAAAAAAGAATGTCACTCTATACTACACATTCCCGATCCCCATATACATTTATTTTAAAAAACAGCAAAGCAAAAAAATGTCTAAAATGCATTTTAATGCCTACGAATGAAGGCAACACAGCTGTTCACTAATCATTACGTACCATATGAGACTGATTATTTTTGGGTACAATTTAATAGAATAATGTGTTTCATATATAACATACATTGCAGCTGCCCCACCTATTTACCCTGATCACTTTTCATCTGGGTTTCCATACCCCTAACCTGACTGATTTTATCCAAATCTATACGGTTCAATCACAAGAAAATTAGTACTACTCTTGCTGTCACTGTTCATCTCTCAGCCCTGCTTACACGTAGTAACTCCAGAGTCTATTATCTATCGTTAAGTGTCCCACGATCCATTTATCCCAGCAATCCATTATCTTGAGGTGCAAACTGCATTATCTACATTAGCCTTGTAGAAAGAAAGAAAGAAAGAAAGAAAGAAAGAAAGCTTGGTGTCTTAGCTTTTGAAAAGAATATAAATCCCAGTAGTATGTGACTTAGAAAGTGACTCCGGATGCATCCTTAAAGAAGAAAGGACACTAAAGAAAGTCTAGTCTCATATCCTACATACTTATAGTATACAGTATGTTCTAATGACTGGAGTGTGCACACTGTTTTCAGCTGATTCATATCGTCCAGTCCCCGAGGACTGTCAGCATGACAGCATGTTGTAAAGCATTCAATAATAGGCTCTGCTAAAGGCATGAGAAATAGAAACACTGGCTTAGTTAACTGACTTGGGAAAGATGGCTTTGGGGGAAATTTCTTTCCAACGCCCTTTGAAATGGGGTCAGAAATCTGCTGTGTGAAGCTATTTCACAGAGCCGAGGCTTCAGTTTATTAAGCCATCTGTGAAGGCACAGGAGTTAATATCTTTCTTCATCATTAGTTCAGGAGCTGCACACTGAGCTGAAACATTGCCCTGTCTACCTGAATTAATAGCCTTAACATACACAGGTCTATGCCTAGGTTTTAGTAGTATACTTTTTTTTTATTATTATTATTATTGTTGCTGAATCATTACTATAACATGGTTGTGATCGCAATTTTCCTCCCAGTGTGATCAGTACTGAAGAGTCTGTTTAGTAAACACTAATCATCAAAACAGCTATTTAATTATAATTGGAAATGACAAATGCAAGGTCACTTTTATCTGCAGTTTAACACATGATTTTTTTTTTTTACTAACATGCCCCACTGTGCGGTGCAATTTTGGCTTTTAAAAGTGCTGAAGCACTAAAACCAGGAACTAAATATAATGTGCTAGAGCGCAGCATTTCACTGTCGTTACAATGTTATTTAAAGCACATAGGACTTTGCAGTCAAGATATACACATTGTTACTGTATTCCAATGTATCAGACCATCATTAAAAAAAAAAAAAGAAAAGCAACAAAAACGGCAACATTTGTCTCGGTTAAAGTTGGCTTTGGGGGAATTTCTTTCCAACGCCCTTTGAAATAGGCGTTTTTAATAAAGAAATAAAAACAGATTTGTACATACACATACATGTTAGATGCATCTGAACCCTGACCAAGCGTGGCCAGATATGTCCTTCCGGCTATACACTTGTTTATTCAATTAAATCATGTTGTGGCCATCTGTTCACCCGGTCACATCTGTGTACAGTGGCAGAGTGCTGTGTATTCTCACTCTACGACTGTGATTGTGCAAACGATCACCCCGAACACCACACATGACGAATTAAGCTGTGTGATTAGCTTTGACTTGACTACGGTAAACAGTTTTCCTGTTTGAGAATCACCCTAAAGGTAACAATACTGTTGCCAGTTTGGATGTTTTCAATAATGTCCTTCACCCATTTTTCTTAATGCAAAAGAACAAAATGGTGATAAATGCATAAAACAAACAAGAAACATAAAACAAAAACTGAATATAATTATATTGAAGGTGCCTTCTCACCTTCAAATGATGTCAGTTAAAAAATAAAAAATAAATGTTTGTTTGTTAAATAAAAAATATTTATTGGTGTTAGACAGTAGCCTATATTAATTTGGCCTGTTTGATATTATTTATCTCCTTTTAAGGAAAATGACTGTCATTCACCATCATCTTTATTTATATAATGTTAACTATATGATACTTTATTAAACTTAATGTTATGTAAGTTTAATTTTGAGTCATAATATTTTTTTCTATTTTTTGATGACATAAAAAAAAAAACTCCCATGTAAATTTGCTATTGAAATTGGTGAAACTTGAAATAGGACTGGAGTAATTTTGTACAAGTCAAACCAGGACTTTTGATAACAAAACACACTTCTGTGAAAGTCAAAACATGGATTTATTTCTCTATATAATCCCCTGCTACACTAATGCACAGTCATGATCGGACTGTCTGAGTCACGTCTGAAACACTGGCCTCCCAGGAACTCCTTTAATGGACCAAACATGTGGAAATGACTTGGAGCAAGGTCAGGATTGTACGGCCGATAACTCCAAGCCGAGTTCCTGTGGTGGTGTCCGTGAATAAGTGTGCGTTCAGTTCCCACAGACAGAAGTCAATTTTCAAGAATCAGGCGTTCCACTCACTGAATGTTCACGGGAAGGACTACAAAGGGCTTCAGACCACCCCATCCGGAATCAGCATTCATGGACATACAGCCTTCTTTAAAACATTTTGCACCGTTCAGATGTTTTACTAAGGGTCTCATCATACGCCGCTTTAAGTCTTCTGTAAATGTCAATTGGCTTTACGCTTTCATTCAGTATAAATTTCATCACAAGGGTCAGTTTGACTTCCTTTTATATACATAAGTTTTCTTAAAGATGAATCAAACTTAACCAAAAATAAGCGATTTGAAATGCTGATCTTTTTTTAATTACTTAAAGAACTAGTACAAAATTATTCTTCGGTTTGTATCCCAAAAGTCGACTGAAGAAGCTACTTGGATGAGTAGTCGACCTTTTCTTCTGAACAAGTCCAGTTCTCATGACTTAACTACCAGATAACCTCACCTGGATGGCTGAGAATCTTCACAGAATAATATACAGAACTAGTGTTTTTGAAAGCTCTACTACATTTGAAGCACCTGTTCCTTGTGGGATTATGCATGCTCATTAAGAATTACAACCTCAAAGATTATCCTATAAAATGTACAAACTTCCCATCATGGCGTTATCTGACATTTAAACATACTGTATAGCCACTAGAGATTTCCATTTCCTGAATACTGAAGTGTTACCATAGTTACCACCTCAACAGGTTCACCTTGTATATACCTTTATTACCATCACCATATATAGTAGGACACACCTAGCAGTATTTACAGTGTGTATCGTTATTGTTTGTGGCATTTGAATGTTTGTATCGTCTTTCATTATTATGTTGTGGATTAACCCTTTTAAATCAAAGTGAACTCATAGTGCTTGTGAAGTTTTCTAAAAGCCATAGAGATGTGAGGATGCAGGATGTCCAGGATGCCTTTGAATTTAAATAACTGATGCATTCAGATACGCTTCTGGTCACTATATGGTCGGGTGAGTAATTTTACTGACAAGTAAAGTAATTTCCAATGTTGCGGAGTCATCAAAACGCATGCTTCGTTGAAGTTATATTAGACACTGGATTTAGAAATAAAAGTTTCATGGCAATGGTTATGGTCTATACTGAAGATCCATGAATTATTCATAATTAGGTAAAATTAATAAATGTGCACATACTGTATGAACAGCAGACCAAGGCTTAACAAGTCATTTTAGGCATCATCGAGACTTTTATTGTCATTTCAGTGGCATCATATCCAGCTGGCACGGTACAAGATTCTTCCAGGACCATTGAGCTACATAAAACAACACAGAAGTACCTGAGGCTACACATAACTAAATTATACAATAACACAGTGCTATATAAAATGGATGAGTGGAAGTGTGTACAAACAGTTCACAACAGTACAGTCACTACTATAAAACAAAATAGGGAGAAGAAAAAAATAATTTTTATAACCTCAGTTAGTTTTCCATGGTATTGATGTTACCAGGGTGTTATACTGCATACAGCCCGAGCGAGAAGAGACTGATTACAAGAAGCTCCACTTCATTTAATGGGACAAACTGTAAAAAAAAAAATTGTGGTTTTATTCCCCTCAAGCTATTTATACGTACATTTAATACTTTGGTTCTGATTTATTGCTCAGTGGTCATAAGGCTTTAGGGCATGATCTTATAAATAGTGAAATTTTGGAAGAAAAGAAGAAAAAATGGGCATTTCACTACTGGCAAAACTACTCGAGGCCACATTCCACTAGGTTCATTGATTTTGATTTTTCTGTTTGTTTGTTTGTTCATTTTTCCTGTGGTGCCATCACTCAAGCAGCCAAGAAAAATATATTTTGGATACAGACTATGTCAACATGCAGGAGTAGCTGCAAACCAGAAGTCAGGTTCATACAGTATGAGAAGATTTTTGGTCATGCAGCCGAGCTCAAGATGTGCATTTTTGCGATGTATATAACCTGTTCAAGTATAAGAACAAGTGTTCCCACCAATAAAATAAACTACAGTGCTCCAGCCCTCAGATGCATTTCTTTTACACCACTTTCAGTATGAAACAAAATTATAACAATAAACGTATCGAGACAAACTCCTTTGTCAAATGCCTCTAAATACAACCAGACATCTAAAAGGTTGGTGAGGGGGAAAAAAATCAATATCAGTAAAACCTTGTGTGAGCTATGAAGAACCTACTGTAGTTCTAGGCAGCTAGAAGATGCCAGAAGAGCGTAAATACCCCTTGGAATAGAGTCTACATGTCGCTGGATATGTACTGAAGGGATGGACACCATTTCTCATTAAATACATGTTCCCTGTGGTGGTGTTTTGATGATGTGGTGGAGAACGCTGTCTAGCATACCTCATAGATGATTAATTAAGGATCTGTTGAGTAGAAGGATCACAACATATTATGTACCATATCATTAAGCAATATGAAACAAGAGGGAGTGCTGTTGTACTGAAAATTAAGTGGTTGTAGGAACAAGGGCGCTGGCCGTGTGCTGAAGAGATCACGGCCGTGCTGATATTCAGCACAACAAGACAACCTCGAGTGTCATAATGCATTTATACAACAATTCTGCAAACATCATTTATTATTAACAGATTGTAATTCATTTGCTTAATTACCCAGTTATGTTACTTACACTACTGTATATTTTCACTTAATTCACGTCTAACATCTGGGTTCCAGTGTCGAATGACAAACAGCATAAAATGGAAAGCTAGTGTGCTATGTACTATGTTGTGCCCTTGATCAGGGGTTATAAAGGGATTTGTGATTCAGCCTTGTGTTAGAAGCTAGTTAGCTTTGTAGCTCATGTCAGCCATGAACAAAACAACACAGAGGCAATTTGGAGAACTTGGACGCGATTATAGTTTTATTGTTTTGGCATGCTGTTTAAGATGACATAATGTGATAAGAGGTGTGTTCTTGCTGAAAGTGCTTCTGTGACTGGGTTTGAATGTGGGTTTATAATGTTTGATTATACTCTGTGGCTCTGGTGTTCTGGGAATGTTCGGTTAAGTTCCTGACCTATTTGTATATTAAAGTGAGACAAATGCAACTCCTCAGATCACTATAGGGCCTTGTTGTTTGAACAACTAAATTTCCATACTCTTTAATAATTGAGATAAAGGACATGCTGTGCACACTACTTTTGGAGATTAACCGGTTATGCTTACTGAACATTGCTGTGTTTGCTGAGTGGATGCTGCTGTATTATTCATTTGCTAGGGGTATAAGCAAATAACCCTGAAACCTCCAAGATCCTCTTAATAAGGTTCATAATTTACATTGTGGGTGCACAACAGTGGGTGGCAGGATCCCTGATCCACACACACATACAATGTTCATTGTGTGCTCCCAAAACCATGGTGGATTGGCCAGACTAAATTCGCCCCTGGCAATTGTCCTTGGTTTATTCCTGGTTCACAGCCATTGTTCCAGGGAAGGGCTCTGAATCCATCTCAACCCTGACCAGGATAAAGTAGTTGCTGAAGATAAATGATTGAATGAAAGCACCAATAATTGCCGACAGCTCCATAAATCAAATTCAGCAGTGCAGTGAATAAACGACAGAAACAGATAGATAGATACAAGCAGCAGGGAGAGAGAATGAGACGTAATTGGCAGCTCTTTGATAACGAAATACTGATGAGAGAGTGTTGGTTGATGATGGCTGGGAGTAATTGTATTAGCTATGATAGCTGTAGATAACTGTGGTTACTTATAAGCCTTTCACCCAATGGCCAAAACAGCACTTTGTAAGCTTTACAAATGCCAACTGATTGTAACTCTCAACTTTTTTTCAGAATTTTACATGTCAGTTTTAGTCTTAGTCTGATGCAACATGGTGGTGCAACATCTGGGATCTGATTATGAACTCTGTTTGTTGTCTGTGAATAATCCTATACCTTTCCCTGAGTTTTTTTTTCCCCCTTTTTTAGTTGAGAGAAGAGTTCTTCTAGTATTAATAGAGTTATAAGTAAAAACTTTTCTAACTGATGCATCATACATGTTAAGGTTAACCCAGAAGAGCAATCATAGAGGTTTGATACGTAGCCCTATTCTTAAAAAGTCTAATTTACTCCTGGTTTAAAATGGATGTTAAAGTAGGTGTGTATGGTGCTTGAAATGATTGCCTTATCCAGGGTGAATTTCAGCCTTTTTTGTTTATTTGTTGGGGATAGACTTAGGAACTATTGTGCGAATTGATTACTGAAAATGTAGGAATGGATAGAAAAATTAATTCACGTAGGATTATAATTAAAATACGTTTCTATACTAAGAAAGTAAGCTTGCAAAACTAAAAAGTAAAGCAATAGGACTGGATTTAAATTATTTAAAAAGTGCATGGTTGATTTTTAATGGTATTCTTATTTTTTATTTGTTTTTCAACAAATTTTAGGTGTCCATCTTTATTTTCATTGATTTTGTGTTTAATAAAGAAAAAAGGGATAAACCAGTTATCTCATTTAAAGATGAAAAAAAAACTGTTACTTTGAAAAATAACAAAGCCTGTAATTAGAAAGATCCTCATGCAATGGCAAATATGCAAGTTAACCATAATTCTGGCATTTGCTACTTCTGTGGTTTTAATAGCTGTTATTTACTTTAAAGTAAGATTGCATCCATTATCATCAAGGAAGACGTCAAGAAAATGAAACTGTTGGCTGAAATAGACATTTTTGAGTACTCATCAGATTGCTCTGGTGTCGTCGTTAGATTTTACCATGTGTAGTGGCAAATTATAGGGTAGTGTTTTTAAAGGCCAGCATACATTCTGACTTCAGTTAGAGCAGTTTTTTTGTTGTTGTTGTTGTTGTAAACACATTTGAGAGTACCTGAGGTGAACCTGTGTACTGTAGGTCGCATGAATAGGAATGTCCTCTTGAAGTGTGGTGTTAAATTGTAGAGCTTAACCCTGCATCCAGAGTTCAACAACGGTCCTTAGACAAACCTTTTTTTTCAAATTAGAGTATTTTGTGTTATTTATTCTAGTCTCATCTAAAGCTTGAATTTCAGACATTAAAGTGGTCCTATTATGCCATTTTAAAGGTTGCTAATATTGCTTAATGAGTCTCTTAAAACAGGTTTACATGTATGCAAGGTCAA
>JAOVVB010000002.1:21237835-21253331 GCA_028570985.1 Heterobranchus longifilis | reverse complement strand
ACGCACGCACGCACGCACGCACGCACGCACGCACGCACGCACGCACGCACGCACGCACGCACGCACGCACGCACGCGGTTGCCTTTTGAACACCAACATGTGTTACACCTGGGATTAGCTAGATGTTTGTGAGATCAAATGTTGTCCATCATCCCCCATCCTACTTCCTATTATCTCTAATGTGGAGAATAATCCTCTTGTGGAATTAATCTCTTTTGAATAGCGTTTGTTACCACGCTGAGATAGAATTAAAGCTCTTGTTCCACGTGTGTGTGTGTGTGTGTGTGTGTGTGTGTGTGTGTGTGTGTCTGTGTGCCTGTGTGTGTGTGTGTGTCTATGTGTGTGTGTGTGTGTCTGTGTGTGTGTGTGTGTGTGTGTGAGCAGGATCTTGTTTTTGCAGACTGACCAGACAAGCTTTGTAAATCGAGATTGAGGTTTTTAGTGATAGACAGTGGTCTAGGAGTCCTGCAGCCCTGTCCCAAACTGTGTGATGCATAGTGTGTGTGTGTGTGTGTGTGTGTGTGTTAGCAGGAGAGGAAAAAAAACATTTTGCAGTGGTGCAAGCTTGCCCCCTGCTGGACCAATTAAAATTCTCATTACAGGCGATGAAAAGATAAAGAGAAGGAGCCTAAATACAGATATATATTAATTTCTTAACATAAAAAACATATATATATATATATATATATATAATTATAATTGGAATCTATATAATTGATACATGTTTATTAATAAATGACTTAAATAAAATTATTTACTCTATAAATGTTTACTTTGATGTCTATGAATCAAGATTGGCAGATAATTTTCTTCCTTGAAGTAATAAAGTTGTTTGGGGTCTTAAACATAATTATAAAAATAAAATTAAAAAATTGTTATTTTTCATTATGTTTCCAGATTATGTAAAAAAATTCTTAAGGAGGCTTTTAGGCTGAAAATTCTCTCACTCACTCACTCACTTATCTTCTATACCACTTTATCCTGTATTCAGGGTCACAGGGGCCTGGAGCCTATCCCAGGAGACTTAGGGCACGAGGCAGGGTACACACACACTCACACACTCATTCACACACTACGGGCAATTTGGGAACGCCAATTAGCCTAACCTACATGTCTTTGGACTGTGGGAGGAAACCGGAGTTCCCGGAGGAAACCCACCAAGCTGGTAACCACTACACCACCGTGCCGCCTGGTAATGTAACATCAAAATGTAAAAGCTACACAATAATAATTTAAGCTACACAGAATAACTGTGTGTGTGTGTAGTAATAGTTGTGTAATTGCCCATCACTTTGCATCAGGTCACTTCAAATCACCCTTTTGTTGATTCCTTTTTCTATACAAGGACATAATCTTTAATTTGTTGCATAAAATATCTCTGAATCAAGCTATTAAAAAATATGGCATTCATTATCACTACATGAGTTAAATGCATCTGAAGCTACAGCAGAGAAGCAGTTAGTAAAAATAAACAAACAGCACCAGCATTTAACTCCTTTCAGTAGCTTAGAAACAAGGAAAATCAAAAGCAGCATGAAACTGGGTCTGAAGTGTGTGGTCTCTGATTGCTATGTACGACTGGGATCCAAGCATCGGTACCAAACGGTTGATTGGCAGTCAGCCTGCATGCTCTCTGAAGATGAAGTGGAAACCCTTTGGTCAAGATGAGGATCTTCCACATTATCAAGCCATTACACTAAAGTGTGTTGCAGGTCCTTCAAACTGAGACCAAAAGATGTGAAGTAGGGCACAGTTTAATGGGCTTCACTAATTGAAGAGGCAAAGGTCTTCTGTCTTAGTAGAGATGTAAGACCAGCGCTGCATTATGTTGCTGATTATCTATTGGGAGTCTTTGATGCCTTACTCACTTCATATAGAGGAAATTTTATTTTTTTATCAGAGAGAGAGAGACAGAGATGTATACATTTTAGTTTTAATTCACCTGTTTTTTGTCTTTAAATCCAGACAATTTTTCTGTTTTCAATTGCTATTCTGGCTTAATCATGCAGATTTCTGTTTTACAAAATATGGAGGAGACTTCTAGCCACAGAGGCCTTACAGACGCTTGTTTAGGCCATTGCTATTTTAAGACTTGACTGCTCTACGTCATACCTTGCAGTCTGTTTCTAATTACCATCACATCCTTGTGACTTCTAGAATGCACTTCTCCAAATTTTCCTACACAACCCTATTGAGATGCTCCTCCCACTGGCTTCCTGTAACTCCCTATATCAGGTTTAAATCGCAGATGGCTTGCCTTTACAGGTAGTCCCCGACTTACAAACAAGAACCGTTCCGGGAGGATGTTCACAAGTCCAATTTGTTCTCAAGTCTGACACAGTAATTCTTATACACCTTTGACACGAATATACAATGTAAAGCATACCAATAGACTTGACTAAATCTGTCCACTTTCCCCACATTGCCATCATGTGTCCAAAAACCTCTGTGTCTTCCAATCACGAGGGGAATCTTGGATGCCATTTTGTCTCAGAGCTGTTTTCCACTGTATTGGACTGTAAACTCTATTTTGTGGAGGATTTTCTAAAATTAGGATTATTCACCATCAGGACAGCTTTAGAGGACAGTTATTTTTTTATCATTGTGCCCCCCCATATACACACATATAAAATATACCAGACTTTAAATATTTTATACATTCACTTACATAATTGTAAATATTGGTATCTGGTGCACTGCGGTGTCTTTTTTTCTACACGTGAGCTACTTCCATGATTTGTTGTCATGCAATCTGTTTGTATCTGCGGAAATTTGTAAGTCAGGGACTACCTGTAAAGCCAAAATTGGACCATTACCTCCCCAACACAACCCTATTGATATGCCAACCTTTGGGCATTTATCAAACCCCACTTCAAATAGCACTTTGTTATTAAATCTATTAAAAATCATCAAGTTTTATTGTAACAACATCCCTAACTGACTTTTGTATTTAATCTCAAGCCCATTCCCTAGTCTATAATGAAAATCGTGCTACAATCTAAGAGGCATTTCAGCGTGTCACTCTGTATACGGGCATCAGGAACAGTTTTCTCAAAAATGAACGCAATTGCTTGTAATCTGTTACAGCAATACAATGACCATGTATGCTTGGAGTGTTAAATTTTTCTTTAACATTTATTTGATAGAAGTTTCGGTCATGGTATCTACCTTTAAGTAATATAATATACAGTACACATAGGTGATGTTTCAATGGTTTCAGTGGTTGTGTATTGTGCTTTGAAGTTCCAACATGTCAACATTGAAATCTATGATAGAGTTATAGTCCTCATTTCTCTGATAAACCAAACACATCTGGATGATTTTAGTGTTACAGATGCTAAGAGTTAATGAGCTTCAGTATGCGTCAACAGGCCACAATGAGCAATGATACTCATTAAATGAATTCTCATTTTATATGGAAATTTAACAGCTGTTTGTAAAACGTCTGGATATGTTTAATGGTGTAGGCCTCGATATGTTCGTGTAGTTGATTAATGCTTTTGTTACATTCATATTCTATAGGCGAAAAAAGTGGATAAACAGATTTGGGGTAATTGAATAACATTTGTGTCACGCTGGTGTAGCAGTTAGCACCGGGTTCGATTACCACCTCGGGTCTGTGTTCATGGAGTTTGTATGTTCTCCCCATGCTTGGTGGGTTTCCTCTGGGTACTCCGGGTTTCTTCCCACAGCCCAAAGACACGCTTATTAGATTAGGCTAATTGCCATTCCCAAAACAAAAAGTTATTGCTGTTACATTTATTCAATTTCATATATTCATTATGACGTATATCTGACTTGAGTCTGAACAGATCAGCTCCTAAACTGACCCTCAGGTGCGTCACATGATTTGTTCAAGCTTGCTGTAAAAAGGCAACGATATTCAATCATCGCCAGTTCTTACGTTCATTAATTCATTGCTTTCTTTAAATTTTGCTTTTAAACTTTTTTTTATGATTCTAGTCAGATTCTTTTTATGGCTATTTTTGGTCATTTTTTTTTTAGATCTGTTCAAAGACTGAGCATTCAATTCAATTAAATTCAGTTTTATTTATATAGCACTTTTCACAACGGTTATTGTCGCAAAGCAACTTCATAGATTTAAAAAATATGGAAATGAGTACTGTATGTATAAATCATAATGATCCTATTGTCCCTGATGAGCGAGGGTGACGGTGACGGTGTTGAGGGAAAAAACTCCCTGAGATGGCAAAAGGAAGAGAAACCTTGAGAGGAACCAGACTCGCCTTCTAATTTTGCTTGTACAGCAAAATCACCCCACATTATTATAAGATCTGTTACCTAACTATCCCACCACTGATATCCTACTTCACGGTTAACCTCCATCTTTCCTGCCTGGTAGTATAAAATTATGATTAATGTCAGGTTGGATTGATATAAAAGTCAATGAATTCCAATCTACCTGTTCAGACTTTCTATACCCTACCACCTGACCCAAAATGGAGTATGTAAAGGTGACAAATTCAACCATTGAAATAACAAATCTGAGTCACATTTTAAAAGAAATATCAGGTTTGGGCTTTACTGTATGTTAACAACAAACAAACCAACAAACAACAAAGCAGCTTTTACTGTCTCATAAACCATCAGCTCATCCCACTTATCCCGCATGTATCATGTCTTTCTCAGCGTACTGATAGTGATTATTATTCATTCGTTCCCCAAACAGCCTCTTTGTCAAGATTTATGATCAGAGCCTTCTAGTCTAAACCAAAGGAGTTCTTGCGAATGCTGTTTGCCAGCCCATTGAGCAACAGCTCCGGGTTAAGAAGGGAAATTTGGCACCATATCTGCATGTTTACATCCTGATGGGTTTATCAATGGTTGTTCTGCAAAAACCTCCAAGCAAGAAGGCAATTAACGCAGCTTGGCAAAGGAGATTCATCGGTGGCGCCAAAGCCTTGAGGTCTAATTATTTTTGTTTGTGGTCAGTTTCTACATGCCCCATTGCCAATGTAAAAACAACTTAATTGCTCCAGCTTCCATTTAAACTCAGCTGTGTTCAGACTAATTCTATCAATGGACAGCATCTGTCATTTAGTGATTAGCAAGATATTTGCTCTAGTAATTTAACTGTCTTCAACTTGCTTTAAATTAAGTGTAATTGGCAATATTCTGTCATGCATTAGTTATATAAGCATGGCCATGATTTACTTAATTACAAGTTAAAGTATAACAAGTGCATGCAAAAACAAACATGAAAGAGATTTTTTTTTAAATCTTGATGACCTCTTACAACCACACCTGCTTCCTGAAAGGAGAAAATAAAATTGGTGCTGATAAAGGAGAGCACATGACATTGACTTGTTACATGCTGTGCGTTAACCAGATGGAACTTGGAACTTTTATTTATATTTTTTCATTAGAACAGTATTGTTTTAATTGCTGCAGGAATTATGGCAGATGGTCCACATTTGCTCGGAGCAGGAGCCTTAAATGGAGATGCAATACTTGTGAGATTTTATTTATTGAATGATGAATTAATCCGAGGTTTACTCGACCCTCTACTGAGATTCGCTTGCATTAAAACGACAAGTGGGAGGTGTTTAATTAGACAGGATGCTACACAATCTGCATATCAAACCTGTTTGATTCTTATGAAGCGTGTCCTTGTTTAAACCTTGCTTTGCAAACGTGCAAAACAAAATTAAAAAGAAAGAAAGTAAAAATAATTCAGTTCCAATAAATTATCTGCTTTAACGACTGTTAAAAAACATTTTATATTACAAGTGCAAATGAATATTTCACATAGTTACTGCAGCCAAAACACAGGTTTTTTTTTATATATGTAAAACATATAATACGGAAAATGTGCGTGCCAAAGAAGCTATTTCTGAAGTTTATGCAAGTTGCTAACTTCAGCCATTTTGGAGAGATGATTGGGGCCATTTTCAGCATTATACTGTCTCGCTTTAAACAATAATCATTTAAAATGCAAATTATTCATATTTTTTTATGACTATGTATTGACTGTCCGTAACCATGTCAAATTCATGTTGCAATATCTTAAGAATTTTGCCTTTTAGAATAATACACTTCTTCAGGTTTATTTCTCTTTGTGTAAAATCTAAATTTGCCAAGTTTCATCTGAATAACAATTAAGAGTATTAAAAGATTTTAATTTAAAAAAAGATACCATTTAGGACCAATACGATGTTGTTTTCCATCTTCTCTTTCAAATTGTACATATTTTACATTATATTAATATATACAGACCAGACTATAATGGTGTGATAGTACCTTATCTAGATATAGTGGTAAATAAATGAGTACATACACAAGTAGGATGGCACGGTGGTGTTGCAGTTAGCATGGTTGCCTCACACCTCTAAGGTTGAAGGTTCGATTCCTATCTCGAGGTCTGTGTGAGTGTGGAGTTTGCATGTTCTTCTCGTGCTTGGTGGGTTTCCTCCGGTTACTCTGGTTTCCTCCCACAGAGACATGCGGATAAGGCTAACTGCCTTTCCCAAACTGCCCATTTTGTGCATCTGCACCCTGTCCTGGCTGTACTCTGCCCCGTCCCCTTAGTCTCCTGGGATACGCTCCTGGTGGTATATTAGGTGAATGAATACACAAGCAGGTTCTTCCTATACTTACATATTATTTAATAAAAAGGTCAAAATAAAAGATTCATTTGTTTAAAGTTACAAAGAAATAGGATTTGAGCACTGCAAATGATTCTTGTTCTGTTGGCTTTTAACGGACTTTCATGGAAAGTGATTGTGCGATGCTTCAGGCATTCATTTTTTTTAAATATATTTTAAAACTTCATTTGAAGAATGATTGGACTGTAACTGATATAGTTACAGTTAAACTGCAAAGAAACAATAGCCTACTAAACAATACACTGGGGTCATTTTTAACAAAGGCTACAGTACGTATGTACTGTATATGACACACCCCATTTAATTATACAACAATCAGACATAGCATTAAACCCATCAAAGGCAAAGTGAATATTAATTATCTCATTAGTAGTATAGCCTGCACAGGATATGGAGCCATGTTAAGTAAGATTCCAAACTGTAGGGGGCAAAAGTGCTCTGTTCAAAGGGAACCGTATACAGTGTAGGGAACAAGTCAACAATGGTTCATCAATGGACAAGACTATCAAGGTTAACATCATATTAAAAATGCATGATAATAATATCATTTGTAAGTAATCTATATACATATTTGTTCATTAACCTGCATAATAATAATAATAATAATAATAATAATAATCTCTTTACAAATGACAGCTTCATCATAAAAAATTTTCAAATCTTCAAAACTAATTGAAAACAAACACTGGAACTAGAATCTGGAAATTTCAAACAGTCAATGGAATGTTCAGGTGATCAGCAAATAGCACCGAAAGGGCAATCTAAAAAAACATGTTCAGGATCAAAACTTTAATGCCACTCAGGAAATAATTGCTCAGTTTTTACTGGAACCAATGCACACAGAATATATGCAACCAAAAGGTATGAGTGAGCATTTTTCGGAATCTCGTAATCAGGTGAACTTGAGCATGAAAGTTGGGAGTGCCACAGTAGTTCAAAGCAGACATGTTGGTAGCCCATTCTGTGCCCTGATAGATGGATTTCAGAACGATTCCTGAAAAAATACCCCCAGGGTGTTGCCTCTAGGAGCAAGGTTCTTCCTTACATGCATGAAACTCTTGCTCAGCAGGGGGCCAAGCACATCAAGGGCTGATGCTGGGCACCTCTCCTTAGGTTCATAACGCTCCCAGTCTATAAGGTACTAAAGCTTACTACCCTTGTGGCCCTGACCAGATACGCCGGTTGTCCTTCAATTGTCAGGGATCTACAGATGGGGTCACAGGTGTGGGCAGTGGCTTTGTAGCCTCAACTAAGGAACCTGGCCTCATCAGTTTAAGACAGAGAATGATGGGCCAAGGTGTCTGTGTTGTGGAAGATGAAGATGTTAAGGGTGAAGTCTTTTGGCATGTGATCATATGCAGGGCGCATGCAGAATGGAAACCTTTTTCCCTTAAGGGAATTGCTTCAAGATCTGAACAAGATCCTGCCCAAGTCCCAGGTCCCAGGTGATAGCCCCCACAAACAGGGATTTTTCAGTGAGCTGTAGGATGGAGAACAGGGTACCTTTGGGGTCGACACAGAGTAATTGTTCAAAAACAGACCATCTGTTGAATTAAATAAATCACAAAGCTCACGGTTAGTGTACTATCGGCCAATTAAATACAAATAATGTAATGTCACATGCTTAGATCACTTTTTCTTTGTGAAGTAATTAAAGTTTTATTATAACATTGCTATGCTGTTAATGCATTCAATATCTGACAACAAAAAATATCACAACTTTCACACCATCATGTAGATAAACAGCCCACAACCTTCACAATAAAATGACTTGCAAATTAAATGAATCAAATGAATATTATTAACTTGAATTTGTTAACTCTATTTGTAGTGTTTATGAACTTGCTGTATTTATAAATGAATCTTTAATCATGATCTCATTTCCATGTATTGATCGCAGCCAGTATATAGTTTGAATGAAAGACCTTTTGTGTGTAAGTGATTCATTTCAGGTGGACAGTCAGTGATCAGGTGAAGTTAAAGCATGCAAGTTGGGAGTCCACTGAGGCCAAGTCTTTGTTCTGGGAAAAGGAGTAAGATTCTGATTTCAGAATGTTTAATATGGAGAGAAAAAGAAGCTGGGAATTGAGTACACAAAGCAATATCCTTGATCATCCAAATATTGTGTGCACACTGGAAATCTCACTGCAGACTATAATGCAAACAATATATTTTTTTTTCCCCAGTTGGACTGCTTACAATGTTATCATGATTTGCCGTAAACTGGTGGCATTAATTCTTTTGGCAGCCAATTAACGTGGGTGGATTATAGATTCGAGACATATTTGCTGGGGATGGTGGAATATTACCGTTATTGTGATGACTTGGTCTAGTCATGGTTATGAACCTCGATGGATTCTTATTATATTAGTTTAGTAGTAATTATATTAGTATTATATTTGTCTAGTTCCTTGCCTCATTGCTCCAGTCTGCTTTGTCGGTCCAGATTTCTTTATGTGCTTAGAGAAAAATACCAACTTACAAAATTAAATGTGCTGTCAGACGTCAATCAGAAATAAAAAAAAGAAACTATAATAAATACTGTATATATATAAAAGATTTATAGCTTTTATTTCCTCTGTGTTGGAAACATAAATACTTGGATTTTGTGACGTCAAGCTGTGACGGCTAACCCTTGCCTCGGGGAGGTGTTGGGATGTTCTGTGGTGACCTGAACACGCACAAGTTGTCCACAGATGGTGGTTTAATGGAAGGATATCAGCAGAGGATGTGGGTATAAATGCACTAGCAGAGCTGACAACAAAGATAACAAAACAGCTGTGTACGGTTTTATATTTGGCAACTCCATCATTATTTATTGTTAACAAATATAAAATAGTTAAAATGTATGTGAAACCAAGTGCAACAGCTCTGCCGGTAGTTAAATAAAAAAAATCCACAGTGGGATGAAGAACCTTTTCTAGCCCACACTGTGGACTCATGCACCAACACAAAGTAACACACACCTACTAGACTTCGGTTCTATTTGCACTCGTAGTGTCCAGAGAACTTCTGCTGAGATACATAGAATTTCATCAGCAGAGACTGAGCAGGTGTAATCCAGTCATGAATAAATAAATAAATGTGTGAATAAGGTGGATCACTTGCTGTAGCATAGTTTTACCCCAAGAGAGAGAAATTAAAAACGTATAGACTAAGCCTGAATGCAGTAGAGAATTACAGACTTGAAATTATGAATTGAAATATTTCAAAATCATAATGTGGGTGTTTTATACATGGTGGTGAAAGTTACCTAGGCAATATTTAATGGCTGTAGAACTTTAAGTATCAATGGAGCCATGATGAAAACAGCCTCTAAATAGACGATAGTAAATAGGATTTTATATTTCCTGCGTCAATATTACAGGCAATCGGCCACGAGAGGCAGCACATGCAACGTAAACAAAGATGGCCGACCGCTTGCCCTTTCAGGAACGAGCTACAGTAAGATCGCTGCGTGCTATGAAGTGTGGAATTCCATCGTTCTTGTGCAGAGATGGTGGCGTATAATGAAAGAGAGAAATGCAATAAAAAAGAGATGATAAAAAAGTTGTCATGCAAAGCTGAAGAGCACAGACTTAGGGAAGAGGTGACCGGTGCCTACGTTGAAATTTAACGTAGGCACCGTTCATGTTTAACGTTCATGTTGCTATGTAATAAAATACATGTACAATTTGTTTTGTAAATTTGTATTAGAAATATGGACTTTATTGTCAATTTTTAATGCATAGTTACTTTTCACCCACCCTGTATTACTTGAATTGTGTGGCCAAAAAAAAAAATAGTCAGCAATATTTCTTTCAAGATTAAGGTTTAAATATTTGTCACATTTACCTTACAGCACTGCAAAATGATTTTTTTTGCATATGCCAGTTGGGAAAGTTGGGGTCAGAGCGCAGGGTCAGCCAGGAGACAGCGCCCCCTGGAGCAGATAGGGTCATTGGGTGGTGCTGGTGCTCGAACCCCCGACCTCCTGGCTAGTGACACTAGAGTCTTAACCAACTGAGCCCCCTCAAGTGCTTTTAACTTTGATTGTGGTGTGTAACATGGTTGCTAATTCATATGTGAAAATGATTCCTCACAATCCTAGAACCACTGTTTCACAATTTGTGTCCTTGAATATGGCCGTCACATCAGGGAAGAAACAATTAATGGACACTATGCATGATGGGTGCATCGCTTCATGCGCTTTCCTTCTTACCTTGACACGCCCATCACTCTGGAATAGGTTCAATCTGGACTCATCAGAGCACTGTCATCAGTCCAATGCAATGTGGCTCTATAGCACATAACAAGTGGTTTCTTTATGACCACACAGCAGTTTAGTCCAAATCTCGTGAGTTCTCATTATATCTGATCACCCACTTTTTATATGATCACATTTCTTCCACAAATTTGAAGGCTCACAACTATCATTTCAAGTTTTAATACCCCATTCCAGTAATTTGTTTTGTTTATTTGATTCAGGCCAATAGTAATGCATTGTGCTCCACGTAATTATTATCATACCACTGACGAAACCTTGTGATATATTACCTTGTTCAATCCTAATGATTTTATTGTCAAGCTATTGATAGATATAAGACTTTAGCCTTTGCTCTGGACACCAGAGCAGAGACACTGGCAGACGGAGTGGCAGTGATTCCTTGTGGTTATTACATAAATATTTCAACATTGAGGATAATTTTATTATACACATCATTGCCGCACATTGCTGGCAAACTGTCACTAGGGTTACTATAATTTCTACAGCTATTCAGCACTGCTGATGCCATCTCAGAGTGTCGGTCTGGATTGTGGCATTTTATTGATTGTGGCATTTTAATAATTATAAGCCAAGGTGCAAAACTTCCAGTGGATGTTTTAAGCATTTTTTGAATTATTTTACTACGTTTACACAGTTAGGCCTGTTTAGAATGTAAGCGCAAGCACTGACACATCTTTCGGACATTCAGTTTTTATTTTTTGGACTCCTTGCTATACACAGAGTTACCCACGGCAGTAATACAGTGCCCGCCAGACGGCAGCTGCCTTATTAATCCTCCAGTCACTCCTCAACAATTTGCCATGTTATGACAATTTTACAGCGCTCACTGCATAGGATGCCTTTAATAAACAACACCTGGCGCATACATGGAAGTGACACCAACAAATATAAGAACCATCAGCCAAATTGAACATTAAATCCAGAAGAGTAATGAACACGTCAGGGCTTGAAGGCTAGCTATTGATATTAGCTGAATTTGTTTGCGACCTGTCATGATTCCTTCGGGACAACCGGTACTTCTTGTCCCTAGTTAAAATACCTTTTTTTTTCCCGAACTTGTCACAGAGTTTTACTACTTGTCCTGTGCTGTCAAACACTTGCTGGAGTTCATTGGCAGTGATTATTCTTCCTCCAGAATGACACACTGAGCCGACTGGTGACATTAATTGGGGCCGTGCTGAAGCCCAGTTATAAGGGTTGTGGACCCGTTAAGGATTCACACTGTGACCAAGTGAATGTGTCAGATTTTCACACTTTTTGTTGCATCCCGGACTAACATTCCTCTTCATATATCATCGTAATGTCACTGCAATACAGGCAAGCCGATCATGGTAAACTGTATGAGGATTTATTTCTTAGCAGAATTTCACGAGTAAGAAAAATTGCATTAATCAAAGCAGCAGGATAATAAATTGTGCGTGGAGGCCTTGGTTTCAGGGTTGCTTATTCAACTGATACCCAGTTGGAGATAGGGGTCATGATTAAAAAAATATCTCAAATGAATACTTCTAAGTGTGTTAATCAGCATGACCTTGTAGCAGATAAACTAAACTGGAGCATGAACAGAAAGGGTTTTCAATACAAATCAAATACTATTACCTGTATGGAATATGCTGTGGGTCATTTTATTAAAGGTTGTGTGTGATGGAGCACAATACGTGGTTTGGTTTGTTAGCACTTTTTTAGTTTCTCAGTTAAAGAAGAAAGACCGGTGTGTGCAAATTTACATAAGGAGGAAAAGAATTGTTGTACGGTCTAATTCATTATGCTTCTTGCTGTAACATGCGTATAGTCTTAGTGTCAAGTGCTTGAATCTATAGACTCACTCTGCCTCGGGTTATCAGTTTAGGTTGGTGGTTGTGGAATAATAGTATAAGGAATGCTTGCTTGGGTATACTGTACGTGCGCCCTCTTTATGACCTTTCAAGCGTATGACTGCCAGATCATATTGATGCTGGCCTTGTGTCATTCTTTCTAGCCAGAATGTACTCCAAGCTATAACAAGTATAAACTTTAAACGTGAGAATGAGTTTCATGTATTCAAATGGTCTCTACAGTCTTTACAGTAGATCTGAATTCAGAAGAGCACCACTGGGGTGTGAAGATGATAAAACAGGACATGGATGTGCAACTGAAAAATTGGTGGATGTTGTTTGATACAAACTTCTCAAAGGAAATCTTCCAACCATACCATGAGCTATTTAGGCTGTTCTGAGACCTAAAGTTTAAGAAAACAGAATTATGAGAGCATATGAACGCAGGTCCCACTTTCGCAATACTAGGAATTTCTGATTCATAAATCATGAGGAGGTCTGGATAGTCGTACACTGTTGCTGTTTGCAGTAACTAGATTTTAAAATGTTTAGCTACAAGTCCATTAGTGATGTCAAGCACTGATGTTGGGTGAAGAGGTCCAGCAACTACGATTGTGGCTTACTGGGTGTGTTTATATATATTACCCGCATCTTCATATTCTAACAAAACTCCCAGTAAGCCTCTATCTATCTACAGATAGATAGATAGATAGATAGATAGACAAACACACTCATAGCGTGTCATCGGTTATTTTAGGTCTCTCCCTAGACATCCAAAGCCCCTCGAGAGCTATTTGTAAGTAGTAATTGTTATCCTTGACTTTGACCTGCTTCTCTTCGACTTTACATTGCACCATAAGTTTGAAACCATAGCAGCTTCTACCAAAAAATCTTAATTGTGGCTTAAAAACAAATTACGCGTGCGCACGCACATAACGATAGGCTGAGGGAGAAAATGGATTTCTTTCTAATGAGACTTTCTTTTGCTTTACACGCGCGCACACACACGTGTTATAAGAAACAGTACACACGCGCTTACAAACACAAAATAAAATATGTTTTACACACACACACACGTGGTCACAGTATTATAGTAAACAGTACACGCGTGCACGGATGTTGATTATACCAGTAAGAGACGGGCACTAAGACTCAGCAGGGGAGACGATTTAACCACAATTTCGCAGCACAAGAGAGAGAATAACCGTTGGCTCAGTTGTAATCACGTGACGCTCGGCGTCAAAACAAGAAGCGCATGCGTGATACATGATACTTGGTTCTCGTAAACCAAGACTTGTTCGTTTTCCAAATCTAAATTTATTAAAAATCTTTGCTCGTCTTGCAGAACACTCGCAAACCCCATTACTCGTAATCCGAGGTTTCACTATATATATATTTAAGGTAATTTATGCTATTATATATACCCTCCATTTTTTTGTGGGCAAACTTTAAAAGTTTATAATTATTTTTTCTCACTGTAAAGGACCAATTTTTTCACATATTTTAAGTCCCTATATCTTAAGAAATCACATATATTGGAAATTCTAATATTCCCATAGGTGACATTTCATTATGGATTTGAATGGTACATATGCCCAAAACATTATTTTTTTAAATAAAATTTTGTAATTTGATTAAACAGACATGTAACTGCACTGTATTTGGTACTACTTCCCAAATTATAGGTGACTTGATTTTCTTTGTGTATATAATCTATAAATTAGTAAAGTTGAGGATTTGAACTAACTCCACTGCCCTTGGGGTTTCCTCCAGGATTTGGCAGTAACTTGTAGGATAGCATCTTTTAACACTCTCCTCAGCTATACAAAGTGTTATCTTTGACAGCAAAAGGCCAGGGACCAGTGTTAAAGCTTTTTACACCCACCCCACATACACACACACACACACACACACTCTCTCTCTCACACACACACACACACACACTATCTCTACACCCACACTGTTTGCTGCTGATTTTTATTGCCATTTTCTACATTCTAATTAAATAGGCACGTCTTCAGTGAGAAATTTCCTGTCTCTGTTATTCTCCTCCTCCTAATTCACCATCAAGTCATACAGGACCTGATGGAGCCACGCAGCATTATGTTGCAGAAAATGGAGTCTTGGGTGGATGAAGTCTGATTGTAATTATGCTCCTTTGTTAAAGCAGCCTGTGGATAATCAGTCGGCCAGTTAGCACAGGTGTACAAGAATAATCATGTTTTCACTCAAGTAAAATGAAAGTAATAGTTTTGCTGATTCTAGTCTTTTCCAAGGGCAGGCTAAAAGCCTAAATGTTTTGTGTCTTATCCTGTCATGTCTGTGCCTTTCTCCAAAACAAACATTAAAAATGTATAATCCAGAGCTTCTTAGGCTTAAAATGTATTCATGTTCAAGATTGTCATGATGTCTATTGTTTTTATTTTTTATTAATTATATTCAGGACACTGTTACTGTTATATATCAGTTAAGTAAGTGTGCTTTTTCTTTTTTTTCTTCTGGATACATCATAAATTAAAATATACTTCGATTACTTTAAAAGATATCTTATTTTTTTTTAATCTCCTTTCAGTAGGTAGCATGTCATACTTTTAAGTAGTGTGTTCTTATTGGACCTATTGTCTAGTTATTAGATGTTATCTATTTTGATTTGTATCATTTTGTTTTATGACATTGTTATTCATTCAGCTTCTCATAATCATTGTAATTTAAAAATATTTTCATTTTAATTTATATATATATATATATATATATATATATATATATATGTTTTTTTAAGAAACAAAAAA
>JAOVVB010000002.1:21216715-21227334 GCA_028570985.1 Heterobranchus longifilis | reverse complement strand
AGAAACATTTAAGTGTGACAAACATGTAAAAGAATAAGAAATCAGGAAGGGGGCAAATAGTTTTTCACACCACTGTAAATATTTTTTTAAATAGTTTTGCATATCTCAGCATTATGAAGGAATAGGCCTATATACAGTATATACTGTATTGTTAACGCAGAAATAAACTATTCCTGTATTTCCATGTAATATAACATTCATCCTTTACGCTATCATTTTAAATTTAAAATTTTTGAAGGTGCTTACTTTGGGTCTTGATATTGTACATGGGTTTTATTTATTTATTTATTTAGGTACTGCAGCATCACTGTGTCCTTCACATATTGGGTGTTTATTTACATAATCATAATCCCAAAGTTAATATCTGTTGCCTGGTGTGCCGGGTGGCATATAGACAGACCCTTTCACCTTTTCACCTAATATGATAGTTAATGCGATTGTCTTGTTCAAATCATGTGAGCTTATGTAGTATTTCAGTTAATGTGATATAAATCAGAAAGCAAGGCAGTTCAGCGGTTAGCACTGTCGCCTTGCACCTCCAAGGTCCAGGTTCGATTCCCGACCAGGTTCGCTTCCCATCTCTGTGCATGTTCTTCCCTGTGCTTGGCGGGTTTTACTCCAGGTACTCCGGTTTCCTCTCAAAAAGACATGCAAAGACATGCAGATTAGGCTAATTGGCGTTCCCAAACTGCCCGTAGTGTGTGTGCCCTGCGATGGATTGACACCTTGTCCAGGATATACCCCGGCTCGTGCCCTAGTCCCCTGGGAGAGGCTCCAGGCCCCCCGCGATGCTGTATACAGGATAAAGTAGTATAGAAGATGAGTGAGAGTGACTGAGTGATATAAATGGTCATTTTAAACCTCAACATATAGTAAAAACACATGACCAAGCTTATCAGGTCATCTCCAGAAAGAAAGCAATACACAGTAATAGATAAGTTACTGAATAAGCTCCAGACATCATATACACACAAGAGAGCCTTTTGGCCAATTAGTTTTAAGAGCCTTTGAGTGCCTGCGCGTTACCGCTGCCAAGTGATGGATGCAGGATACTCTGTACTTAATAAGTGTTTTGGGTGGAATTTTAAATTGCAGTGTGTCGAGTTTGCACTCGTTTCGCTGGCCGCCCACAGTGCGAAAACGCCTGGAGCTCAGTGATGAGCTCAGTTTACTCAGGCATCAAGAGAAACCTCCTAAATACACCAGAAGTGCAGACTGACAGGACTATGAAAGAGAAGCAGATATTTCAGATGCTTACAGAAAATCATTTTCCTCCTGGAGATGGAATAGTTTGTCTTGTTTATAACATATTCAAAATAACAAACATCAGAGAAGCCCAGCTCAAGAAAACAAATGCGTCCTAAAGTGAACCGTCTGCTGAGATGAAACCCTCTCGACACGTTTTTACCGCGCAACACACTCTCACTCACGCAAGTGGCAGACTCAGTCGTGTTTTTGAGGTTTTGATGAAGCGTTTCGTTTCCAACTTCAGTAGGTTATCAGAGCTGTCACAGGAAATAACCCACATCAAAAACAGGAGGGGAAAAGTGCCAATGTTTGTCTAGTTATCTTCTAAGAAAAAAATTGTCCATGCATTTGATCAGTTCCCGTAGAGGCCCGGAGGGTGTAAGGCATAGTGTTCTTTAATGTGCACGCAAACAGGGAATGGTTAAATTCACAATTCAGATCTGGTCAGAAGGTGTTGAATCATTTTCTGTAAAAGAACCCCGAGCCATGGTTTTGGCTGCAAGACAAATCACAGGTTTATATTAATGCACTCGTTCTACATAGATTATTGTCTCCATTATAACTAATTCACAGGGACTTATTCTGTGGATGATTTATGAAGTCTAAAACAAATAATAAACAGATTAAAAAACATGAATAATAAAATGTGTTTATTCAAATACAGTTATCTGTGATGAGATATTTATGTAATTTTACAGTATGTACGTGCCTTGCAAAAGTATTCATACACCGCAAACTTTTCTAAATTTTTTCTCACGTTACAACCACGAACGAAAATTTATTTTATTGTGATTTTATGTGACAGACCAACACAATGTGGTACATAACTTTGAAGTGGATGGAAAATGATAAACAAAAACCCCTGACTAAAATCCAGTGGAACCAACTGCCTTCAGAAGTCACCTCATTAGCAAATAGACTCCACCTGTGTGTAAATTAATCTCAGTATAAATACAGCTGTTCTGTGAAACCCTCAGAGGTTTGTTAGACAGCATTAATGAACAAACAGCATCATGAGGCCCAAGATACATACAAGACAGGTCAGAGATAAAGTGGTGGAGAAGTTTAAAGCATGGTTAGGTTCTAAAGAAATAATATCCCATGCCTTGAACATCTCACGGAGTGCTGTTCAATCCATTATCAGGAAATGAAAAGAGTATGGCACAACTGCAAACCTACCAAGACATGGCCATCCACCTAAACCTAAAGATTTGTGGAGTTGTATCGTTGTCCTATGGACAGATTCTCCCACCTGGTGATTGGCGTTTACAAATACCCCATATATTGTGAGTGAGTGCGTGAACTGGAATCCCACTTAGGGTGTAACCTGTCTGATGCTCCAATTCCCCTGAGATAGGCTCCAGGGCCATCGTGACCCTGTACTGTATCAATTTTACAAGTTCATCAGAGAACATCTTCATCGTGCTCCAGAGCCCAACAGCGACAAGTTAGTGGGAAAGGGGGGGGATGTAAGGACCCTGCAGTGGTGGTGTTACGACCTGAGCAGTGTTTTTTTTTTTTTTTTTTCCTTTGGAGTTTGGTGCACTGTGTATGTCTCCTTATTATTATTTTTTTTCGTGCTTGCACATGCTCTCTCTCTCTCCACCCAAACACCCGCCCCCACATTCAGGTTGACGCACCTGTTGCTAATCCACGAGAGTGGTAATTGGTGAAGCGTTTTAAAAAGACGCTGCAGGAGATGTGAAGAGATCTACCTATACATTTATTTTTTTTTTTTTCCCCTCGTTGCCTTAAATCCAGTGTGTGAATGTTGTGTGTGCTTTT
Organism: Heterobranchus longifilis; assembly: GCA_028570985.1. Taxonomy (NCBI): domain Eukaryota; kingdom Metazoa; phylum Chordata; class Actinopteri; order Siluriformes; family Clariidae; genus Heterobranchus; species Heterobranchus longifilis. Next base: position 21,224,301 of record JAOVVB010000002.1, on the reverse strand, counting down.
TGTTAGTGTTAATTGTCTGTAAATATTGAGTCTGCTTGGTTAATCGTTAGTGTTGGTTTGCTTTATGAGCGATCTGAATTAAAGATAAACCGATTGATTTATCTTATTGTCTGCTTGTTTTTATGTCACATTGCCTTTCTTTGTTTCTCCAGATTAACTTATCCAACGGAACATAAATTGGGGGCTCGCCTGGGATTGATATTGTTCCGTATGGTAGACCTAAAGAGTATTTTATTGTCTGAGATACTAAAGTACTATTAGTAATAATGTAAGTACTGTAAGTTAATGTAAAAAAAATTTGTTCTTTTTGGAGGTATTCGGGGGGAGAGATTTATTCTTTCAACTGGTAACCCTCTGAAGACTAGTTCAGTCTGGAGTTTGTTTATTTGTTAACTTAAGAGTTTATTTGTTTACTTGTTGACTTGTTCATTTAATGCAAATGTAATTTAGTCATGAAAAAATTGTAGGAAAGATGATTTATTCGAAATTGCTCAACATTATGAAATCACGGTTTCAAAAACAATACTTAAAAAGAATTTGAAGGCTAATGTTTTGGCTGCGCTTTCAGACAAAGGAGTGTTGCCAGTAGTTGCTGCTGATATTCAGCAGAGGGAGTTGCCAGTTGCTGGGCTGGAACAGGACAGAGCGTCTACCACGAGTGCTGATAGTTTGTCTGGTGATGAAGAGGTATGTCCACCACCCTTGTCTATGCCAAAATTTCATCCATTTTCGTTTTCTATGGTTGCATCACCGACTTTTCAAGGAGAAGCTCGTTTAAAAATACGTTTAGCTAGATTACAGTTGGGAACTCAAGATAAAGCTCAAGCAAGAAAAGACGAGTTGCAATATCTGTTAGAGAAATATCGAATTGAAGCTGATACTCGAGTTTGTTTACGAGAACTTGAATTGCAAGAAAGACAAAAAGTAGTTTTGAGTGATCAGGTTGATGAAAAGCCTAGAGGTGGTAATGGAGTAAATGTTGCAGTTATAACAGATGCGATTAACCCAGTGTCTGTGCCTATCTTGAATGGTTCATCGTTAAGCTCCTTTAATGTAGCGAAAAATATTGTGCTTGTACCAGCTTTTCGGGAAAAAGAGGTTGAAGCTTATTTTCAAGCATTCGAACGTTTAGCTACAGCTTTGAAATGACCGAGTGATGTTTGGTCTTTAATACTACAGCGCAAACTTACCGGAAAAGCTCAGGAGGTGTATGTTTCACTTTGATTGGAAGAGAGTATGAATTATGAAACCTTTAAAAAATGCTATACTTCGTGCTTATAAAGTTGTTCCAGAACATTACACACAGCGTTTTTGTACAACTAAAAAAGCTATTTCTCAAACCCATGTCGAATTTTCTCGAGAAAAGAGTATTTTATTTGACAGGTGGATTAAAGCGTGTAATGTTACTGACTATGATTAATTGCGAAACCTGATGTTGATTGAAGAATTTAAAAACTGCGTTCCTGATCGTGCGCCTGTTTATCTGAACGAACAAAAAGTGAATACTGTACAAGCTGCGATACTTGTTGATGAATTTGCATTGATGCATAAAACGGTGTTAATTCGAAATCGACCAGAATCTATGTCTGTTCTGCAGAAAGGCAATGAAACCAGTCTATCCGATTTTAAGACAGAAGATTTGAAATTCAGAGGTGAATGTGGATCTTGTCATAAAATGGGACATGTGATTGCTGACTGTTCTAAATTGAAAAGAAAAAATATGAGACAGGATGTGGTACTGTAGGTCAATCACGCCCAGTAATTTTATTGAAGACTGTGCCTGCTGAAGTTGTATTTGATGATGTGAGTAATGAAGATTTTTTAAACCTTTTTTTGTTTTTGAGGGTTCTGTGTCTCTGACAGGAGCAGATGATCAGCACACTGTGAAGATCTTGCGAGATACCAGGGGTTCTCAATCCTTCATTTTAGCAGATGTGCTGCCATTTTGTACAGAAACCTCATGTGGTACCAGTACTATTGTACAGGGAATAGCAATGGGTTTTATGTCTGTTCCACTTCATAAGGTATGGATTACATTTGATCTGTTGTCCGGATGTTTTAATGTGGCAGTTTGTTCTTCATTGCCTGTTAAGGGAGTTGATTTTATCATGGGGAATGACATGGCCAGTTATGCCAGTTATACATGTTGTTGATGTGCCATCTGATGATGTGTCCCCTAATAATCTTGCTAAAAATTTTCCTGAAGTGAAAAAGGGAATCTCAGCAGGAGGAGGTTGAATTGTGTGACACGTTGTTAGCAGATGCTTTCGAACAGGAAAAGTTCTTAGATGAAGAACTAGGTAAGGCTAGAGTTGTTGAATCCTCATTTGCACCAGAAACAGTTGCGTTTTTACCCATGTCACATGAAATCTTGGTAGATGCTCAACACAGTGATTTTACACTCAAGAAGTGTCGCATGAGTGCAGATGTTGCTATACAGCAATTGTCAAACCATCAGTTTTACTGGCACAATGAAGTTTTGATGCGTAAATAGAATGCACATACTGTGAAGGACGGAGATGATTATGATTGGGGCACTGTTAATCAAATTGTTGTTCCGACGCAATTTCATCAAAATATTTTAGCAGTGGCACATGGTCATTTGTGGTTGGGTCATCTCAGGGTGACAAAAACATATGATCGGATTTTGCAACATTTCTTTTGGCCGGGTTTAAAATCTTAGGTTTCCCATTATTGTAAAACATTTCATACATGCCAGATGGCTGGTAAGCCAAATCAGGTGATTCCACTGGTGCCGCTTTATCCAATTCCAGCGGTTGGTGAGCCATTTGAGCCAATGAAAAAACCAATGAAAAATATCTTGGACTTTGTCTCACAATGTCGAGAACGTTTACACAAAGCCTGTGCTGTTGCAAAGGATGCCCTTTCTCTTTCACAACAGAAGGTGAAACGTTAATATGATAAATATACCATGGTGTGAAATTTCAGACCAGGAGAAATGGTTTCAGTTTTACTTCCTTTGCCTGGTGCTGCTCTTGCTGCTCGGTTTTTTGGTCCTTACATTGTAAAAAGTAAGTTGAACAAAACCGATTATGTGATTTACACTCCAGACCATCGAAGGAAAACACGGGTCTGTCATGTGAATATGTTCAACATATTTAGAAAGATCAGTGAAAACTGATGAAGTTGATGATGTGACCAAAAGAGAAAATAGCTCTTGCGTCTATTGTGCTTGTTATCCAAGAGGATCAGGAGGACGGGTTAGAGAAGCATCATGAAATGTTCTATGGAGGCTGCTGGAATAACTGTTTTATCTTGAGGACGCTCAAAAGAAAGACCTCATTGGATTGATTAATAATTTTTCTAAGCTTTTTTAATGATGTTCCTTCATGTACATCTGTTCTTCAGCACGACATTGATGTTGGCTCGGCTCTGCCGATTAAACAACATGCTTACCGTTGCTCTCTTGACAAGAGGGAAGTCATGAAAACAGAGGTGTCATACTGTATTTGCTGCAGAATAATTTTGCCAAATTGAGCAAAAGTCCCTGGAGTTCTCCTTGTGTGTTGGTGCCAAAGCAAGATGGTTCTGTCCGGTTCTGCACTGATTTTAGAAGAGTGAATGCTGTCACTGTAGCAGATTCTTTCCCTTTGCTGAGAGTTGAGGATTGTGTTGACAATTTGGAAACTGCTCGCTATATCACAAAGCTAGACCTTCTTAAGGGATATTGGCAAGTTTCGTTAATGCTGTGTGCCTCAGAGATTGCTGCTTTTGTTACACCCGATCATTTTGCGCTTTATACGCGGATGGCATTTGGTTTGCGAAACGCCCCAGCTACATTCCAATGTTTAATGGAGTTAGTGCTGAGAGATATAAGGCACTGTAATGTATATCTGGGTGATGTTGTGGTTTACAATGACACTTGGATTGAGCACATGTCAACGCTACGTGTGGTCTTTGATAGACGTTTGAGTGCTTCTCTTACGCTCAATCTCAAGAAGTGTGAACTTGAGAAAGCAACCGTGACTTATTCGGAAAAGCAAAATGGTCAAGGCAAAGTGCGACCAGTTGAGGCTAAAGTGACTGCAATCTTGTCGTAACCCGTTCCTACCACTCGATGTGAATTGCGGAGATTTTTAGGAATGCCAGGTTACTACGATGTTTTTGTAATAACTTTTCTGTCATAGTTGCACCTTTGACAGGCCTTTGCAGTCCAAAGACACCTTTTTGTTAGTCAGATGACTGTCAACATGCTTTTGTGTGTGCCAAGTCTTTGCTTTGCAGTGACCCAGTGGTGTTGGCTCCTGATTTGTCACGCCGATTTAAGTTGGAGGTTGACGCGAGTGCAACAGGAGCGGAAGCTGTTCTCTCGCAGGATGGTCCTGATGGTTTTGCTCACCCTGTGTCTTACCTTTCAGCCAATAAATAATAATTAACAATAAATAAAATTCAACAAAACTATTCTACAATTAAAAAGGAAACCCTTGCTATGCTTCAAGTATTACAACATTTTGATGTATATCTGGGATCGACAGCTGAACCAGTGGTGGTTTTTACTGACCATAACACTTTGGTTTTCCTTTAGCGCATGTACAATCATAACTAACGTTTAATGCGTTGGTCGTTGATGGCCCAGAACTATAATCTAGAGATACAGGATAGGAAGCGGGCAGATAACATTGTTGCTGATAACAGAGTTGTGTGGAGGAAAAAAAATAATTTTATATTCATATCCATTTGATGTTTATATATATATTTTTTCCTCTTAGGTGGGGGAGTGTTACGACCTGAGCTGTGTTTTTCTTTTTCCTCTGGAGTTTGGTGCACTGTGTATGTCTCCTTATTATTAATTTTTTTAGTGCTTGCACATGCTCTCTCACCCCCACGCCCAACCATTCAGGTTGACGCACCTGTTGCTAATCCATGGGAGTGCTAATTGGTGGAGAGTTTTAAAAAGATGCTGCAGGGGCTGTGAAGAGATCCATCTACCTACCTATTTATTTATTTTCTTTTTTTCCCTCTTTGCCTTAAATCCAATGTATAAATGTTGTGCGTGCTTTTTGTTAGTCTTAATTGTCTGTAAATATTGAGTCTGCTTGGTTAATTGTTAGTGATGGTTAGGAATCAGTCTGTTTGCTTTACAAGCAATTTGAATTAAAGATTGATTTATCTTATTGTCTGCTTGTTTTTATGTCACGTTGCTTTTCTTTGTTTCTCCATTTATGGAGATTGACTTATCCAACGGAAGGCCGTAACAGTGGTGCTTTGTAAAGCTGCTCTTTTTTTTTCTTTTCAGGCATCAAGAGCAAGGATATTGCATTTATTAACTTGGAGAGAGAGAGAGAGAGAGAGAGGTACAGCAAGTGATAACAGGAACTAGTTTCATGGACATCTAACAGCATTAAACATAACGATAAATGGATCAACATACTGTAGGCTCCAGCCTCTGCACCGTCGCCCTCGGCTCGCTCATCAGAGACAATCATCTGATCATTATGATTCATACACATTTCAAACTCATTTCCCTAATTTTCTTTAGATTCTGTAAAGCTGCTTTGCGACTATGACCATTTGTTAATACAAATAAAATTGAATTGAATTACTTAACATAATTAAAACACATTTTTGCATTTCGCATTTTAGTATTAAAGTGTTACGAAAGTATGTACATTGTTTTTTATTCAAAAAGGATAGCATGGGCAAACATCTAAAAGGAATAAAAAGAGGGAAAAAACACTGATTTTAATTAGATTCAAATATTCCTTTTGACTCGTATATGTTTCTTCGCGAATCTGAAGTCACATCTGTAAAACCGACTCCTTGAAATGTCTTCATTTTATTTTGCAGTAAGTATAAAAGCCCATGCACTTCTACAACTACAGATCCAAATTGAAACCCGGCTGCATTGTACTGAGAAGGATCCTCGCTGTGAATGACCTAGATTTGATCAAATCACACAAAGCCAAGTGCTAAACCCGTGTAGTATTACCCGTAACTACCTCACCGATATTGATGAACATGGAGTGTAAATGAAATCCATGAGATCCAGGAGTGCACTGTGTGGCTGCTGAGTGACGTGAACCTGATGTTGGCCAGTGAACAAATTATTTCGTTCTCAGAAGCCAGATGGACAGAGTGGAAAACCAAATGAAAATCGCACGCCTTGTTTATCTGACTGAACCACAGCGTGAGCCGTCTCCGGGTGATGTCACATACAAGATGGAAAATAGGTCTTATTTCACAAATTTGGAGTGTATGTGTGTGCTGCATCAGAAAGATGCACGTTTTTAAGAATCTGGACTTGAAGACTTGAATCATCCCACTCTGAAAAATGTCATTTTTCAATTAAAGGAAAAATAAAATAAACAAAAAGTAGTTGTGGCTTCAGAATAAGGATGTACGGTTCAGATATGCTGAATGGTCCGACCCTCCTGTTTGAACACAATCACTGCTTATTCACAAGTAAGGAGAATACTGAACACCTGCCATGAAGCAGTGTGGCTCAACACTGCCACCTGCTGTTGGCATTAGGTATGATGTTCTTCCCTACACCAGGGGCTGCAAACTCATTCAAATGCATTGGATTAAATTCATGCCATAAACAAGCTTCACAAATACATCCAATCATTTCGTTATTAAAACCAGCATCAGTGTTATTCCTGTGCCAAAGACTACAATACAATAATACACACTATTATATTTTACTAAGACTGTTTTCATAATGCGGTGGCACACACTGCAAAGCATTGGCACATGCAAGAAAGAGAAACCATGCAATTTATGCCAGTTTATTTAGATAAATTTGTTCACAGTAAGATCTGCTCCAATATACGGTCAAAGGCGACCAAACAATAAGTTTTTTATGGCTGTCTGGGTTTTAGTATCAGACATACTGTTTGCCCATGAAAATTAATTTCAGACTGTTAATATAGTAATGAGAAGATGAACAAAGTGATATATTAAGTGTCTTTAAGTGTTAAGTTGTTATGCCACAAGTCATCATCAATAAACCTTATACAACAGTTAGTTCTGACCGAATAATCTGATTGGACGAGATGCGTGCTGATAATAGACAGTAACAGCATTGGGACAAACTGTCGGTGAGAGTAGGTCTGTACGGTCCGCAGTACTGAGGAGAGAGCAGCTGCCTGACAAAACCCACATTCACGACCAGTCACAGAAGCACTTTCGGTAAGAACACACATCTGATAACGTTATGGCGTCTTAAAAATAAAAAGATGGCACAGTGAATTTTAGTTTTTTTCCGCATATCCCAGTTAGGAAGCTGGCGTCAAAACACAGAGTCAGCCAGGATACAGCGCCCCCTGGAGCAGACAGGGTGAAGGGCGAGGCATAAGAGCTCAACTTGGCAGCACTGGGGCTCGAATGAGTAACTCAGAGCCTTAACTGTCTGAGTCACCCGTCCCCTTTCACTCATTAAACTCCTCAAACACTTTCATTCCCTAGTAATCGCTTCTAAGTCGTTCTGAATTGGGTCTGAACCATCTGCGTTCTTTTATTTATGGCTACAAAGCTAACTATGGCTTAACACTAGGCTGAAATCCAAATCCCTCTCTAACCCCTGATCAAAGGTACTACTTGGTGTGTGTGTGTGTGTGTGTGTG
>JAOVVB010000002.1:21189278-21212442 GCA_028570985.1 Heterobranchus longifilis | reverse complement strand
GGTTCGACTTGAACGCCCCTTTTTATTTAATGAAATAAATATAATAAAATAAAATAATTTAATGATCGATTCAGATAATAAGTAGAATAGTCATTAAAAAAATGATGAGTGATACCATTATTGCCTTATGTATTACAATTTTTTTTTTATGCAGCCTGTACTTTTAGTATGCTAATTAGGCACTGAGATCACATGACCGGTGATCTCATTTTAATTTTCTTCAAAACGACCATAATGGCGAACGCAGAGCCAACTCACAAAAAAGTTTTTTGCGGAATCTTCACGAAAAATCTTCGACGCCTTGTCACGTGACCATTTCATTTGCACGCTCATTAATATTCATTAGTGTCTGCCAAAGATGGGCGTGTACACAGGATCAGCCTTGATTATTTCAATGTTTATACACATTGTATTTGCTATAGTAACCTTATTTTATTTTTATTTTACTAAATACTTAATATTTGTCTGTGTCGATCTTTAATTTAACTTATGAAGTCGTAAAAATTAAGAGCGTATTTTAACTCTAGGAATCTAAATTAAGGATATTATAACTGTTTGTATCTCCTATGTTGAGTTTTCTCCATAAACTGAGCATCAAGTTTCACCTTTACATTAATTTACATTAATAATGTACGTGTACTTCATTTGCACAAGAGTCTTACCGAGTCTTACCTGAAGCATGTAGCTGTGGTAGTCTTTAATGCGGACCTGCCAGAAGCGCTGCAGAGCCAGCACACTGCCGACGCCGACCTCATGGAAGACCTGCTCCACCACGTCGGGAAAAGGGGTGGAGCCCAGACGGGCCTCGCGGTCCACGGCCACACGCAGTAACCGGGTCAGACGCAGGTAATGCTCGTGCACCAGGTCGGTCAGGGTCTCCAACACGCTCTCCATCGCCGACTCGAAACCTGCATGCGCCAACACCGTGGCAACCGACTGGTACAGGAGCTGGCGGCATGAGGGCCAACTCAACTCTGTCACCGGCTCGCCTTCACCTCTGCACGGGGGAGAGGGAAAAAACAAAACAAAGAACATAGAAGAAAGCAGAGATAAATCATAACGTAATTAGTTCTGCTTGATTGTTTCTTGAACACGAGCTCTTAAAATGAGTCACATGACATCAAATCAAAGCATGAATGAGATGAAAAGTATAAAAAAAAAACATTTCTGCTCGCTCCTTTTTTATTGTATCTTATACATTCTTATGCTAAACCATGACACACAATACTTACAGTGCTGTGAAAAAGTATTTGCCCTTTTCCTGTTTTTTTTTTTTTACATTTTTTAGCAGATGATTCACATCAACCAAATTTTAACATCACACAAAAATAACACAAGTTAAACACGCAGTTTTCAAATTTCATTAACGGAATTAATTTATTAATAGAAAAAAAGCGGTCCAAAACTACAGTATCTGGCCCTACGTGAAAAGTAATTGCCCCCTAAACCTAATAACTGCTTGTGCTTGAGGTCACAAACCGATGACCGGACATTATTCTTCAGGAACTCATGGTTCCATCAAATATGGCAAGTCATCCAGGTCCTGAAGCTGCAAAGCCCCGGATCATTACGCTACCACCACCGTGTGTGACTGTTGGTATGATGTTCTTTTTGTGAATTGCTGTGTTAGTTTTACGCCAGATGTAACAGGATGCACACCTTCAAGTTCAACTTTGTCTCATCAGTCCACAGAATATTTACCCAGAAGTCTTGGGGATAATTAAGATTTTTTTTGTCAAATGTCAGACGAGCCTTTGTGTTCTTTTTGGTCAGCAGTGGCTTTCGCCTTGGAACTCTCCCATGGTTGCCATTTTTGCCCCCCAGTCTCTTTCTTATCGTTTAAACCATGAACACTGACCTTAACTGAGACGAGTGAGACCTGCAGTTCTTTAGATAATGGGATTCTGGGTTCTTTTATGAGCTCCCTGACGAGTCGTCGTTGTGCTTTTGGAGTAAGTTTGATCGGCCGGCCGCTCCGGGGAAGGTTCACCCCTGTCCCAAGTTCTCTCCATTTGTGGATGATGGCTCTCACCGTGGTTCACTGAAGTCCCAAAGCCTTAGAAACGACTTTGTAACTGACTGATACACGTCAATTACTTTGTTTCTCATCTGTTGTTGAATTTTTTTTAGATCGTGTTGCTGTCTTAGATCTTTTTACCGTGCTTCACTTTGTCAGTCAGGCTCTATTTAAGTGATGTCTTGATTCAACACGTCAGGCCTGCGTGTGGCAAGTGAAATTTACTTTCACTAAGAACACTTAATAAATGAAATCATCATTTAAAAACTGCATTTCATATTTACCCAGGTTATCTGTGTGTGACACATTGTGAGTGTGTATAAATGTGACAAATATGGAAAGAAAAAAAGGGTGGGGCAAATACTTTTTCACAGCACTGTATAGTAGACACAGTAAAAACGTATTTACTTGTAGAAGTCACTCTCTGGGTCGCTGTGCCGCAGCTGGAACAGCTCATGAGGAGTTTTGCTGTCCAGAGGCAGGAGATCGTCCGGTGCTGCCGGTGTGACGGGACGCGGCGGTAACGAGTCCGTTTCTTCCGCTTTGAGAAGACCCTGAGTCTCGGACCCAGCGCCCGCGGGGTGCTGGCCCGGCTGCGCTGACGTGATGAGGCCGCGGAGTCGGCGGGCATGCTGGCACAGCTGCACGGTGTGGATCGTCAGGCTACAGGGCTCGGAAGGAACGTCCAGCATGGTCGTGGGCCGGGGACGCCGCGCTGAGGGCTGGTGCAGAGGAGGGTCTTGCATCTCGACCTGACGGAATTCTCGCTGCAGGAGATCGAAGGAGCTGCGGCCTGGTGGGGCGGAGGCCACAGGGAGCTCACCCCAGTAGCGCATCATCTTCTTCAATATTGACCTGCTGCCAATACTTCCTGAGTCAACGGAAATGACCTAAGAGCAATAAGAAGTGCGTTTAATTCAATATTTAATGACAGATAGACTTGACAGAAACAAATCAAACATGTGAAGCCTAACTAATTGATCTTTATTATTTATGTATACACTACGAGGGGGAATCAAAAAGTTTCAACGCGGCACAGATCAGGCCGCTTTCACCAAACATCCTCCCTCATATGACTTGGTAGAACCCTGGAAGTAATCGATCCTCAACGTGAAGGACGAGTCAGACGGCGGCACGCTGACGGAGTTCTCGACAGACATTGATGCGACGTTCCTTCTGCTCCTGGGTCAGCAGCCTGGGCACGAACTCGGCAGCATGCTCAAATCACTCGTGAGGATCGCCTGGACTGTTCCGTATGACACACCGACAGCGATGTTGTGGATTGTTCTCTGACAATCATCGCGCACAAGTTGCCGAATGGTTTCAACATTTCTTTCTGATCTCTTCTCATCTTCCAGTGATGTTCATCTGCTCTTGAAGCGCGTGTTTCACTCAAAACACCTCGAACAGCAAGCGGTGCTGGACCAAGGCCTGGAAGATCGCGAAGCCACTCCAGCAATGGTTCTCTCTGTTGAGGTCAGGAAATTGATTCCGCTCCCTGAAGACCAATACGGAGAGACTGAGGAGGAGCTTCTTCCCGCCGGCGATATGGTCTCTTAATCAGTACACCACAGTAGTGATCCATTTTGCACATCCACATATATGCTTTTGCACTCACTCTGGACAATCCGAACATTCACCGACACTAGTGGCCACTATTTAAGTCACTTTAAATATGTCACTTTCAGGCATATTTGCACATATATCCTGGACATTCTGTTTCCCTGATGCATGTAATCACTTTAAATATGGGAATCATGACACTTTCAGGCACATTTGCACATCCCCTGGACATTTCTAGTTTTATTTAACTTCATTCCTACACAAAAAAAAAATCCACAAATTCTATATTTCTATATTGTACAGCTGTTTTCCTTATTTTTCTATATTTTTCTCATATTGTATAGTTTGTACTGTACAGTTTTTTTATTCATCTTAGTTGAATTTACCTTCTATTTTCTTTTTTCTATATTTATTTCCTACTGTATTAATAGTCTTTTATTTTAAGGCCACGGGCGTTCGTCTAAGCATTTCACTGCATATCGTACTGTGTATGACTGTGTATGTGACAAATAAAATTTAGAATTTGAATTTGAACGGCTCGTTGCAACATCGCCGTAAACTTGTCGAATCATGTCAAACGTTTCTGTGGCAGATTTGCCCAGTCTCACGCAGAATTTCATGTTCTCTCTTTGTTCTGACTTTGCTGAAATGGCAGACGGGGTAACACACACGGTCAGAGTAGCACCAGTCTATCGGCTCCTGATGTGCTGCATCAGATGTCTTTTAGCACACTGACTTATAAGGGTTGGTGCTCCCTGTGCGAGCAGCCTTGTGCTGCCATCTGCTGGCGTGTTACAAAACTAGTCTCGAAACATTTCGATACCATCTCGAATAAACATCTGGATTCTCCAGATGTGCTGCTCTGACACTGATGATCTGCTGTGTAGGGGTTCGAGGTGAGCATGAACATCTTCAAAGCGTAAAAAAAAAAAAAAAGGTCTACTAGTATAAATGACTAAAGTTGATTCTGTGATTAATGTATATATACAAATAAAATTGTGATTATTTAATCATTCATACTTACGTCACCATGTATGATAGAGATGTTCGCGGTTTGAATGTGTTTACTAGAACTAGCTCAAATCCTCGAGATAAGTATGTTGTTTTATAAATAAAATGCAGTTCAAGTCTAAATTAAAAAAAAAACAACATAAAAATAGATATATTTGTTTGATGTCTAATAACTGAGCAAAAAAAAAAAACACAGACTCGGTTGACTGTTCAGTGTATGTGTACGCATGTAAATGCTTCCGTGTTGCTACATAAAGCTACGAAATTGGTTCCGCTCATATTAAAAATGTATTTAATACTTGAAAATATGATGGATATATAGATTTTAATCTTAGTTAAATGTTTAGTAGTTACTATTTAGTTTTTCGCGTTTTAAATAACCATACACAGGAAAAAAAAAAAAAAAAAAGCTGATAGTATATGTTTCACGGCGATATATTTCATCCCGGAACAAACACGGAAGATTTACATCGACACACCAAACAAAAATGGCGGACACCGCGGACGGAGCGTCGGAATCGGAGTCCTGTTTCAGCACAGAAAATAATTCGGAAATGGAGACAGAAACATCATCGGTGGGTGAAAACTGTGAGACTAAAGAGGAGAACACAAACTCCAGCGAGGGCCCTTTTAAGAAGCCGGACATTTTGGCGGTAAAAAAGAGCAAAAGTGTGCAGAGATCCGCACCTGAGTCATCAGATGTTCGAGAACCTTCTAAGGAACCCGCAGTAAACCGCGAGCAGTCTCTTAAACACGACGCTGAAAGTCTGCATCAGGCTCCCGAGCCGAAAGAGAAACAGATCCTCCATGCACCAGCACCTAAACCCGACATCAGGTCCAAGAAACCAGCCAAAGCGCCCCCTAGTGGTAAATTCCCTCCTCTTTCATACTCTGAGCCTCCCTGGGCTGGGGTTCCTGATGTCCCTTACACCTTCGAGCTGCTCAAAAACGGTTCCATCCTGGACACCGTGCCTCTCAGTCAGCAGAGTTACTTCGTGGTGGGACGCCTGCCCGTGTGCGACGTCTCTCTGGAGCATCCCTCCATATCGCGGTACCATGCCGTGGTGCAGTATCGTGGAGAACCAGGGGACAGCGGGGCCGTAGGAGAGGAGCTCGGGTTCTACGTGTACGACCTGGGCAGTACTCACGGCACCTTTGTGAACAAGAACAAGATCCCTCCTAAAACGTACATGAGGCTGCACGTCGGCCATGTGGTGAAGTTCGGAGGAAGCACGAGACTGTTTATCCTCCAGGTTAGGAGTGTCGCGAACTATTCCATCGGAATAATGACATTGCGATTTACACCGCGACCAAATGTGCCGTTTTGTATTAAAACATATTTATCTGGGTTAACACGGCATATGATCAGATTAGGGGAAATGGTTGTCAATGTTTATTTATCAGCCCAATATGATTAAAAATACCTAAAATATTGGTATATAGTCAGCTGGGAATTTACAAAGTGTATCAAACATCTGGATGCCGCAGGCGTTCTATCTTGACACTGATATGCTGTCTACAAGTATGAGACAAGCTCGTCCATGTCCAAATAAGTATCTCTAACTTTAAACAAAATCTCGTAGTATAAATGACTAAATTTAATTCTGTGATTTAATGTAATAATCTATAGATTCAAGATTACTTCTTGTCACTGCGTATATATACAAGTGTAGTGAAATTTAAGCAATCTGTGCAGTGCAACTCAAATTATAGCTAAAATTACAATTTTTAGTGCAGGATAATGAAAACAAATTATGTAATCGATATTTTCTTATATACATGTAACATGTATATAATAGTACTAATAATAATAAAAGCTCAGCCAATAATATTACACCAACAAATAGTGAATAAATATTTATAAATGCTTGCAAAATGTAAACATTCTACAAAACACAACTGAGATAGCGGCGCAAGATAATGCATTTGATCGGTGTGTTCTATTTATATGTATTAGCAGCATTTAATTAGCATATAATTGTTGTTTCTCTCGCCTGCTGTTCGCGCCCTACGCAGGGTCCTGAATCGGATGAAGAGGCCGAGTCCGAGTTTACGGTTACAGAGCTGAGAGAGCGGGCGAGAAAGCAGCGAGAAGAGCTAGAGAAGAGGATGATGGGAGGTGGTTCAGACGACGACGATGATGATGACGATGGTGATGATAAAGACAAGGAGGAGAAGAACGGAGAGAAGGCTGCTCATAAAAAAAGTGCAGAAGACAGTGGCTGCTCGTGGGGAATGGGTAACCCTCCTGTCCACTCATTACCATTCAGTTCAGTTATTTACAGCGCAGTGACATGATTGGTTCGTCTATTGGTCTATTGTCTATTGGAAAGAAATGGTGATTAAAAAAAGGCATGTAGGATTTTAGGCATGAAGTGAACATTTCCCATCTTAAAGCAGCCTTGAAATTACATTTATTACAAGTTTGTTTTTACATAATGTGTTTTTTGTTTTGTTTGCGTTGTTGAATGAACAGGAGACGATGCGGCTCCAGAGGAGGATGAGAACGAGGAGAATCCGTTTGCCACAGAGTTTCAAGAAGACCAGGAAGCAGCCTACCTGAAAGATCCTAAAAAAGCCCTGCAAGGGTTCTATGATCGAGAAGGTAGACCTGGAATCTGAAATCTCTCGTTGTGTTTTAGTAAATATGAGTGAAAAATGATCCGCACTCTGCTGGCTGTGTAATTTATTTTAATTAATTTTTAGAAAAGACAAACACACAATTTTTTCGACATAATCTCTCGTAATGCTTTTCGATACACTTTGTCCGTCTAATAAATGTCTGTGATCCACGAATGCACCGCTGTCTTCAGTTCTTCATCAGAAGTGAATCTTCGTCCATGTAGTTCTGCTTTCAGGGGACCAAACAGGAGACAGTCTGATGGCGTGAGACTCAGTCTTCAGGTCTTCAAGAAGCGTCTCACTGTAACGATCTGTCGAACCTTTTTCCTGATAATGTTCCAATACTTTTGGCCCCTGAGAATCCCAGAAAACTGTAAGCGTTGATGACTTTTTCAGCTGATGGTCGACTTTTGAACTTTTTCTCGGTCGGTGATTGGGGACGTTTCCGTTGCAGACTCTGCCGTTTACTCTCAGGCTCGTAGTGATGAATCCGTGTCTCGTCTCCAGTAATGATTCTCTTTCACCTTGTTTAAAGTATCGCTCCAGTTTTTGATATCAGATATCCAAATGCTTCTGTTTACGCTCTTCCGTGAATTGTTTCGGCACCAGGTACACCCTCAGACCATAAAAAACAAATATGAATCGCTGCACGATATTAGGAAATATTGTTGTTAAATATTGCGATATTTCTTGCGATATAACATTTTCCTAGAGAAATGCATTTTTTATTATTATTATTGGCTTTTTTTTTATCATTTATATATGTAATGATCATACTAAAATAAACAGGTAATAGATATTCGTCTGATGTAATTAAATCTAATTCAGGCTAAAAAGAAACTATATGTCAAGGAAGTTGCAAATATTTAGACTTCAAAACACTATGAATGACTTAAAACCCTCAGCAGATATTCTGATTTCTGGTTTGCTGTTACCATAGACCTGCCAACACAATCTGAATTACTTTCAAACATTACTTTTTATTTACGTGTAACCATACACTCATCAAGAGTGTCTTAAAACAAGAGCATCTTTTAAACAAAATATTTCCTTTGGCTTGCCTGTTTTTTTGTTTTGTTTGTTTTTTTAAATAAAAATAAATATTATTAAACAAAAATTAAATAAGAAAATACTATTAAGTATAAAGATATAAGTATAAAGATATAAGTATAAAGATATAAGCGGGTATAAAGATAGTATGGGCTTATCTGATAGGTCAAATTTGGACACACAAATACTTGGCACATAAATGAAATTTCATTTATCGCAACTCTTTATCGCGTATACCATTATCGCGATAACGATAATTTTTCAATATATCGTGCAGCCCTACAGCACACAGTGCACTACGTCTAGCATACAAGGCATTATGTAAACCATTTACATAGTATGTTATTAAAGGGAGCACGACCCAATTTGGGAATTTCGAAGTGCTTTTATTTTGATCAAGAAGTTCTTCATTCCAGTGTTTTGCAGCTAACGAACAGTTATTTATTGCAGGAGTTAACTAAAGGACTGGGTAATGGGTGGATATCCAGCTTGGTAGGCTAATTTATTGAAGTCTTCCCATGTTACCTTCCTTATTAGCTATTAACCTTGTTGATTAATATTAATATAGTTGTGTTAATTTATAAACAACTAACTCTTGCTAGTTTTTTGCTACATTGTGTTTTGGACGCTGCACGTCATTCATTTGATAACAAATTTGCAAACAAAAAGCTTTGACAAAAATTGCAGCCACGAATTAAGGGAGGATGGAGGTTTTGAAGGAGCATTGAAGGTAGTGTGCATTCTTTTGGCTTGTGAGTTCAAATATCAACAATCCTTCTCCAGAATCAATTACTATGCCATTAAATTATAGGCGCTGAATACAGTCATCCTCACACCAGCTTTTTTTTTCATGTTAATAATTCAAGAAGTGCAAATTGTCATGTTTATGATATTAAGATGCTAATGATATTTTGTAATTAATCATTTTATTCCTGCTTTTTAAAAAAAAATTTTTTTAGAAATGTAAAATTTTTTGAATTTCTGAAATGGCTCACTCATTAGAGGGACTAAATGATGTAAGTGAATAAAATCAAATAAAAATTGATTTCTTTAGCACCTTTTGAATGAACTTTTACAAATGCTTTACAAATAAAAAATAAATAAAACATCATAAAAACTATTTGCATACAAATATCATTCTAAACATTTTTTTTTAAAATCATGCACCTCCTATATTCATATTAATTAAAAGCCAGAAAGAAAATTTTGTTTCTCTTAAAAGTAGCCAGACTTGAAGTCGACCCGATACTGGAAGGTAAACTGTTTGACAGTCATGGAGCAGCCATGGCAAAAGCTTGATACCTTGCTTCTTATATTTAGTTCTGCTATTAGATTTGTGTTTAATGCAAACTATGAACAGACAGAGCTAGTTTAAATTTTACACATATAGATGCACTAAAGATTAAATTTATAAGTACTTCGACCCCATCCAAAATCTAGTGACACTAAAGCTGTAGACAGCTTGAGAAGCTCCGTGCTCAAGCTACTGTATGCTTCTGTTTGTAATCTTCTCATCAGCATTTAATATGATACAGCTGCACTTTCTAACTGAAAGCCTGCTTTGTGAGCAGCTTGTATCAGCTTGTCTTATGAAAATTGTACTTCTTGACAATGGAAAAGAGGCATTTTTTTTTGGCAAATATTTTTCTTTTTTCTATTTTTTTCACTTCCACATGTTTACCACAAGGGTGCATCCTCTTGCCTCTGCTTTTTTTTTTTAATGTATACTGATTATTGTAAGAGTTCCAGCTGTCTGGTCAAATTTACTGATAACACCACACTGCTGCCCCTGCTGCAAGGTTCATAATCTGTCCATGGCAACAGCCTTACAATTTTTTTGTGTTGTCACAGCAACTTTTTTTTGACCTGAAATGTTTCCAAAACAGAGGAAGTGATTATTGTCATTTTCTTTTTGTTAATTTGCAGGTTTCACAGGTTATTCCTGAATGAGTTTGAACAGTATTGTTAATATCCGCTCTAAGGTTATTGAAGTGATACAGAGAGATCCAAGTTCCTAGTTACAGTAAGTTAAATCCTCACAAAGGATCTTAGTATTTTATGTTTTGTTTTGTACATTCTCACTGTTGCCTTCAGTGTAAAAGTAACTGGTACTCTATGTCCTTTATTCTATTTGCCATATGACTAGTAAACAGTCTGGAGGCTAAACCCTCTCTACCCTTACACAGCCCATGGTGCATAATGCATGTATGCATGCATGAATACATGCACCCACCCACACTATTTTAATTATTTAGATTTTTAATGTGATCTGTATATTTGTGTCTGACCCAAAATTAATTGTCCTAGTGAAGTTAATTTAGTTGTTTTGATTGATTCATTGAGTGCTTGGTTAATTTGATCAAGAATCATAAACTCCTCTGGCTAAAGAATAGAGTATAGTAATTATAACATATTGGAATGTAACCTACAATCTGCTATTTAAGCATTTCTATAATAATAGTTATTAACACCTTCTGAACATGCAGACAGTGCTACTGATATGTTATATATTTTTTTACAGTAAGTTACATATTTGCTTCATTACAGCTATAACTAGGAACTCCACACACACACACACACACACACACACACATACATACACACATATATATATATATATATATAATATATATACACACACACATTTCTCAGCTCCTATCTCCCATCTCCCACTCCCACCATGATCACATTAATCACCTCTATTAATCTTTCTTCACTCATTGACAACCATTCAACCAATGCCATTCTCACAGCCAGGTTGTAGAAAAAATATAGTCTCACATCCAAATATAAAACTCACATCTACAATCCCCCAACTACCTTTTGCAACCAGACAAGTGAAGAGACAGTGGGAGAAGCTCAAACAGAGCAAGGCGGAAGTCTGTGTTGGAATTTGCCTCCGGGTATAACCAGATATGTCCGATCCTTCAACATGTCTTCATCCTGAGACTTCATCAGGAAAGGGTGCAAGTGCTGTGTAAAACATTATGTCCCTGTTGACAGGAAGGAAGTGTACAGGAAGCAGATGAACAGATTCCACTTTCCGAAGAAACTCATTTTCTTTAATGCCTTCAGCAAAGTGTTGGAAATCTAGTCTCTTCTTGCAAGCACTGTGTTCCTTTGCAGCAATATTTAAGGGAAGCAGGATTAGAGAATAAGGAGTAAGAAGTCCAACAAACTGATTAAGAAGTCTGGCTTGGTCCTGGTGTGTTCCCTGGACAATTTTTAGCAAGGTAAAGAAAAGCAGGACACTAAACAACTAATCCTGGACAATATTTGACAGTCCCTCCATGATTTATTGGTCAAACAGTGGAGCACTTTTTTGCTATAACAAGCAACTGTATATTAGTTTTTTACAAACAGTGATCATCCTGTATAAGATTTCATTAGTATACTAGAGCATTATTGTGTATTAGAGCCTTTTTCTAGAACTTACATAAGCATAAACATCCCACCATCCAAGAATCAGATTCTATTAGAAAACTCAATTTATTATAATAATAACTATTGTTTTCTATTTATAAAAATAACTTATGAATTGTGTTCATTTACATCAAATATAACCTCCTTCTAGACATTTCAAGATCTCTCACAGGTCCACAAATCAATATTAAACAGATCAAAAAACATTCCCATGCATAGACACACATCCACACAAATCGTCTGAGATTGCATTTTACCGAATACCTACCATGGCCAGCTGAGATCACCAATAAAATCAGCGACAGAATTAGGTCCAGTCTGCACATGTTTTTTGCTGTGTAATGTCTTCAAGCTGTGTTGCTGTCATAACCCATTCTGCATTTATATTGTTTTTTTTGGTTGGGGAATGGGGGGAGTCCTGGGTGGCTTATCTAATCACATATGCACAGCATTTGTGAAGCATGTCTCACAAACAAAATGTGGTATCATTCAAGGAAGCACTGAAAGCATTCAAGATTAAGTGTTGACAGATGACATGCTTACATTTCTACACTGAAGCATTTCATCAGTATAATGGAGATGATTTCACATGATCATCACACAGGATTAACTCATTTTCAAATATACTGAATCCATTTACCAACATAAAATTAATGTACTTTTTAGGTAATTAAATCACATATAAAAATATACTGATATAAAAAAGATGAGCAGCAAGTTACTCTGACTTACTTTCAGTAACTGCTTTCCACAGCCTGTTCCAGGAACTGGAACATGTGGCAGGACTACACCCTGGAATTAGACACCAATTCCTTGCAGTTTAAATCCTCTAGGGTTGTCAGTTTTTTCTCATTAAATCAAATTCAGTTTATCTTAGTAAATCCACCTGCCAGCATGATTTGGGAGGTAAAATGATTAAGAACAATAATATTCTGCAGGGGAACCTACAAAGACACAGGAAGAGCATACAGAAAAACTGTAAAGCTCACTCAGGCCAGCAAACGGAGTGTACCAATTAAAACAAAGTGCGGGCTATCCAAGAGCTGGTGCTGAGCAACGCGTCTGCCAATTACTTTACAAGAAACTTCAGGGCACTATTGAAATTGTGAATAAATAGTCTTGCATTAACATTATGCTTTAATGAGAGGTCTTCACTCTCAGTATATGCATGAAAATATGGTCCTTAACCGTAAACCAAACCCTATGTAATAATTTTAATCAGGTTTTACAATGAACTGTGCATTGTCTATTATATGACAATATAATGTAATCCTTTAAAGACAAGTAATGCATGGTCACTGGTTAATTAATAACACACAATACAGTATATGACTTTAGCATAATGACATAAGAATAGAACATGTAATGCAAGGGTAGATACAAGGTCTGGCAGATTAAGCTAATCATTTATCCAAGCCATGACAGGGGTTGGATAAAACAGGCAGTTTACTTACATTTGTACTATTAATAAATATTTAGAGAACATATCCTGTTTGTGTAATACAAGCTCACATAGCAGAATTGTATAAGGGGGTTTGTTTCTTTTAGAAGAACAGTCATCATGATGTAGAGCGCTGAAAAGTCTAATCAGTAAATAACCATCCAGCAGATGTCACACTTGCTTTATGAGTACAGTACCTATCATAGTGTGCCAAGCTCTGAAGATCATTTCAGGCTAGCCACCATACCACTAAAATAAATTCTTGTAGTTATAACACCTGACTTTATATTTCCATGTTATCAACCTGTTTCAATTTATAGTAATGCATTTCTATTCTTATTCAGGGAAGTGGCAAATAGTGTTGGTACCTCGCCACTCGAAAATCATCAATACGATCCCAGGCAGTTGGTGGACTAGGTATTATAAATTGTTCTTATCTGTGGAGGAGTGTGAGTGTATGATCATTCCATCTACAGTATGCGGTATCCTGTCTTGGGCCCCATTTTGTCAGGATGCATCACAACTGTGCCCAAATACAGTGATTAATGTAACTTCATAGATTTAATATACGACACCATGTGGCACCAGTTTACATTTGTTTATATCATTATTTCATTGCCATTATGTATTATTGTGTATAATTATGTATGTCATTTATGTTATTTAAGTTTTTTCTCTCCTAGCGTAGTGCATTTTTCAGTGTAACCACAAAAAAAAGTGCAAATAGTTGGAATGGGACATGCATCAAGTTATCCTACTATCTTAATATGATCTGTCTAATTAGTTACCTTGGACAATATAGTAAAACAAAATAGAAATGTTTTAAGAACTTTATGACATTTGCTATTATGCAAGTTGCTCCGTATTACAGTATATAGAGTATATCAGTAGTTTAGTATGGTCTGGTTAAAATATAGTTAATGGCAGTGAAATTTAATATTACTTTTTATTTGCCCTTTTTTTGACTTGTATTGTGTAGGACTCAGATCACCTGCATTGTACACAAATTCTGTTTTTTGAAATAAGAATCTATGACAGTATTTTTGTAGCATATGAGAAACAGCTACTAGAAATGCACCAGGAAATTACTTTAAATCAGACATCAGATGTCATTGGCAGTGGAAGAACAAAAACACTGCCCTTGTCATGGAAATTACCAGCACCACACTCAGCAGCAAGGTGTTCGAATTCACATGGCATAAAATAACATGGAAATGCACTTTGCATGGTACAAGTCTTATCAAACTAACAATATTCTTCAAAGTAATTTCAGCGAATGGCAGCTTTCAAAGATCTCATACTTAGGGGAGGAGATGTTTTTTCTTTATTAAAGATTTACTAAGATTGTAATCAAACTTTCCTTTCTTAGAAATCCATGTAATAGGCCTTGGGGGAAGGTGTGGAATAAAAGTCCACATGCAAAATACCCTTGTAGCAGATTTGAGGTCAGGTTTGTGGTTTTGCCTCAGGAAGTTATAATAGTTGATAGACCATTATAGTTGAAAGATGATGCTTTTTGTTTAAAGTCAAATCATAGTACAGAGGCTCTACATAAATGCTTGGCAACTGTAGAACCAGTGTTGTGTAGCCTCTCTATCTTTCTTGCTGACAACCTTTCCCAAATTGACTATTGATCTGTGAGAGCTAAAGTATTTGTGCCATTTGCACAGAAGAGACTGTTAGCGGCACCTTGTAAGTCCAGACATGTGATTGACTGCATTGCTTTGAACTCATTAAACTGACTTTCCCATCTCTAGTGAGGCCATTTGCAACCTACATCGTTTCTGTAAATTCATTGCTTTCCACTGGTGCTAAATAAAAACAGACATGGAACTGTCTGCAACTCTTCATTTAAGCAATAGACTATCGGACTGATCTATGTATGCGGAGTATTTTGTTAGCTGTAAGGACAGGTCTGTCTTAATTGAGGTATAGATACAGGTATACTGACAAATTTAAGGTCAAGTGTTGGTTGGACATCCAGTATGTTGTGTTAAAAAAACAACAACAACAACAACAACAA
Organism: Heterobranchus longifilis; assembly: GCA_028570985.1. Taxonomy (NCBI): domain Eukaryota; kingdom Metazoa; phylum Chordata; class Actinopteri; order Siluriformes; family Clariidae; genus Heterobranchus; species Heterobranchus longifilis. The sequence goes on along the minus strand of JAOVVB010000002.1, from coordinate 21,197,292 downwards.
CAACAATGTGGAAACAAACAAGGGAATGAAAGGCAAATCCATTATAATGTAACAGTTTCCATAGTGCAGAACTCATACAGAATATATCATTAGCTATTATCAGTAATGGTGTATTTGTAACTATGAAGACTACATTTTAATATGTGAACAGAATTAAACATTAAGTCATCGATGATTTGGTGTTGGCATAATTGCAGCCCTGTACTTCCTGCTGTGGCAAGAAAACAAGAAAGCACTTATGTATAGCCTTCACTGTTAAATAGAAAGAATAAATAAATATTCATTAACACATAACAATGATTTAATTAATTGCACAGTAAAACAATGAGTATGCTCAGTTTGAAACAATTACAACAATTAGCATTATTTGGAAAAATAAAAACTATCATGCAGATCATTCTTATTAAATAAAACTCTTAAATACTTAAATACAGCAGGGTTGCTAAACTTTGCAAAGAGTCAGTGGTTAATGAGACTAATAATTTGGGACAGCTGAAAAACACTCCAGAGACATTTTCAGGAACTGCTGTTGATGAGAAGCTACATCCTCAGGTCTTTCATCATTAGACATCTATACTCAGGCTAGTTAGCTGAGTTGCCTCATTTTAAAGCGGCCGGGGGATTTGAGAAGGATAGCCCATATCCAAGATTTAAACCTGACCTGTTGAGCACAGCCATTGAGAATGCAGTTGAAGACCTTGTCTGGACTCTTGACTGGCCTTTATCTAAAATAATAATAAAAAAAACTTAGGCTTAAGTAACTCAGATTTTGCTTGATTTAACAACTTCTTTAGTTCAAGTAGCCCACATTTAGCTTGATTTGGCAAAAAATAGTCTATAAAGCCTTTATTGGGGACTCGTGATCAGCCTCTGCACTTGACCCTATAGCTGCCTTTACCAGTATGTCCATAGCAAGGGCAAGGAGGATGACTGGGACCACCATGTAATGATTTCCCTTGTCCAATCAATGCTAGATTTGATGGTGAGGATCCAGTGGTAACTCACATGCTAAAGCTGTTGTAATAGATCATGATGTCACTGATTTTCCTGGGGATATGATGTTAGGTCAATGCACCCTTATCTAACTTGTGGGGTCTTGACTCCTATGCATTGGTGAGTTCTAACCACAGCACAACCAGATGTCCTTTGCTCTGTTGCTCTGATCAGACATTTGATGACAATGGTGTGCTCCAAGCATCCTGCCATACCTGGAGCTCCCCCGTTCTGCACTGCTCAGTTGATGAAGCATTCTAGAGAGAAACTTTATCATCCCTTGGCAAAAAAAAAAAAAAAAAATGAATAATATCTCTGAAATGAACAATGCCTCTGCTGTTTTTGTCAAGTCTCTCTCCTCCGTTTGTCAGATTTCCCTCAAGATACAAAAGACCTGAGCAATGTTTTACATTTGGTGGTGTTCCATTGATTCCTAGTTCTTTAAACTATCTCTTTATCCTGGATGAGAGTTTATTAGAGATTTTAAATGTAACAAAGGTCGTTATATACATAAAATGTCAAAATTGAAATAATTGTAAATTACTCATTCAACTTATTACTAAATCACCTGGAACCACTATAAACTACTCTTTTTCTTTATTACAAAAGTGCTAAACTAAAAAATACACAAAAAGCAAAAATAAAAAAGGCAAAGCAATCAGAAAGTTACACAATATAAACATAACCGAAGAGGAAATACAGATACATTTGAATGTTATAGCTTCTTTAAGGCAAATTCTAAGAACTGGATGAAGCCGAAAGGTCAAACTAATTAGACAAGGCTACATACGTGTATGATAGATTGACAGAAACCATCACTGAAAATGAGATCAATGAAATGTCAGGCATCAAACATCCAGTGGCAGGGTGTCATGCATCAATGTCTTATTTGACACTCACACACACACACACACACACACACACACACACACACACACGCACACACACACATGCACGCACACACACAGATACAAGTAGTTTTGATCATTCACATTCCTTACATGGTCTGATTTATAGGCTTCAATTTGATTTGGTTTATTCATTCATTTATTTATTTATTTATTTATTTATCTATTTTGGTGCTGGACTGTGGGCCTGGGTCAACAGGATGCTTCACTGATCTTGAAAAAGAGAGTTTGCCTACTATTTTAATGGCAGTTATGCAATTTCCCCCATAACCGACTACAGATTCACTCAAACCATAAAAGTAGTTTCTAATATCACAACATGCAGTAGTAGAAAGTACCCTGCTGTGGAAAAGAAATAACAATAATAATAATACTAATAATAATAACAACAACAATAGTAATAATAATAATAACAACAACAACAACAATAGTAATAATAATAATAAAACAATAACAATTTGTTTAAAAAACATCTGATGTTAAGGGATCAGTTGTCTCAATGGTTTCCACTAGATTCTTTTAGGTTTCTACGAAAGAATTTCATTAGCACTACAGTGGAAGGATGTGCCAAAAGAAGTGGGTGAAACCTGAACTGCACTGCTGTGAAATCCAAATAACGTGTTACCACAGATACATAAGTGGCATAAATAAGCCTGGGAACCATTAAGAACAACAATTTTATCACACTAAAATTACAGTCCACCAGTAACGCATCAAAACCCAATAATATCTATTAGGAAGAAATAGTTTTTAGAAAGACAGTACACAGTTTGCACTGCTAGAACTAATACATAGCTTGTTATTAATATTACCTATACCCAGCTGGAATACTAGCCTGGAGCCTATCCAAAGCAGGATATACTATGGGTCCATTACTGAGCACACAAATGGCCTACACCTCATATTTTTGGACTGTGGAAGGAAAGCAGAGAATCCAAGAGAAACCCACCAAGCGCAGCGAGAACCTCATAAATACAGACCAGAGATAAAATTCAAACCTTCATACCTGGAGGGCAGAGGTGATCTTGCTAACCACTAAGTTACCATGCTACCCTTGTTGTTGTTGCTGTTGTTATTAATATGTTATTATTATTATAATAAGTTTTATTGTTACTACTAGTAGTAGTAGGAGTAATAGAAATAGTAGTATAAGTAGTATGAGTAGTTGTAGAAGGAGGAGAAGAATGGGTTGCAATGGATTGTTTTTCAGCCAGAGTGTTTTTTCTCATTGCCATAATTACCAGAAATTGCAGTATAGAAGATCCATTTTGTACCCAGGTAACTCAATCTTCTGACAATAACTGTAGTAAAAGCTAAACTTTAGTCCTGAGATATGAAGACACACATCAGTCAAGCATCTTTATATACCAATCAGCCATACCACTGACAGGTGAAGTAAATATCATTGATCACAAACTATACACTAGTAAACTGGTGACAAGAGCCAAAAAGATGGGCACCCAAGGCTCTACCATGCACATGTGGACCAAAGACCAGCCCATCTGGTCTGATCTCATGGTCCCATCATTGACTGCTGTCACATCCCTTGCTACTGTGTCTGCAGAATCCCAGGGACAGGACCTGGTCCTCCATGGAGTAGATGCCCCAGGAGTGTTCATCTGGCAAAGGCCTTATCAAGCCCTGGAAGCCCACTGTCATGCCATTGAAGCAGAGGTGGACAAGAGGCTCCAAAATACAGTAACATGGCACTTCGTCCTGCTGCATCCTGGTGGCACCCATGCTTGGTGCCTATGGACAAATTCACCTGTGCAATGACTTCTGGCATTTAATCATGTCTCCAAGTTCAGTGCACACCCCTTGCCGAATGGATGACCTAGCAGACCATCAGAGAAAAGTATGGTACATCTCAACTCTGGACTTTACAAAAAGAATATTGGCAGGTAGCCCTCATGCTGGAAGCTAAAGCACAAATATCATTTAGCACAGAATGTGGCCGATGGCAATACCTGGTACTACCATTCAGCCTGAATGGGCTGCCTTTCCAAGATAAATGGACAATGTCCTACGACTCCACCATCCCTATGCTGCAGCATACCTCGAGCACCAGGGAGGACCATCTGCCTCACCTCAGCTCCCCAGTCCTCCACAATCCAAACTTCACAATCACCTTTTCCTGCTTCACAAGATTCATCTGAGATGGGGCTGGCCATTGTGCTGTCCCAAGAATTTGATAGCGTAGAACATACCATCTTGTGTATGAGTAGGAAACTCATTCCAGCAATACACCACAGTAGAGCGAGGGGTCTTAGCCATCAAATGGGCCATTGAGGAGCTTATATATTACTGTACCTAGCTTGCTGGCACTTCACCTTGGTGAAAAACCTCACTCCTCTGCAGGGGATGGCAAGGGCTAAGGACCCCAACCTCACATAATGAGATGGTTCGTCTCACTGCAGGACTACTCTTTCAAAGTTATTGATCTGGGGCCCAGCACGGGAACGCTAATGGACCCTCCTGTCTTTTTTTGCTACTTACTGCCAGCACGCCCACACATTCTGCCACTCCTTACTCATGCAGGACTCCAAAAGAACAGAACCCATTCAACACCACAGCCAGCTCAATGGTGTGCGCTCAAGGGCATTGATTCACTGCTCCACTATAAAAGGCCACGAAAGTAGCAGTCCGGTGAGTTATGTGTGTTACTGTACATGCTTCTCTCATGTACTGCTTTCTCAGTTGCCCTATCCCTGCAGACTTCAACATCGCTGAAGCTTCTCTTGCTGCTGAGCAGTCCCACAACTCGAACTGCCACCCCGGCTTCCCTGCCTTCTTCCTCACCCTGCCACAGCTGCCACTAGCATACGCCGACACTGCCTTGCCAGTTAAAATGCCCAACCAACCTGCACACCTTGCACTAATTACTCTACTACATAATCTGGCTAAAACAAATTTCTCACTCCCTTTACCCTACATTAAATTTCATTTAACTTTATTTTTTGCACACTTGCCAATCATCAGTAATTTCCAAAAAGTCTTTGGAAAGTCTTAAAAAACATGTACGTATGTTTAAGTATGGTCCTGTGATGTGGCCCAGTGGTGGTGTCCTTCATGTAAAGCCAGTTTACTTTAAATACCTAAGAATAACAGTTCTTCTTTCGTTCTCTAAGTCAATCCTCTTTGAATTCTGTTCAGTGCATGTCTTCAAGAGTTCAAGACTGGCTCCGCCCTGGATCTCAAACCTGCCAGTCAGGTGCAGGTGGCCACTTCCTAATAATGATGCTGTCGAAATTAAGTGCATATGACTTGTGATATGGCTTTGAGAAATATGTATTAAAATTGCTATTGTATGTGTACTTGGAACCGGGGGATTTGGTTGTGGTTGGTTGGGAACAAAACATGCATGTCCATCTAACATACACAATAGTAATTTGTTTCAATACAGAAAAATGTTCCAACCCCTACTTCACAAGATCTGCGGGCAATGTCTTTATTATTATTATTATTATTATTATTATTATTATTATTATTATTATTATTATTATTATTATTATTATCATCATCATCGGGGAACAGTTACAACAAAAAAGTAATCTGAGTACTCTAATGCGTTAAAAAGTGAGGCGTTACCCCTCACACTGGATCTGACTACTGCTGTCACTTGTGCTGTCAGCAGTCATCAATTATATTCCACACTGTAACCCTACACTTGCTAGGATGGATTTTATGACATGTCTATGAGTTATTAGTCATGTTTAGAGTGTCAGTCTCTTTTTTCTTTCCTTTCCTCTCAGAAACAATGCCCTGCCTCACTGTTTCAAGCTTTAACAGATATTAATGTTTAGTATTATTTAACAGCGACAAAGTAAAGAAGATTTACTGCACAAATGTCTGAAAATCACCTTAGGCCATACACTTGAAGGGGCTTGAAATGTGATGTTTTCCTAATTTGGGGTGAAACTGTCATCTGGAATTGGTCTCAGGACACTTTGCATAGTTTGTATTTTTTGGACCCATGGAATCATTATTTGGTTCTTTGATACCTGAATCATGGGCACATGATTAATATATCTCCTAGCACTGTGACTCCTCTCTGACCCTTCCTTGTGTTCTGGTCCTAGACCCGGGCTCCTCTCACACTCCTGTCACTCGCAGGGAGCGACAGAGGAACAGCGAGCGGCAGCGAGCCCACAGCACCTCCACCTTGGCGGCCTCCGTTGGCCTGCCCTGTCCCCTCTCCCCACCTGGGACTCGGGACAGAGGCAGCGCTGAGTGGCATGCTAGTGAGAGGCTGAGCCAGGCCAACCTGGATGCCATCGCCTTCCCAGGCATCCCGCAACCCAGCACAGGTGATGGTGATGGCAGTAACACTACTGGCTACAATGAAACCCTGGTGACGGACAGACAGACAAGACATAGTTTGAGTGATGCCAGCATATTAGAAGACACTGCAAAGGACATGTATAGAGGGAGAACCTTCAGTTTAGAGATGAGAAGAGGATACTCTGCAGAAAACGGCAAACAAGTTTCCCCCCTGCCCCATTTCCAGCTTGCATCCCCACCAAACAGGAAGGACAGTGGGAGCTCATCGTCTCCTCCCCCATCCTCCCATCCGTCCATTCCCCAGCACCTGTCCTCTCTGCGAATATCTGAGTCCAGCCTCTTCATCTCCATTGACCAGCAGCAAACACTAGAATCCTCCACAGGCCTATTGCAGGAGGACTTTGATGAGGTCTTTCTCCAAAATCCTACCTCTCCATCACCTCCTCCCCCAATCAAAGAGACAAGCATCTTGGAGGACTTCCCTCTTCCTCCTCCTCCTCCTCCCCTCGAGTTGGAGCAGGAAGTTGAACACCAGACTGTGAGAAGGTTGGTTGTACAATATTTTCATATTTAAACCTGAATTGAAATTGTATTATTATGGACCTTTTTTGATTTTTGCTACTGGCTCTTTCTCTTTTTCCATTCCTCTGTTCTCTTCCCTGTATTCAGTCCTAGCATGGAGTTCTTAAACAACTCCACCATTCCCACCAGGAAGTTATCTCTCCACTCCCCTCCAATGTCCCCTTACTCCTCCGTCTTTCCTTCACCTGTACCCATCCTCCTTCCTTCCCTGAAGCCACAGCCCTCCACCATCATCTCCATCGCCACATCCACCACAATCGAGGACAGCCTAGGTCTTGAGTACCAGCCCGTACCCAAGAGAGAAAAGACATCCGAGGAGCAGCGAGTGGAGGCGCTGGCCCGGCAGCTGGTGGGTACCTAGAGTCAGCAGTTACATAGTTCCAACTCTACCTTTGTGCACATCGTTCTGACTCTACCTTTGTGCACATTGTTCTGACTCTACCTTTGTCGACATTGTTGTCATACATACTTAAGACTCTACCTTCGTTGTACATAGTTCTCACTCTTCCTTTGCTTTCATACTTACTTCTGCCACTATCTTTGTTGTAGTACCTAGTTCTGACTCTACCTTTGTCATAGTACCTAGTTCTGACTCTACCTTTGTCATAGTACATAGTTCTGACTCTGCCTTTGTCATAGTACATAGTTCTGACTCTACCTTTGTCATAGTACATAGTTCTGACTCTACCTTTGTCGTAGTACATAGTTCTGACTCCACCTTTCGCGCCCTACCTAGTTTTGACTTTCCCTTTGTCATAGTACTTAGTTCTGACTCTACCTTTGTCGTAGTACCTAATTTTGACTCAACATTATTCGTAGTACCTAGTTCTGATTCCACCTTTATTGCCGTACCTAGTTCTGATTCTACCTTTATCGTAGTACATAGCTCTGATGCTACCTTTGTCATAGCACATAGTTCTGACTCCACCTTTCGTGCCGCACCTAGTTCTGACTCTACCTTTGTCATAGTACCTGGTTCTGACTCTACCTTTGTCGTAATACCTAGTTCTGACTCAACCATATTTGTAGTACCTAGTTCTGATTCCACCTTTCTCACCGTACCTAGTTCTGACTCTACCTTTGTCATATTACCTAGTTCTGACTCTACCTTTGTCATATTACCTAGTTCTGACTCTAGCTTTCTCGCCGCACCTAGTTCTGACTCTACATTTGTCGTAGTACCTAGTTCTGACTCTACCTTTGTCATAGTACCTAGTTCTGACTCTACCTTTGTCATAGTACCTAGTTCT
>JAOVVB010000002.1:21165795-21178321 GCA_028570985.1 Heterobranchus longifilis | reverse complement strand
TTTTTTTTTTAATTCTGACTTTAGAATTCTAAAATTACTTTCTCTAAATTCGGATCTTTTTTCTAGAATTCTGACCCCCCCCCCAGAGTTCTGACTGTTTTTTTTTTTTTTCTTAGAATACTTACTTTAAACTGAAAGAATGTCAAAATATTGAGAGGAATAAAAATAAAAAAAAATCAGTATTCTGAGTTTAAAAGTCAGAACTCAAATACTTTTTTAATGGTGGCCTTAATCCTCATCCATGCACGAATCACTTAACCCATCACAAATATATTTAATGCTGTTCAGGGTGAAGCTTCCTTTTTACGGTGTATATCTGTATACCCTACTCCTAAAATCCACTTTTCACTCAGTTAAATATAGTTCAGAGGTCCAGTACTGACTCAACCCAGCATCCCGGTCTCTCTGTGTAACACCAGCCATCCTGGACGAGTTGTTATAAAATCCTGGGTGAGGTTATTAAAGCCGTTCAGCCAGGAGCAGCAACGTTCAGGCTGGATCTGAGTTCAGCTTGTGTTACCGTAGCCAAGAGAGGCGAGCGTATTCAGCAGCCATCTGGAGGCTCGTTCTGTATCCTGGGATTGAGAGCAAGCTGTCCATGAATTAAGTGACACAAATGTGTGTGTAATTTTGACGTATGTGTATGTGTTCCCTCTATTTGATATTAATGAGGAGTGACTCAGTGTTAAGGAGGCGCGTTGGCACGAACGTGTGTTGTTTTGTCCAAGGAAAGATTAGGCTCTCCCACAGACTCCACAACTCTCCAATTTTTTTTTTTTTTTTTTTTTTAGCCAGTTATTTAATTTGTTGTCTGGTCCTGGATAAGGTGTAAAAAGTGTATTTTTCTATTACCCTTCATTTTGTAAAAAATAAATGGTTCAATGTATAATGTGAGAGAGTTTTTTTTTTTTTTCAATTATTATTATTACTATTTATTGTTGGCAAAATGGTCTGTAGATATTTTTCCTTATATGAAATTAGATATTTTTCTTTTATTTCAGACCCATGATGGCTGTGAACCTTGCAATAGAAGCTTGAATAGAACTCATTCTCATTTCAAATACTGGCTTTATTTAATTATTTTTCTTTCCTGAGCAGGGCATAATCCAAAGACTCATTACTCAGTTTCCTCTAAGCCAACTAATCATGATGATAACAAAAGTATGATGAAAATAATTTTTATGTCCTTCAAGGCTACATATATGGTCTGGCTTGTGAATTAATATCGCACAATTCCCACGCTTTATCTCAAACTTCAAGTGCAAGTGTTTGAACGCTGCAAACTTTTTAAAGAGGGTTGTCTCGTCCGTGAATGACGATCCTGGCCCGAAGTGGACACACACTCATTCACCAACACCACTTGCACATTACAGGAACTCAGCTGGGAGTTATTGCCTCATCCCTCGTACAGTCCTGACCTCGCTCCAAGGAGAGATCCACATGTGTCAATCCCACTGGACACCGAGCATTTGATAATTTTTGTAGACTTTTGAGCACAAAAGCCTCAGGACTTCTAACGTTGAAATCTGATCGGCTGTCCACATCTTCTACGCGGCACATTCTAGGAGGGAATACAGATTTTTGAGCATTTCGACACAGTAAGATTAGAGCCTGGGAAATTGGTAATAATATAATCGTGAGAGGAAAATTCCTCTTTAAACTTCCGTGAGAGGCGGCCAACTGTTTAGCAAGTGACTTAAAATACCATCGTGTCAAATTGCTTCAACCTGTTTCATCAGCTCGCTTTACTACGGCATCTTGAAAATGACTGTGATGGTGATCTGGCATGGTTTTGAAGCCATTCTTACAATACCACTAGATTCAGAGGAAATGATTATCCAATGAGTGGAGGGAAAAAATCCTTATAAAAAAGAGGAATCAATATTTGAACCACATAGAAAACAACTTATCTTATTGGATTTGATTCTAACAGCAAATGAAGGAAATTTCATACTTCGAGGCCTGACTGCCTCCAACTATACTGACAAACCTGATATTTTATGGTTTATATAGTTATAGCTCGTATATGTTCTGTAATGATCACTGTTATCACTAAGAGCTGCAGTTCTAAAAAGTGAAACATGTAATAATGTGAAAAACACATCAATATCTGCTTTTTCAGAGCATCCCTCTTCTGCACACACACAATGGAAATGTCTCTTAGTGGTTTGAGTGATCTATAATTACAGTAATTGGAGCTGTAGTGATACATGAAGGACATGCTTGAAGCGGATGAGCGTCAGGAGCCCATCGCTAAAATAGTCCACTGGTTTTGAACATGTCCCCCTTGTAACAGAGAAAGATGCCTCATCGTGCCACTTTCTTTACGTGTATCTTTCGATCGCGCATCTGACATCTTCTATAACGGTGCTTCTCCCGACTGGTTTCCTCTCGCTTAGCAATGCTGCTGTGTATTGACGTCAGCCTCCATGCCCGCATACACAAACGCACAGCTTATCGCACCGCTTGGGTTCTGGCAAGAGCAGGCCGGTGGAAGCGGCCCACACTGGAGCGTGCAGATTGAGGGTGGGTTTGGACTGCCAGGTTTATGCACATTACACCACACGGACCGGGTTCCGAAAATACGAACTCACTCACGTACTCCATTTTACTCAAAATGTTGAAGTAATTATGAGAAAATATTAAAAACCTATAAGACCAGGACTTGTGATGAAATTTCTGGTGAACGACGGCATTAAAAGCCAGTGATTAACATTTACAGAAGCACAGTACGCTGATTATAATCGAGCACAAACATTTGAACGGTGCAAACGTTTTAAAGGAGGCCGTACGTCCGTGAATGAACGATGGTTTAGAGCTCGCTGCAGTCGTTCCCGTGACCATCCGTTGAGTGGAACTCCTGATTCTTGAAATTCGACGGATAACTTGTCACCGACTTGCGGAACGCATCTGTCTTTGTGAACCGTACACACACTCATTCACCAACACCACTCGCACATTACAGGAACTCGGCTGGGAGTTATCGCCGCGTCCCCCCGTACAGTCCTGACCTCATTTCCACATGTTTGGGCCATTAACGGAGTTCCTGGGAGGCCGGCGTTTCCAATCACGACTGAGAGAACTTTCTACCTTGATGGTGTCCAAGCTCTAGTGAAACACTGTGATAAGTGCATTAGTGCATCAGGGGATTATATAGAGAAATAAAGGGAGTTTTTTTTACTCTCAGAGCTGCGTTCTTCAGACAAGGCATTGGCTTCAGACTTTTGGACTCTTGAGCAATAAAAAAAGACAAAACTATACACATGATGATGACATTGTACACTTTAAAACTACTGAACTAGATGAAGATGAACTGAGATAAAGGCACAGAATGGAAACCGAAATATGCTTACAGCTACAATCATGTACAACTACTTGAATACTTGAATACAAGACTAATGAGGAAGCATCTGGTAGTACCAACTCCTGGGTTCTATTTGGTACCAGCTCTCGAGCACTGAAGGACACAGAGACCTCTGATTCAGCTCAACTTAAATGATGCGTGAACTCCTCCATACTCCACTTGTGGAAAGATTGCACTGGAAGATGTAGCACTCGTGTTACAAAATGAGGGTAAAGAGTACAGATCAGATATGGTTAAGGGGGAATGTGTTGGGGGGGGGAATTGGAGGAACTGTGCTAGAGGCAAAATATGTGATCTTGATGAACAAAAGAAGTATGACACAAGCAACGTCAATAGAGCCAAGAGACATTTATTTATCTCACTGGAAACATGGCAAAAAAGAAACAAAAACAAACAAACAAAAAAAAGACTAAAGGCTTCTTACATGTTACAAACATGTAGGTCCTATCCGACCGGCAGCTGCATATAGTATTTATTCTGCATGGATATATCTGAATGGGTAACTAGAATAAATTTGTGGAACCTGTAACAAAAAGTTCCTTGTAGATCTCCTACAACTTTGCAAAAAAATACAAAGTAAAATAATATTGACCCCCACTAGAGTAGGCTACATTCACTGAAAAGCTAGGTACAAATCAATACAGTACATAGTTAACATAGTTAAAAACCTACATAATTACATATGCAAAATACTTGAAATAAAACATTTTTTCTCATGTTTTATAGTCAACATTGTGTTTGTTCTTTACCAAAGCAATTCAAGACTGAACGAGCTTAACTGAACTGAGATTTAACCCAGAAATGGGGCTGTAAGGAAATATGATGAGTATGCATTATTGACTTTGATACTTGGTCCAAAAACATTCAAACATGGCGAAGGAGCTTCTATACTGCAGCTCCAGTGTATTAGGCACATAACACACTCTGTCCCGAGTCGTGACGAGTCCGACAGAGTTACACGCTTAAACCGGCTTTACTCTGTACGATTTCGGGCCTGTTGCAAAAAATAAAAAAATCACACACTAAATTCATTCTTTGGTCATCAGTTATGTTGGACGGTCTTTGCATGCGTAATGTGACATGCTCACCCTTAGCAGAATTAGGGATGTCGTGAATGACGAGTGAGGAAAATCCCGCAGTGGCCGCTGTTACGGCGCTCATTTAAACGCAACCAACGGATGTTTGGAATAATGTGATGCGATTATTGGCAGTCATGAAACATAAAGCAAACATGAATAGGAAAGTTTGAAGAACTTGATATACAGACTAGATATCAGCCAAACCTGTTACCGTTAAAACCACCAAGGATTCAGGTTCCCATTGTGCCCCCAAAATAGCTCCGACCCTCGAGGCCTGACTCCACTTGACCTCTGAAGGCACACTATGTGGACAAAAGTATTTGTCCAAACCTGTTAATTATTGAATTCAGGTGATTCAATCAATGAGGCCCCTCATCCCCAGTGAAGGACAATCTTAATGCTTCAGAATACCAAGAGACACCAAGAGATTGACAAGACCAAGACTTCACAGTCTGTTTTTCTATTCCAACGTGACTCCGCCCCAGTGCATAAAGCAAGGACTATGAAGACACGGTTCGATGAGTTCGGTGTGAAGAACCCGACCGGCCCGAACACAGAGCCCTGGGACCTCAACCCCATCGAGCACATTTGGGATGAACTGGTACGATGGAGAGTGCGATCCAGACCTTCTCATCCAACATCAGTGCCTGACCTCATAAACACTCTACAGAATGAATGGGCACGAAATCACACAGAAACACTCCAACATCTTGTGGACGGCCTTCCAAGAAGACAGTGGAAGCTGTTATAGCTGCAAAAGGGGAAGGGGGGCCGACTCCATATTGAAGTGTGTGTGTTTGGATAGAATGTCATGGTACTGTAGGTTCGGACAAATACTTTGGTCCATATGGTGTATCTGGAACCAGGACGTTAGCAGCAGATCCTTTAAGTGCTGCAAGGTGTGGCCTCCATGGATCAGACCTGGTTGTCCAGCGCATGTAATGGATCCTGGGTCAGATTGAGATCTGGGGAATTTGGAGGCCGGATCAACAACCTTGACCTTTGCTAAGCCTCATACACAGCACTGGGTGTTCTGATGCCTTTCTATCTTAGTCAGCATTAACTTTTCAGGAATTTGTACTACATTAGCTTTTCTGTGGGATCGGACTGGATGAGCCTGTGGTGCTTGTGATCCTATCCCCAGTTTAATGGTGTTATTTAATTCAACTGGTGGTGTTAATGTTATGTAGCTGAATAAAAGTATTCTCATGAAGTATAAATATATTTTGGAAGTCTATAGTTCTTATATAATCATATAATCCGACATGGAGAAGACACATTATCACACGGTCTGAAAGGCTTTATTGGGATCATCTCATACAGTGTGAGAAGTATTAAAAAGGCACCTTTAACCACGCAGAGCAAAACCGGCTTAAGTCTAATCCCGGACTAGTACCGGTGTTCCTTTTTTATTTCCTTTTTTTTTAAACTTATTGTTGTCAAAGAACAGTACACACATTAGCCAAGCACTATGGCAGACATGAATAACCTTCAGATTACACATAGTAACCAATTCTAATATTGAGTTTACATCATTTCCATTGTTGGTCAAGCCTACAAGCGTGATTTTTATTCCATTTTGCAAGGAAGTAGTGGTAACAGTTTTAAGTAATACCATTTAAGCGCCAAAAAAAAAAAAATTATAATCCACTCTTTCATCCTCACATTACAAATGATGTCACGTTACATTTCCTTCTCAGCCCAAAGCTCTTGGTGTAGACGTTCTTCACGATCTACAAATAGCGAAGATGCACACAGGACAGTACAGTGGCAATCGAATAGCTATACCTGAACATCAGGAAATGGCCATATGTGCGTTTTTTTTTTTTTTTTTCTGCAGCTCTCATAAAACAGCAGCCATAGCCTTGTCTTTGTGGAAAGTGTTAGATGATTTTTCCTGAGATATGGTCAGAAAGGGTAAAACAACATAAGACATCATTACCCAATTCCCTGATGCTCTGCTACCTCCTGGGACTTGCTGTTTTGTCAACTCGGGCACTTTGGGCTAAAACCCTGCGAAATGACAGGATAATAAAAACGTCCCTGTCTTAATATAAGAAATAGGTTGATCCAACAAGCTGTGCTGTTTCATCTCAAAGTCCAGTGTCTTCCCCTCAAGCACAAGGAGGTTCCTCGCTGGAGAGCAGGGGACTGCACGGGGGCGCGGTGCTCAGAGAGCGGAAGGCAAAGATGGAGGGATCGTAAGAGTATCGGGGAGGATGACGCCCGCCCGTCAGGTTCTGTAAAGGGGGGGAAAAAAATTAAATGTAAACTTGTAACAACAAGCAGCGGAGAAAAACAGACTGATTCAGTGACTGATGCATTCGGCTTTCATAACAGAATGAATAAAGTCATAGACAGGTTGGAGCTTACACTGGCACGTAGCTGGCTAATGTAACAAATAAGTATTTCCTATTTATAAATGCACATTGTATTAACTGCTAGCTAATAGGAGTGCAACAAACAATCTTAAAGCTGTAATTTATAGTTATATTTTATTGCCGCTATTGACTTTGCATTTCTTTGGATTTAGAGTTTGTTTCATCAGGACAGTTTATTAAAAGACAAATCGTTAAATGAGGTACTCATCCTGTTTAGTTCAATTATCTTGATCGTTAGTTCCCAAGTGCACAAAACAACCTCGAGATAAATTTAACAGTCGGTCGCAAAATAAGAGGAGATGTTCCACATGTAATCCGATTAATCGTTTCATTAATTGATAGATTAATTCTCACTCACTCATCGTCTATACCGCTTTATCCTGTATACAGGGTCAATGGGGGGGCAATCCATCACAGGGCATACACACATGCACACACACACTCATTTACTCATTTACACACTATGGGCAATTTGGGAACGCCAATTAGCCTAATCCGCATGTTTTTTGACTGTGGGAGGAAACCAGAGTACCTGGAGGAAACCCACCAAGCACAGGGGGGAACACACCACGAGGCGGGAATCAAACCCGGACCTTGGAGGTGCAAGGTGACAATGCTAACCGCTACGCCATTGCGCCGCCTTATTAAAATAGTCATGAGTTGCAGCTCTACTAGCTATAATAAACTAACCTGACAAGATTTCAGATAGTTTTTTTGTCAACTTTGTTACTGTATTAGAATATAATTTTCCATCCCACTTTTGCACATTGCAGATTATGGACATTTATGGACCATGGACATCTACACACACACACGCACATATGCACACTTCCTGGACATTTCCATTTTTTTCCATTTAAATTCATCTTTATATCTTTTTCTACATCATATAGATACATTTTTTAAAAAATATTTCTTTTATATATATATATATTTTCTACAGCTTTTATAGCTAAACTTATTCTTATTTTATTCCACTATTTATTTCTTGTTAATTGTTTTTACATTTTAAGCGGTCGTTTAAGCATTTCACTGCATATCGCACTGTGTATGACTGTGAATGTTTATTTATAAACTTTAATTTTATTTAAAAACGCATAATTATATGTAATATTACAGCGCATTTTCACTGAGCTTTCATTATCTTCACTGTTATAGCTAGCTAGCAAACGTATGCTAACCGGATAGGAATTCTGTTCAATCTCATTTATGAAAGTTCATTATCTTCACCTTTAAGATGCGCTAATAACTGTGAAGTCATATCCATACTAATTAATAAACATTGCTAACACGAGTCAACTAGCTAAACTATATTAGCGGTAAAAAAAAACAAAAAAAAAACAGCCTCTATTTCTTATTTACTGAGGCTGTAGCCAATATACAGACATTATGAACATCTTGGTAGCTGAATTAGCATGTGGAGTACTGTATGCTAAAGTACGAGTTTGGTTCTTTCACACTCGGTGGGTTTATATAGTTTATTATAGTCTGAGTTTAACCAGTTCAGTGCCTGATTTACACGCCACAGTCTCCCTTCAGTTCCTTCATTTTTTGTCCCACACCACCTGCATAAACATGTCTAACTGCAGCAGACTAAAGGAAATCCACATACAGGTACACGTCCCCATGTCATTGAGATTATTAAGCTCATAAATCATATTTTCTAGCATCAACTATTAACCTGTGAATCAAGTGTGTTGAATGTATTAGAAGCTGCTCAGGACGCCTTCATGGACATGATTATTACTTTTATACACTCTAAACCTCTGTGTTCTACTAATTTAAGAAGCGTAGTGGAGTTAAGAGTGGATAATAATAATGAATGAATCATAAATAAAGAATAATTTTATGCTGAGACACTTTGAGATTGTCATCGCTAAGCCAAAGTTGATAAGGTTAAATTAAAGCTCCCTGTGATATAAAAAAAAAGTTATTTAAATGTTATTTGTAAAAATACATTCAATCTAAATTAAACATTTTTTATCTGAGCGTGGCAGTCAATTACAAAACCCCTACTTCTTCTTTCCATGACCGAGAGTCTGGACTATTCTGAACTACTTCCCTCCCTTAGAGGAAACGGGTTTGTGTGACTTGGCACTGATACAACACTTTCTCCAGCCATTTATAGTGTGTAAGATTACGCTTCGTTCCTTCTGTGTAATCAGGAACGATGATCCCCTATGGATAAATAGGTCTCTAGTCTCTGACCACAAAGCAGGACAATTTGCACCAGGGACTGAAACGTACCGAAAGCAAAACCGCAGCTAAAGTGAATTATCTGTACATATAATTAAACTGTAAAGTGGGCGTGTCTGCACATTAAGGATAGTTGCGAAAAAATAATTTGGGAGGACGCAAGATGAGGAATGGAACACATCAAGAAATTTTTGGATTTGTCTATTTGTCTGTCTGTCTGTCTGTCTGTCTGTTTGTGCACGGATCACCTAAAAACTACTGAAGGAATTCTAATGAGGTTTTCACACGTGTATTTGGTCGAGCTTGACGTAACATATAGGCTTTGTATCATCACAATTGGCCCACAGGAATAAAAAACATGCTAACTTTAAAACTTAAACAGAAAACGCCCTTACTGTATATAATTTTTAAAAAATCTACCTTGAAAAAATCTAAAAATTCAACAGATGGCGCTGTACATTTTTTAAGTGCGCGCTTATGAGTGCGCAATTAAATTCCACGTGGACAAAGTTGCAGGCACAACTAGACTAAACTATATAACAGCTTAATTCGGAGCCAAAGTCCAACATCATTATGGTACTCAGAAGCCCCTTTTCCAACAAAGTGAACCAGGCGCTAGTTTCTTGTTTTGTCTTAGCTAGTCAGTTAATAATGTGTCTTAGGTAGTTATTTAGTTTTGTTAATTTATGTTGTATGTCTGTAGCACCTTGGTCCAGGAGGAATGTTGTGTACTGAACAGTATATGGATGAAATGACAATAAAAGCCTACTGGACTTGACTTGACTTCTGGTGCTAGTGCCGTTTCAGAGCCGGTTCAATAGCAAACCTCCTAAAAACTGACTTTGTTTTTCCATGGGCTAAAGTGTCACATCATTATGTCACTGTATACGTCCGTGTCTTTACTTTCCCAACATTGTTGTTGTTGGTGATCTTTCGGCTGCTACCGGCAAGAAGTCGCCACTGTCGGGCACTGGCTGGGAATCGAACCTTCCGCATGATAGGCGTGAAACCTACCACTGAGCCAGCGGCAAAAAAATACTAGCAGCAACAACAACAGTGTTGAACTTCAACATGGCTTTTGCGAGCGGTTCCCCAGGCTTTATCATTACTAGAAAGCATTTGAGCTGCCCATTGCATAATAAGCCAATTTTTTTAACGATGCCGGTCACAAACTTTTCGTTTTTGGTAATAATCCCACCCACCAGACCCTAATGTAAGCGGTTCTTTGTTCTGGCCCAGCAAAGTGTTTGTGCCGACATGGAACTGGGGTTTCTGTCTAAAGGGCCGGTGCGTTGGGCCTCTGAAAACAAAGAACTGGTTTGAAACTGAAACAAGCTTCAGAACCACCTTGGTGGAAAAGCGGTAAAGTTCAGATTAAAAATTCAGATTAATGATCTCCACTTCAAGGACTAGATCTATTTCCTCTTTTTTTTCACCCTTCTTATCAGTCATGCGTGATCTATTGGTGTGCGAGGGGTGAAAATTCCACTGGTGAAATTCTCTCACTAGTGAAGGTGTACTGTAGCAAAGTAAAAACAATCAAATGACTTTGTACGCTGTAGGATTACTGTCCGGCATGACCGTGCCCCTGTGCATGGAGACATGGTTTGGCATGTACAGTAAGAACCATTTCAGAGCCCTCAATGAAAAGTCACTTAACACCTTATTGAGATGAACTCGAATGTTGAGTGCATACCGGGCTTCCTCGTACAATCCATCCTCACTAATGCACTTGCGGCTGAATGGGCAAATCCCCACACCTACAGTACTTCCTCAGATTTAGTGAAAAGCCTTTGCAGAAGAGTGAAGGTTATTGTTTGTGATTATACAGCAAAAGGAATGAAATCTGGAACGGCATGGTTTAAAAAAAAACTCTTTCAGCTATATAACGTAAAAGGAAAAAAAACACCACAAGCATCTGTATGCTTACTTAAAGTTGAGGTGCCACGAATTTTCTAAAAAAGCTGGAAACCCAACTCTGATCAAAACCTTTTTGTTTTGTATCTTAAACCACAGCAGACTAGCACACATTACATTACATTACATATACATGTCTATGTCAAGGTCAAATCATTATGTCTTCCCTGAAACAGCCCTCATGGGTCTTGCTGAAACATTACAGGGCTTAAGAGAGGAGGTGTGTGAGGATCGGGTTCCAGGGAAGAGGAATGAAAGTAAAAGTTAACGTGTTTTGCATATGAGTAACGATGTGAGCAAAGCACAGCACAGCACGCAGTCAAACTCCTTTCCGCAAATGTACATTACAGCAGAATGCATTGAATCTGTGTTTGCTTTTACTGCTGGACCTGATTGCGCTGATTGTGCGCAGCTGTAGATACACAGCCAGTACGGTAAAATAGTGCCAGATTTAGCCTTCGACATCATGCTTTCTTACTTTCACAGCAAACATCCTACTCTATAGCAAGAACACCAGTCTATGGGAACATGCCAACCCCCCCACTACCCTTCACATCTGCCCAAGCCCGAGTATCAGTCCTCAGCATGCAGAGTGTTTATCTGCTCCGGTTTCAGCCCCAGATGACTCTTCTTTCCTTCCCTTGTCTCTCTTTCGCGTTCCCCCCCCCCCCGCCACCAACCTCCATCTTACAACTCCAGAGGCGAACACTCGGCCCCCGTGATAATGACAATTGCTCCATAAAGGGCCCCTTGGTAACCACTACACCCCCACCCCACCCCCGTCTATCAACTTTCACCTGGAACGCAGCCTGGAAAAAATAAAAAGGAACGAAAGAAAGTATGGAATCTGGAGTAAGACAGAAGAAGCCAGAGTGTGTGAAGAGGAAGAAAGACGTGAAATCAATAGAGAGCAAAGCAGGAGGGAAGAGACAGATACAGACGCTAATGTGATCCGCACTGCAGAGACGAGTAAAGGAGAAGATCTATAAAGAGTACAGGCTGAAAACAAGAAGGCAAGGAAGTAAGATGAAGGGGAAAAAAAAAAACAACACATCTATCGCCTTCGCTATGATTCTCTCCAGATCATGGAGATCCTGCGACAGAAGGTGCTCTATAAACGGAAAATGACTTCATCCCCACACACACACACACTCACACACACACCAGGGCTCTCGCCCATGCCTCACTCCTTTTCTCTGCTTTACCTTTAATCCAATAAAAGGGACATTCAATCCCGTGTAGACAGACTGGAGGGTCTTGAATGCACAGAGGAGAAAAGCTATTACGCAATAATTATGATTTAAACCGATTAGCAGAAACATGACAGTTCTGAGATACAGATAAAAATAAAAAAAATTTTAAAAAACAGGGTCTGGATATGTATTACATTAATCATAACAATATATATATATATTTTTTAAAACAGAAGACTCCAGGATTAAGGTCTCCAGGAGAAAGGTTCTAAGGGGATTAGAAATGTTGCTAATCTTTATTTCTAACACTTCTCCAGCAGGCTAACGTAAGAGATCCTGATGGGCTTCCCGGGGATTTGATAAAGTCGTTATCAAGATTAAGAGGCGCACGGGATA
>JAOVVB010000002.1:21122415-21140046 GCA_028570985.1 Heterobranchus longifilis | reverse complement strand
GTTGGAGTTGAAGAACTTGAGCGGTCTGGACACAGTCCTGACTTTCACCCTATAGAACACCTTTAGGTTCTGAGTGTAACCCAGACCTCCTCTTCCGTCTTCAGTGCCTGATACACTAACATACACTAACGCTCTTGTTGCCGTATGAACACAAAACCCCCTCAGCCATGC
This sequence comes from Heterobranchus longifilis, assembly GCA_028570985.1. Classification (NCBI taxonomy): domain Eukaryota; kingdom Metazoa; phylum Chordata; class Actinopteri; order Siluriformes; family Clariidae; genus Heterobranchus; species Heterobranchus longifilis. The sequence goes on along the minus strand of JAOVVB010000002.1, from coordinate 21,139,875 downwards.
AGTGAAAAGGCCTTTCCAGAAAAGTAGAGTTTATTAGAACAGGAAACCGAGATTCAATCTGGAATGGGAGGTTCAGAAAGCTTCCCATATGTGTACGGGTGTAATCTTAAAGGGACCACAATCGTTTATCCATATGGTAGACTTCATTTCAGAGAAATAGTAACAGTCATGTTTCCTCGTTTATCTCCTGAACACCAAACAGCAACAGCTTCTTCTCACTGAGCATTCTCCAGTGATATTTAATACCATGCTATTGAGCAACCCAACACTGAAATCTCATAGACAGTAAATGCTGCCTTCAAGATTCCAAAATGCAATGCTGTACGATGGAGTTGTGCTTAGAAATGGCAGAAGCTCGGCTAGGAAATTGGTTTTACGAGCTATAAAGGATTACCATGAAACATGAAGCTTGGGAAGCTGATCCATTTCAGTAGTGTGTACAGATGAGAAGGTGAGAGAGCTGAACTAAAGGGCTAAAGTGCAGCTGCATCACTTCTATTAGGTAGAGATGAAGCAAGGGCATAATATATTTGACCTCCAACAGGGAAAAATGCAATGGAACGGTCATTCAACTCAGAACTCCAGGTTATAAATGTCTTTTCCTGGTTCAAAGCAACAATAATTTACTACTGAATAAAATGAATTATACTGACTTTACTGGTTATGTAGGCTTTGTCTTGTTAAAAGGCATGGTAACTTTGTAAAGTTAGATTTAAATACCACTTTTATATATAACTAGAGGTTACCCTGCAGATCCTGCTCGCTCTCGCTCCTCACGCTGCTCCAGTAACTCCGCCTGTCGTAGGCGACATTTTTTTCTTAAAAAACTGATGATACTGCCTATCATTACATTCGGTGAGGAACGCCTGGCAGACACCGCCTGCCCACCAAACAAACAGAATCACTGTTTTATATATGTATATATAGATAATATAATAGCAATATTGTAATACTATTGATTTCAGCCCTATTTTGCTAACATGGTGGGCCATTTTGACCGATTTTTGTGTTTTTATATGCAAAGACAAACAAGATAAATTAGTTTACCTCTTATCAACACTTCAGTCAGTAACTGAACAGGAATAATGAACATAGATTATGTATAGAATGTTTTAAATAAAAATAAAAAAAACTATCCACACAAATATGACCCTGGTATTGGGCACCTATGGTTTTCCAGAAGAAAACTCCAAAATGTGGAAATCTTTAAAATGAACTCGGAATACTTGTACTTGGAATAAACTTCCTTTTACTTGGAATAAAGGAAACTATTTACCCTTTAATGTTCTGCTTAACTTCTGCACATTATGAGTCACTACTACTATCATATTAAATAAAATGTTGAACTTAACACTGATTGAGCCATCTCTACCATTTGGTTGAGGCATGCTATGTTAAAAATGTATGCACTAGATGTAGCTGTGTCTTAAATAGAACAATTGATTTAAGAAGCACAAGAAATGTAATGCAAAAAAAATACATTTGTGCTGTTTCACCACAACACAAAAAGAATTGCATTTTATGTCATTTTCTCATCACGAAATGACATCTCAACCATTTGGAAGAGGCATATTTTAGGTTTTGTTTAAAGAAATGATTGTTGTTATTTAATGCAAAGATTTGTTTCCCCCATTTCTTAGAGGTGACGCTCTTTTGCACAATACTCATCAATTGCTAATTTGCACAAACTATTTTATCCTTGCTGCTGCTCACAAGGACCGTTTACTGTTCACTGTTTTTTCCTCCCACTACCTCAACACCACAAAGTATTGAAATGTCACGTTGTCGCATTGTCACTTTTGTCGCGCTTGTTTGCGCATTTACACGCGCACTTTATGTTTATCTTGTCTCTTTTAGTAGAAAAACGTAGCGAGTTCTCTGTTAGCAACTTAACTGTCCCAGCCGCCAGCTGATTATGTCACGTAGTTAGCTATTTAGTTTTTGTTAATTTATGTTGTTAATTTATGTTGTATGTATTTCACTGTGTACTAAACTGAAGTGACAATAAAAGCCTACTTGACTTGACTTGACTTGACTTGACTTTGATCTTAAATGGTTAACAGCTTTGAAAATAGCCCAACATGTAGACGATTAATGAGGTTTAATGAAAAATTCATCTCAGTACTTAATTACAAAATTAATTATGTTGGTTTTACAGATAATTATTAGCATATTTATTAACTAGGCTCATTATAAAGATTAATATGTACTGTAAGTGGTTCCAGGTGGATCATTTCTTTAAAAGGTACAGCAGTGATGGCTGACACGTGTGTAGTGTACAGTACGGTATGTTGCTGTGTGTGTGATATAAGCCACATCCAGGGGCCACTTTATTATGACTGCATGATACACAGGTTTGATGTTTACATCCATCACACAGGGCCGGAATGTGGCTGCAGGTTTTCAAATCCAGCAAATCAAGAGCCACACCTGATAGTGGCCTGAAGACAAAGATCGAGTGATTAAACTGGTAGAATCAGATGCTTGGTGTGAATGAAAACCTCCAGCCACATCAGCCATTTGGTGGATAAGACCTAAATGGACTTTACATGGTTACAGCACTATTAATAAAAATGTGTCAACATACAGTATCTCCGGCATCAATATCTTATTTTTCTTTAATGTTTCTTTAAACACAATGTTTGCATTTTTAGCATAAAATGATTTTTTTTTTTATAAGTGCGTTGAGATCATTTTAATAAAAACCGATATTTCTGAAATTAATAATTCACTATAAACGTGGTTGATTAATTAGATGGTTGATTAATTAAAAATACAGTTTTGTCAAAGTGACTTTGATAAAACTGTATTTTTAATTAATCAACCATCTGTGAATAATAAGTCATATAACTGGTTTATTTTCCATGATCTTTACGAACGTCAGATGATTCACGTCTTGTTCAGCTGTAACATGTGGAATTTCATGAGGGCGAATGTATCCTGGTAACCGGGTTTAGTTGAATGTGATTAATGAAAAAGAGAAATCTTCATAACCTGTAATCATAATCAATGATTCATGGAAATGTATTATTCGATCATCGATGGGTTTCACACTTATACAAATATAAGAAATATCATATAAAATATATACTATAATATAAAGTATCTTAATGATTCCTATTTCGAGTGAGCTGGGACAGGCAAGTGCATTGAGTTCTAAGTGTCCTAGGTAGGCTGTTAACGTAGGCTGTTATCATTAATGTTCTGAACATATTCAATGTTATGAATATATTTTGTTGTTAAATGTTCAAGATGTCTTTAACCTTCATTCATTCATTCATTTCAATCATCGTCTATACCGCTTAATCCTGTATTCAGGGTCACAGGGGATCCTGGAGCCTATCCCAGGAGATTTAGTGCACGAGGCAGGGTACAACCTGGACAGGGTGCCAATCAGAAACACACTCACACACACACACACACACACACACACACACAACAGGCAATTTGGGAACGCATGTCTTTGGACTGTGGGAGGAAACCAGAGTACCTGGAGGAAACCCACCAAATATGGCGAGAACATGCAAACTCCAAGACCAGAGGTGAGAATCGAACCCAGACACTGAAAGAGTGAGGCGACAGTGCTAACCACTAATCCACCATTTATTTAATTTGACATATATAAATCTGCCATTTACAATTCTGCTTGACTAAAAGTACACTAGTGTTGTGCAGGGAAAATGTACCAACATCACCACCAGAGGGCGGTATGAGTCCAATTACAGTAATTATATAGTGGTTCCACAGTGTGTTCTGTGGACCAAGAAGGGTTCATGATGATGATGATGATGATGATAATCATTAAGTTTATTCTTAATGAAGTTAAATGTTTCAAATAAACATAGCAGAGTAATTTAATTTCCACAAATTAATATTAATTGATGACCATTTATGTTTATATAAGTTATATAGTTTATAGTTATTGCTATTTAGCTTTTAACTTATCATAATTCCAACATCACAACAGCTCATTTTTCTATCTGGGCTAAGAATTAAAAAAAAAAAAAAATTCTTGTGGTTTAAATCAGATTTGCTCCCTAATCTGAACTACCACCACTAGATGGCGCTGTGTGACTTACAATTGTGAATGATTAGTAAGATTTTTTTTTTTTTTTTTTCAAACATCTATCCATAATTCACTGCTTTTCCCAGGGAACTTAGCTACTCACACACACACACACACACACACACTACAGGCAATTTAAAAATGCCAATCAAACCACCGTGCCTGTGCATGTCTTCGGACTGGAGGAGGGAAACAGAATACCCAGAGGAAACACACCAAGCATGAGAAGAACGTGCAAACTCTTTGCCCACAGGAACGGAGGCGAGACTCGAACCCATAACAGTGCTAACCACTATGTCACAAAAAAACAGAAACATAATTTCTAAATTATAAAAAAAAAAAATAAAAATCAGTGAGTGGGGTCGCACTGTAATTATTCCGTACAGTCTTGACTTGAAACGTTTTTGCCATAGTGATGGTTCATAATGAGAATTTAAATTAATATTTATTTGTTTGTTTGTTTATTTATTTTAGGGAGCTGAAACACATAATACAGAAGAAGCCCTCCTCCGTCTCCGTCCTCAGCCTGTCCGCATGTGCAATTCTACTGCAATCTTAAATCAGATGTTGCATTATGTGGTATACTGTACGTCCCGAGCTGGCAGGAGAGCCATTTATTTATTTATTTTTTTACTTACATTATTTTAAATACCTTTTGGTACACATAGTGACACTGTGCTTACTTAAAAATGTCTAAAAGTGTACAGGCTGAGCGAGCAGGGTGGCGGTTAGACTGGCAACCACCACATTAGAACAACCCCAGTGTGCACCGCAGGTACAACCCGAAAATCCCACAACCTCCTCACATACTCTGCGAGTGAAGAGACCTGCTCTAAGGTCTTTTCAAGAATCGGTATCGCGCAAATTCTCATTCTGTTATTCCACGAACACCCAAAAATCTGAAATCCATCAATCGGAAATCTGTTTCACAAGTCTTGTTTCTTTCATGACAAGAAAGCGGGAGCATTTTAGCAGAAATAAAAGTGGCATAACACCTCTTTCATCCGAATAAAGTAGCAGTCGGTAAGCAGATCTGAGCGAGAGACAGGAATATCACTTTATCCACAGAGCCCGTGTGAATGTTTTTGCTCCAGGCCACCTCAGTTCCGAAGCGGGCAGAAAATAAACCGATGACGTAATGTGAAGCCTGACCTTCCCCGGCCTTTGTGTGAGCAGAAAACTTTCCTCTGCCTACTTGTCCTGGCGGCCGATGGCCCTCCAGGTGCTCGAATCCCACACCGTTTACCTCCTCCTCCGCTGCCTGTTCACTCTCACTCGTCCCTAAAGACTCCCTCCCTCTCTCACCCACTGACCCACTGGTGGAAAGCGTGGGCACCGAGCATTACAGACGCCTCTTTTAGAGAGCCAGATGGCTATTTTTTCCCCCAAACGCTCTAAAAAAGAGCATCGGCTTACATAAAACACCATCAGAGATCTGTACAGGATATAAGGCACGGGTTAGCGAACAGGAAACCAAAGAAAGCTTATTTTGGTGTCAGAAGTAGGTTTAAGGTTTGTTTCAAGACTCTCAAGACATCAGAAGGAGGAACTAATACGAAATGTGAGAAATGAGAAAAGAGAAATGGTGGAAAAATACACTAATGCATTTCTTTCAGTACAGACGTATCATTCGGTTGTAAATAGCTTGTGGTTAGAAATACAATCCAAATATTCCCAGGACCCGTTTTTTTTATTCCCCCTTGTTTTGCAACATGACAACAAATCCGAACCAGATGCACGTTTACAGACTTGTACACACATTTAGCAACATGAATTGCACAAATATCACGTGTGAACTTCTGTAATTCTGTGGTCTATCTGCTGCGTTCGGTAGCTGCACTAAGACACAAATTAGGTCATTTTATTTCCAAAAAGGTCAACCTTGATGCTGATACAGTAATGGAAGAAAAAATAACCTCTGATTAAGGAACTGAATGATGTCACGTTTTTAAAAAGTAGCATTTAATATCAGCAGATTTTTGCAATCTTGTTACTTGGAAGCGGGTTTGACTGTAACACTGAAGGACAAAGAGCAAAATGTTTATAGATCACAGAGTCATTCTGCAAATGTACAGATTTAATAGAGTTCTATAGTGTTATAGGGTTTAATATACAGTAGTTTCACTGCATACAATAAGTACAGAAGGCACGTGCGCAGAAATGCTGTAGAGCAAGCATGGTTTTACAATAACTAATGAGATAAATAAATAACCTACATATTTATAGCCCAGTAAACAATAATTAATAAAACAAAGTCTATACCTCATTTGTTTAACATTTGGTATTTGGTGTGGCGACACTTTGGGGACCCAAAAGCACCGGGTACAATTTGTGCAGTTTGACTAAGCGCTCTGCAGAACCACCCACAGCCCCTCTGAGGACTTAAAATTTTGCACCTGCTTCTTTTTTGCATGCAAAATCTGGCAGTTTCCCTTTTTTTCTTTTCTTGTTTGAAATGTCATCTCTTATATAAAGTGCTGCTTTGCATTCAAATACTTTTCTGTAAGTTTTAATTTCGTAGTTGAAACCTGATGTTTGAAAGTCAGAAATGCTTTTGTACTGATGAAATAATACAGTTGTAAAATAATAATGTGAAAAAAAAAAATAAAAAATTATATATATATATATATATAAATAAAACAACAAAAAGTTTGTGATAAAAACACAGGGTGCCTAAGACTTTTGCACAGTACTGTATACTCACTTGTAATACAATTTCTATATAATATTTATACAATATATATTCACTTTATATTCAAAAGAAAAAAAAACAAAAATTCATAAATAAAGATATGTTAACAGTTTGACAGCAAAATTAAATAACTTTTGTTGTTTTTTTGGTCTGTTTGTTAGTTTATTTGTTTGTTTGTTTACAAACAAAAGCAAGAAGTATTGCAAACTAATAGAGTATATTTTCTTGGTGGTATATTTAAGTCACAAAGATGCTAAAGCGCACAAAATTAATATGTAATTCTGTGTTAAAATTGTTCGGGTTACATTATTGTGATTTTGCAAAACGCTATAAATCCACCTCCTACTGTTTCGTCACAGTCGATTAATCAGCCTGCAGTTGAGGTTGTGGTTATTTACTGTATATGCAGTTCAGTAGCAATAAGATGCTGGTTTTAGTGAAACATTATAGTAAACTCATGCTTTGATGGTGGTTTCTACTTAAAAGTTAATGGCTCAGAATGATCCTTTCAGGTTTTAACAATGTGTTGGACAGTCCTTAACCTAAATCCTGTAATTTTAATGTTTTCTTGCTTTAATGAAGGCATCCTTTGACCCTATTGAAACAGAGACTTTTTTTTTTGGCCAGGCAGTGCACCTCTATTCATCCATTCATCTAGGAAGTTCTGTAGTCCAACTAGGGACTGTGAAGGCCGATGGTGATCGTTGTATTTATTTCTATTAGAACGCAACTATCACTAAAAAAAGCAACGTGGACACAGAAAGTCGATGAGAATCTCAATACAGACAGACTCAGGATCGAACTTCAGCTTGAGTTAATTATAATTGATCAAAATCAATCAAATTACATGAGTGTATCATCCTGTATGTACTGTACGTGACTGCTCCGACATGGCCGTCTCCCAGTGACGTGTTGTAGCATCGTCGCCATCACGGATGAGTGTCTGAAGCAGGGATACAGTACAGTATATCGCTGCAGTTTAGGGGATATAATAAACATCTCGGCTTCGTTTCTACAAATGGTTCCGATGCTACTGTGAGCTCTTTCATGTCAGAACAATGAAACGGAGCCGCTTTCGCTCCTGTGTATATTTGCTCTAATGGAGCACAATTGTGCACTGGGGTGCAATTTGCTGCAAAGCACCACCATTGGCTGCTAGGTGACCAACAATATGATGCAAATAGTAGTGACCTTACCACCAGATTTACTTCGAGTGGGCTTTCTAAAGATAGCACAAGGTGTCAAGCAGAGAGAGAGGGAGAGGGGGGTGGAGGGCGGAGGGGCTGTAAACAAATAGCCCAAATTAGTCATGTTCTGTAAAAACAGAATACTATAGAGCATCCTTTTTTCCTTATATCAAGGCTCAGGCTAATTGCTCAGCACACACTGCACACTAGGCACACTAGTTCCAGCTGTTCATATAGCGATTTTCCTTTTCATTATAAGCTATATTTCAACAAATTGGAAATAATAACTGATATTATATGAACTATAATGAAATATAAAGGACTTAATCGCAGGCTGGCTTAGTGGTTAGCACTGTCGCCCCGCACCTCCGGGGTCCGAGTTCGATTCCCACCTCGGGGTCTGTGTGCATGGAGTTTGTGTGTTCTCCCCGTGCTCGGTGGGTTTCCTCCAAGTACTCTGGTTTCCTCCCACAGTCCAAAGGCATGCAGGTTAGACTCATTGGCGTTCCCAAATTTTCCGTATTGTGTAAATGAGGGTGTGAGGTTTTGTGAATGTGTGTGTGCCCTGTGATGGATTGGCACCCTGTCCTGGGTGTACACCCGCCTCGTGCCCTAAGTCTTCTGAGATAGGCTCCAGGTCCCCGCGACCCTGAATACAGGATTAAGTAAGGTATAGACCATGAGTGAGTGAGTGAGTATTAAGGACTATATGGTGATACAAATACGTCAACGGCGAACGTCTAATGTTTCCAAGTCAAAGTAAAACATTAGGACATTTTGGACTAAGCATTTATTGGGTTTAAGCATATATTGACTTTATAAACAGTTATTATGTTAGCAGACAGGTAGTAAACTGATTACCACTTCCTGAAATTCTCTCTCATTGTCACTCGTTCTCTATAGCGCTTATCCTGTTCAGGGTCATGGGAGACCTAGAGCCTGTCCTAGGGGACAAGACGGGCTACACCCTGGACAGGGAGCCAATTACTTGCACATCCTGACTGATGACACGGCCCATTCTTGCATAATCACTGCATGGAGTTTGTCGGACTGAGTGGGTTTTTGTGAATTTGTCCACCCGCCTCTTGAGGACTGACCACGAGTTCTCAATGGGATTAAGGTCTGGGGAGTTTCCTGGACATGGACCAAAAATATCAATGTTTTGTTCCGCGAGACACTTAGTTATCACTTTTTACGTGATGGTGAGGAGCTCCATCATGCTGGAAAAGGCATCGTTCCTCACCAAACTGCTCTTGGATGGTTGGGAGGCGTCGCTCTCGGTGGATGTTATTGTACTGTTCTTTATTCATGGCCGTGTTCTTAGACAAAATTGTGAGTGAGAAACCACACGCATGATGGTCTCAGGATGCTTTAGTGTTAGCATTCTGTATCGTCAAAGTGAGAGTATTTATAGTAGTTGTATTGGTGTTAGTGTTACTAGTAGTATTATTGCAGGTAGGGTATATTCAGTGTGTGGCGTGTTGGAGCAATCCAAAATCCAAACTTACTCTCTTCAAGCTAACACCCTTAATGTTTTAGGCAACAAAGTCCTATAAAGAACTCAACAGAACACTATGAGGAAGCTTAGAACTCTCAACTATTCAAACACACGAAGATCTTTTTTAATCCATAGTTTGCTACGCCTAGACCCAGCTATGCTAACCTCGCTTTCGCCTTCCTTTCTTGCTTTGTTTATACTGAACTCCTACATTTTATGGTCTATTGACCATTCCTCCTCCTCCTCCTCCTCCTCTTCTTTTACTCCTCTTTTGCGACATGACTCCTTCCCTTCCTCCTCTACATGGTGGATGTCAGAGATCAGTGCCTCACACATATATATTCTCTCTCTCTCTCATTTTTCTGTCATCACCTCTCTGTTGGAGCACAAGGCAATCCACTCCCACTCCCTGCGTCACGGAACAGAAAGGCTTCCCAAAGTGGAGGCCAGATGGGCAAGAGCCGCCGTCACTCCTTTATTTGCCACTGACAAACACGGATCGGCACAGGCTGTAATTCGGGCGCTTCCGTGTAAAAACACACCGATGAATGTTAACCTAAGAGTCGAGCGCAGCAGGAGGTCCGTTGGTTTTCAGAAATGATGCAGAAGGCTGATTTGTGCGGATTCTGGAAACCAACAGAACAGGTTCATGATGTAGCATTTTATATAAATATATATATATATATATATGAGACGAGCTTGCACTTCTGTAAAAATAGCCCGAGCCACTGCAGTCATGACTGAGTCAAGTATACCTGAAATGTGGCTTAATCGAGCAATTAATCATGGCAGAAGGTCTAATTTAAAACCTGTTGCATGTAGGGCTGCGACAGCATCATCATCTGGCCCCCTGAATTACCGTCTCCATGGCAACATGATGCACTTCCATATGACATCACGGCCCGCTCGAGCACACAAACAGGCTGAGTGGGATTTCAGAGCAGAGATGCCTGCCTCCTCATACACATTTCCATTCAGCTAATATCAAGAAGAGACATCAGGGGTCCATTTATGAAAGCAACACACAAACAAAACACATACATATTTTTTCATTATTCAATCATTTTAATATATTGTATAACCTGTATGAAATGAAGACAAATAAGACAAATAGGAAGTTGCTGAAGTTTTTTTTTCCCCCCCTTTGTTTTTATTAGTACTAATTACATGTGATATGTCAAACCCATCATGCACATTAATGAGATTTTCCATTTCTTCTTTTTTTGTTTTCTATTTTTAAGCTAGACTGAGGGAATATTTGATATTGCACAAATGATTCTGCTCGCAGATACTTGGACCTTTTCAGCACTTTGGTTTCCATCACACCAAGTCCTGATGACGTGCTGCTGATGTCAGTGGCAGAGAGAAAGAGGCAGGGAGAACATGGCCTAATTTAGCAGCGTGAATGGGAGAGTGCAGGCCGTGGGTGTTGTGTCTCGGCCTCAGTGACGCAGGCTATTTCACACACTTCCTGCCAGCTGGTGGCACCATGTGCACCGTCCAACAAATTCATTTCCTGAGCACGCTGTGCATGTTTTTGCAGTATCAGTTCCCCTTTCTCTTCCCTTACCTCCTTCTTTGTCCAATATTAATTTAGCAAAAATGTTTTTTTATTTATTTAGTCGGGGTCTATAGCAGTTCTACATTTTTTTTTATAATATCATGTAACCTGTAGAAAGCAACAGTGGTGACATTTAGCAAACTTTTATTTCCTCTTCTGTTATGCATATTGATGATGCAGTTGCACAGCAGGGAGCATCACTGTTTCACGTCTCCACAATCTATGTGGAGTTTTTTTCTCTTGTCCAACGTGGGATTCCTTCAGGTTCTCCAGTTTCTTCCCGCTTCCCAAAAACATGCCATTCAATAAGTCGAGTGTTTCAAGGATCCACCATGAACCTAAAGCAGTTGATGATGATGATGATGACGATGACGATGATGATGATGATAAACTGATCAGACTTGCTTTTGTTTCCTTCACACCTGGTTGATGGAGCACGTTACTCGCCACTCATTTGCACACGGCTCATATGTTACACATGTCTTGTTTTACACATAAAATGACAACTAACTTGCACTTTAAGTATGGAATGAAATGATGTATGACAGCAGCAGTGTTATTGTTCATGCTGTCATACACACACACACACACACCATATCTTCAACCTTGTATAGTTTTCTATATTTTATATACTTCTCAGTATACAATTACACTTTGTACATTCTGTGTAATTTATATATTTGATATATTTATGTTTTATTGTAACTTTTGTGGATCTGTAAATTTGTAGATTTCTACATTCCATCCCAAATTATTACATTTTGCATTCTTGTTTTCATTTTTATTAGATTTTTTTTTTTATTGAAAATTCAATCTTTAGTTTAGTTGCATTCTTCTTGTGCAATTTCCATTTTTTTCCTTTTATTGTAGAGAAATTTTTCTATCTTTCTATTCTGCTCTACCCATTTTAGATCACGGACAGTCGTATAAGCGTTATACCGCATATCATACTGTCTATGATTGTGTATGTGACAAATAAAAAACTGAATTTGATTCTGATGATGATGATGATGATGATGGTGGTGGTGGTGGTGGTGGTGGTACATGTGTGTGTCATACTGCTTAAGGTACTGTATGCTTGCTTGGATGGTTTACAAAATTCCATAAGGAAGCGAACATAAAATTCCTGTGAGGTATTCATTCCAGCAATTTATTTATATTTAGATTTCATAAAGTCTAATTAACTCCCTGTTTCATTTAGAATTGCAAGCAAGTTCTCACCCACCAGTACATTTATGGGGACGCCCCTCCCTAACTCAAAGAATTTATTACCACACATCCACACACACCCTCCGCTGTGTGTTTCATCTTTTGAAACCTCTTAAGACCAAGCTTTCTACTATGGGAGATGAGACTTTTTGCTCAGCGGCACCTAGACTGTGGATCGCTCTCCCAGAGTATCTGAAGATAACACACACTGTTGATGCTTTTAAATCTGGTCTTAAAACTTAGCTTTTTATCAAAGATTTTGGGTTGAAACAATTTACAGCACTTTGAGATTTGCTTTAAATATAAAGTGCATTATAAATAAAGTTTATTATTATTATTATTACATTTCACGGTAAAAATAAAAAACATTAGGTTTACAAAAAAATGTTTAGACAGCTACAGGGAGTGGAAACACTTACTAACATTAAGTGAATTGACAAAATTATTGTACAATCATTTGATTTTTTTCCACCCAAACAATTAGACAATTTAGCCAAAAAGTTTTAATTGTAGATAAAATCCCTCTTAATGTGAAATCCTAATATCTGTCATCAAGCAGAAAAGCAAAATGTTTCCAACATGACAGTGACAGATGGCAGTTAGTCTGCACAAATTGGACAATGGATGAAAAAAAAAAAATACATAAGCAGCTAAAAATCCTAGGAAGCATATTCAGGGACACAATGATATGTTTTTGGCATTATTAAACAATAAAAAAAATGTGCCAGGAATCAGATTGTCACCAGACGGGCTTCCCTGGACAGTGGGGAAGATTGTGATCTGGGGGGTATGATTTGTCTCCATCACTGTTTCCAAGCTGCATAATTTAGTTTAATCTTGGGTTTCATAATCAATTACTAGATACAGACTTCACAATAATAACCCGAGTGAAAAAAAATTTGAGCTACTTTCAAGGAACAATCCAAAACCCAGTATTTGATGGAGGGTTGTGGGAGCTTTTAATGGGTACTGATGAATTACATAAACACAACACATGTAATTGTCTTTATGGAGATATTTTTTGTTGTTGTTGTTTTTTGGCTGCTCCTGTCAAGGGGTCGCCATGGTGACCGGTCTGCACACAACTTGTATGCCCTTCTATTTTTCCAACTGGACTTGAGACCGGCACTGCATCCAGTGGATGGGTAGTACAGGGTGAGTGTAGGGTTAAGAGTCTTCCCCATGGTCTTAGCAACAGCATCAGAAATCAGAAATCTACAACTTAGAGCCTTAGCCGCCTGAGCCACCCCTGCCCGAGTTTATGGAGAATAAAAATAATTATTAGTGTAGGGGTGCCAATAATTAAAAAAAAAAAAAAAAAACCAACCTTTAGGGAAATTTCATGTTGAGAAAAATTATTTACATAATAAGTGACAATGATAATTTTGAAATATGGTGTTTAACCCAAAATAACATTTATTGCATTTCATTTTTATTTTCCATATTCCTCAAGAAGTGCTGCATTAATACTCTGCATCTATCATTCAAATCCCACCTCCTGGCCTGCGATTGGTCAACACAACTCTGACAGACTCTTCAACGGTCCAATCGGTGTGCACGCTTTAGCCCGGTTTAACGCAAGAGGAAGTGATTTCAGAATACGGGTAGTAAGAAAAGAAATCACATAGCTGTATTTAGTCGTTTAAAGGCGTCTCGATACGAGTGCGCTGTGTAACCCGGAAGTTCAAATTATTGCGGAAGTTGTTCTGCTTTAGCTCAATGTGACTTTATCGTAGCAATTCCACACCAAAAAAACATTAACATACAAACATTGTGTTAAAATGTTTCTCACCGCAGTTAACCGTAAGTAAAAACAAATTTAGCTCCATTAGTTTTGTTTATTTATTTATGAATTTTTTTTTTTTTTACAAAAGAAATCAATATAAATCTGCCGATGCGATGTGTAAGGTGGCTAGTTAGAGAGAGCGGAGCTAGCATTAGATAAGCAGATGCTGCTGCATTAAAAACAAAACAAACTATTAATATAATAAATAATCATTTCCAGCATTCTAACTTAAAATTTATACTGAGGCTTAATTTTGAAAAGCACTAATTTCCAGCTAAAAATAACTATTAATTCCAGTTTAATGTTTGTATCTGTTCTGCCCCACATACAGTAAATGTGTAAAATGTGTTTATGTTCTATACACGTGATGTGTTGTGATGTTCATCATAATAACACATGCTTTTTTTTTTCTGTTCCCTGAAAATCTTAGTCGCCAAGGCCAAATCTAAGTAAGTTATATTGCACATTCCTTTATTTTGTGAATCAGTTGTGTTTATTAAAGCTGATAAAGTCTGTTATTCTGTTCATTTACAGTTCCGCATTATGCACAATTGTTATGTACAGTTAAAACCTTAAAAACAGTTAAAACCTGAACGTTATGCACTGTTTTTGTGTTTCAGGACGGTGTTGGTGCAGATGATGAGTGCTGCAGGGACAGGGTACTGCTTCAACACCAAGAGAGGAAGACTACGAGAAAAACTAGTGTTGCGCAAACACGACCCTATAGGTACTTTTGCAAGAGATATAATACAAAGAATAGGTATTTTTTGCATTTAAAATATGTCTGGACCTAATATATCTGGACCTAAAACATGGTCATTAAGTATATTTCGCAGTGCTTGTGATGTATTTAGTGATTCAGGGGTCGGTGTGTTTATGGTGTTTCTGTTCTTTTGTGAGAAGTTAATATGGTGTTTAATGGGATAGAACATGTCAGCAAATTAACACCTAACGGATAAAGGTCGGGTTTGGTTCCTATGTTGATGGAAAATGTTTTAACTAAAATTATTTTTTTTTAAATGCATTGTAATATGTATTATGCATTATATAGTATAATGCAAGCTTTTTCCAAGTTTTTTCTCACCTTTAAGTGAAATACAAATTTAGTCTAATGGTAGATTTTAGTTAACAGTCTAGTACCCTTTTGACATGAACCATGGCTAAGAACCCACCTCACAGTAAATTGTTAAAACTTTTTGACCAACATATTATATATGACAGTATTTGCTTACTGTGACGTGGTATTCAAAAATGATCAAATTTTTCATTTTTTAAATAAATTATTGTGTGAAAATGGAGACAAATCATCTCAGATTGTCCCCTTCAACATTCTGAAGCTTGTGGAGAGAAAAGTGTAGAGAAACTATCAAAGACTTTGTGATCATGGCGCATCTGTGTGAGAACCAGAAACCAGAGAGTTTTGACTGAACATACTTATTAAATTAATTTTACATATGTTTCTTGGTAAACTTTTATTATTATTATATATAATGTATTGATAAATAACTACAACAGAATATAATAATAATAATAATAATAATGATCATATATGCTGCACTAAATATATATATATACTAAATATATAAATATATAAACTAAATATTATTTTTAAACAAAAAAATTGTTATAGGAAAAAATATCTATCAACATTATTTATTATTTATTTATTATTAAAAATTATATCGTAACTTAGTAAAAAGTCAGGTCTTAGCATATCAATTTTCCATAAATGTAGTAAAATAAAAAGAAATACTAATTAAAGTATACTATAGTATAATAAATATTAAATATTGAAGAAACAATTTGCTAACACCAGATTACTTATTGCTAAATTAGGAAGCGCGTGAGCATTACCCAAGGAACCAGATTTAAAAGTCTTTAATTTAATTGGATTTGATGTAGAAGCTCATTGGCAGTGTAACCAGCTAAAATACTCTCAAACATCACTAATATATGTGTGGTATATCCAGGGACTAATTATTGTATCTAGATTTTGAACTTTATTTCGATAGATTTAGATCTGTTTCAAATAAAATATGGCCTTTTAACATTTTTTAAGTCATTTATTAACAGTACTTTTTAATTTACTTATAATTGTTGATCCACTTAATAATAGTAAAGTTGGCTTAGGACTTTTTTTGATAGAAATTGTTTATCTATAAACACTTGAGACTGGAATACAATTTCCATAAACATCAGTGAACAGTTAATAAATTAAGCAATGTTGACTTTATATTAACTAAAACATTTCCATTATACGAGTGCACGTTTGATTTAGTTTTAGTTTTTTATTTTATTTTATATCCAGAATTTCTATTTCTGTAAGGCTGCCAAGTTTAGAGCCGCAATTAAAAATGGATTTTTATTAAAAAAAAAAAAATAATAAAAAAAATAATAAAAATTAACATCATGATATTCTGCAGTGCAATGGTCTAATTGCAAAAGGCTGTGATTTATTATAGTTGATATGTGCATAGTCAGGAATTTATACAGATTTTGTCAATAATTTAAGCATGTAAAAATCTGTCATCTTAATGGTAACACTTGTGCCAATATTTTCTGTTAGCCTAATATAAATATGATTTCAATACTAAATGGTACATTTAATAGTTACACAATGTGTATCAAAATAATTATAATGTGAAATTTTGTTATTATTATTATTATTATTATTATATCAAATTGTTTAGCTGTAGACAAGTTTTAGAATATTATTTAATATGGTGATTATTTAAACAGTAATATAATGGTGTGTCCAGGAACTTTTGACTGCCAGTGTAACTGAAAGTAAACCAAGTAAATAAAATGAACATATTTATATTGTTGCTTCATATTTATTATTTTATTGCTTTTGTTTCTCTTACAAAATTACAGTACAGTAACTGAAATGCTACTTGATATGAAATAATTTATTTAATGAATGGGATTAAATCCTGTTCTTTTTTAATAAATAAAAAAATTAACATTCGTACAGACTTATTTTGAATAAATATTTTGCAAAAGATTTACAATTACTCAAATTTTAAAAAGAAGAAGAAAACTTGTCTTTTTCTAGGTATTAATACTAATTAATGAATCCTCACCGTATGTTCCCAAAGCAGATCGTTTGAAATCATTACACTGTACTTCTGCTTGTGCTAATTTTACAAAAGGTTCAACAGCTTTAATTAGTTACATCAAATCTGTTCGTATTATCTTATTATTTTCAAAGCACTTTTGTTTGAATTATTTAAATAATTTTTTGTACCTTGTACGTCTTCAAACTGTGAACCAAATTAATCTGTGTGACGGTTTTTTATTTCTGGCTTTGTACTTTGGCTTTCTGTATTTGCTTTTGTATATAAATGATGTGATAAAGTATATAGTTTATAGTTTTATATTATGGAGCCTCAATGTCTCTGCTTTAGATGAACTAATTAGTTTTTAATGACATTTCCTTGAATCATATCTAAAATGTATTT
>JAOVVB010000002.1:21103818-21115035 GCA_028570985.1 Heterobranchus longifilis | reverse complement strand
TGGTGTCCAAGCTCTAGTGAAACACTGTGATAAGTGCATTAGTGTATCAGGGGATTATATAGAGACATAAAGGGAGTGTTTACTCTCAGATCAGTGTTCTATTATTATGTACGATCAAAAGTCCCAGTTTGACTTGAACAGCCTTCGTATTTTAGTTCGGTGTATCATCTGCTACTACAGAAACAATAACATATTAGAACGAGCACTTTAATATAACCATATAGATCTTATTATATAAAAATCATATATACTATTGTATATAAGACACAGTTCTGTTGGTGCCGTGTTTGAGGTCAGAGTTTATTTCTATAGAATGAATGAAGACACTTTTTTTTATAATCAGGATGAGTTAAAAGAGTTCTGCTGCCAGGTCCTTCTTGTACGGATAAGACGTTTGTGTGCCGACGCTCTGCACAGACACTGCGGCCACCAGGTTGGCTCTCCTGCTCATCTCTTCCAGGGGCAGTGACGGGTAGTGGGCCATGTAGAAAGCCAGCGCTCCGATGAAGCTGTCACCAGCACCCTGCACAAAAGAGACACGTGGTGAGCTCCAACCGGTTATCATGGGTTAGTTTGCTGCTATTAGTGCTAAAGGTAAAAACCCACGCTGAACTACTTACTAATGCTCATGACTGATATGATGTTTAATAATGTTTAGACTAATTTTACCATCAAATCAAAAAACATTATTGGTCATAAATAAGTACGACTTGCAGTGAAATGCCTTTTTGGAATGTATCGTGTTAATAAATAGATATAATATTATGTATAAATACATAAAGGCAGAATTGATTTAAATTGAAATAGAAAATATATATATATATATATATATATATATTGTAATAAATTAATAAATAAAAATTGTATTAACATGAATGTTTGGGTATGTGGGTGTTTTGCAGACAAATCTAAAGTCTGTATTTATACTGCATGTCTTGGTATTTAAAGTCCTTGTTGTCCCCGATGTCCTGTGTGAAGAAAATCAGTGTTGGCCTTCAGAGATGCGAAGTGTACATTGTCTAAATTTTTAAGAAAATGTTGTAATTTTAGCATGAAAATATAATAGCGCTGGCAAGTGGGGATGAGCCTTTTCCTTCTTTTCTTCTTAAAGACAGAAGACTAATCAGCCGAGACGAGTCTCTCTAAAAAAACACAACTACGACGCTTTAAATTCCTGCCACCTCCACTACGTCTATGTCGGATTTCTCATTACTACTGTAACTGTGCTAGCAATGTCCCGCTGAGACACCTGAGCCAAAAATACACTGAGTGGCGAAAAGGAAAGTTCGATTCCTGGGTGATGCTTCAGCCATCTGTTGATAGCAGATAGCAGGCTGTGCTATGTCTCTGCCGCACTCTCCCGTCAGTCAAAGCGACACTAGCCAATCCCGGGCATCAGTGAGCTCATGCATGCGGAAGGGGAGGATAGCGCTTCCCTCCGAGTGTGTTACGCCGTGTGAGCAGCAGTTGTGTTTGGGTTTTTCATTTTATTTTTTTATTTATTTATTTATTTATTAACAACTACCCACCAGGGAGGACGAAGACTGCCCCCCCCCCACCAAAAAAATGTATCAAGATAAATAAAGAAATAAATAAAATAAAAAACCCAAACATATACACACAAAATGGGCAATTTGGGAACGCCAATTAACCTCGTCTAATCTGCATGTCTTTGGTCTGTGGGAGGAAACTGGAGTACCTGGAGGAAAACCCACCAAAGCACGGGGAGAACATGCAAACTCTATGCACACACACACACACACACACACACACACACACACACATACACAGACCCCGTGGTGGGAATCGAACCCTTGATCTTGCCACAGTGCTAACCACTAAGCCACCGTGACTTCCTAATTTATTTCAAAATACAAGAATATTTGTGTTTCAATGTTGAGCTTTGCTTTTCTCTAAAATCTCAGGGTAATTATTCACTTTTCATTTACAACTTCAGTTGGATAAACATGGATTAAATGGATTATATTTAAACCTGCTAACAGCGAATATGTACTTACAAAAAGTTTTATTCAATTAAAAGTTAATCGTGAGCAATATTTTACTTTTATTTTTTATTTTTTTAAACAGACAAGATGTTAAAGTAAATTAGCGAATTAGCAGTACCATCTGTGAATGGCCGTACATGACGACGACTGGATGTAATTGTGCTGAGTCAGACGTTCTCATCTGGCTGAGAGCTGAGCAATGTGAGTAAGTGAACAACAAGCCTGAACTGGAGAGGGGGGTCGCTCAGGCCACGGGACGACAAAAGAGACCCCGGACCCCTCTATGATGAGCGAGGGTCGAGGCCATGATGACTGCTCTAGGCCTGAAATGATATTTACTGGCTTTTTAGCGTATCTTCTTGACCATCAATGGCACTTTGCAAAGAGAAGGTCATTTTCAAGCTCATAAATTCTTCATTGACTTTCAGTAGGAGCTTTATACTGGTCAGGATGGCAGTGCATCGGGAGGCTGTCCCATGCAGGAACATGACAAGGCTGGGATGCCATCCATTCTTCTCCTTTTGTTATCATTCATTAAGCTATAAAAGCCAAACCCAAGCCTTTTCATTACAAGTTTATGAAACAGAACAATCTATTGTGTGTAGAACTCTGCCTGAAGGAGCTTGGATGGGGGTAGAACTGGGAGGAGTTCAGATGGGAAAGCGATGAGGAATGTTGTAATTTACTGAGCTTTAACCACAGATGACTCCATCACCAGTTCTCAGAAGCTCATCCGATTATTCATGCTAAAGGCTCTGCTGTCCTGGACCCCTAGCGTTATTGCACACCTTTAACGCTTGCATCATCTACCGTCGCTCCCGTCCTCGGCATGTCACAGTCATAGTTATCCAAACTCATCCTATCATCACAGTGGCGTTTATCCCCTTTAACATCAAATTCAAATTCAAGAAAACTTTTCTCACTCATTTAAAACAAGATAACTCATTTAAAAAAAAAAAAAAAAAAAATTCTGATTGGATTTAGCAATTAAATATGAAACTCTGTCAAAGTGAAAGTGCGAAATAATTTAGAAATGAATCAAATTTGTAACATGGAAAAAGAATGCAAAAAATATATATAATAATAATTAATCACCCTCATAATAAGCATAGAATTAACAAATACAAAAAATATGTCTTTAACTAGAATAGTTTTGGCATCTATGCATTAAAAGCAATCATTATATTTATACCTGTTAGTTTGTACAATTACTTTTTAGCCTGTAAAATTGGAATGACTTAATTTTTTTTTTAAAAAACTTGTAATTCCTAAACATTAGTACGATATTTTTGTTAAACCCCTTGTGAACCCCTCGAAGCCAAATCAGCTATGGTGGTGTACAGAGGCAAACATCTGTAAATTATGTTATCTCCTAATACCTGTGGATTTATATAGAGTCGGCCAAAAAAAAATTATACACACTCAAGGAAAAGAAAAACTTGATATATATGATAATATCATTAATATTACATTAATATAATAAACATCATACTATTTTTCTTTTCCTGAAGTGTGTATAATTTTTTTTTATCCGACTCTGTATTACTGAATTAGCTTTGATTTATTAATTACAAAACAAGGTTGTGCTTTCAAAGAGAGCTTGTCAGATAATTTGACCACAATGAGAGGAAAAAAAGGTTTTCCCATGATTTTAAGTACATTGTGATGATGCAACTTCCTGTTAAAAACGAATCCTGATATTACAGATGTTGCACAGAGGTGAAGTACGTACATGAAACAGGGTTGAGTAAATGTTCTGGCATGTTCTGAAAAGTATTTTTCAGGCCTTATACTGTAATGGATGACTCACGGAAAATCATGTCTCAAGCATGAGATGATAAATGGATTTACATAATGCGTAAAAAAAAGTTGATTATGCAGCATTGAGATAAAGTAGTTAGATCAGAACATGGTGAAGTGTAGTTAAAGTGGACTTGGACAGATTAGAAATAAATAAATAGATAAAGGTTTATGAAGGTGTTCAAGCCAAAGTGAGACTTTTGATGAAAATTCTCTTAGTCGCAGGAAAACGTTTGAATGGTGCAAATTTTTGGGCTCGGAGCTTACGGCAGTCGTTCCTGTGAATATTCAACGAGTGTAACCCCTGATCCTTGAAAATCAACAGATAACGTTACAGGAACTCGGCTGGGAGTTCCACATCCCCCGTACAGTCCTGAGCTCGCTCAAAGACATTTTCACATGTTCGGGCTGTTTAAGGAGTTCCTGGGAGGCCGGGGTTCCAAAAGTGAATCAGACAGTCTGGGATAAGTGCATTAGTGTATCAGAGGATTATATAGAGACATTCTCAGGAGTTTTTACTCTCAGGACTGTGTTCTGTTATTCTGCACAATTAAAAGTCCTGGTTTGACTTGAACACCCCTCTTGTTTATTTTTTAAGTTATTTATCTAAAACCTGGACATTGGTTGTTGTAAAGAATCCTTTTCGTTTGTCTAAAATGTCTTTAACCTGGTAAAGTGTGACGCAACTGGCAGCCCAATCATGGAATCAGCCGTTCACGTCTAAACGGAGTCACATCATCACCACCACTTTAAATTCTTCCACCTTAGTTGACTGTAAATCTCATGTAGGGTTGTTGGGTTGAGCAGCCATTTGGCTTCTAAACTATTTTGTGGTCATACAACAGCTGTGGAAAATTTTCTCACTCGTCTGGTAACGACTCCACCCAGAATAACTGAAGTGGTTCACATCCACCACCGACTGTATTAACCCGCTCATTACTTCTCCTCCGAAACGAAGCGGACCAACATAAACCGACATATACTGTAAATGTAGTTCATAAATGTTTTTATACATCTGAGATCAAAGACCATACTGACAGCCATGTGGTTTGGAGTAGATAATGTTCCAGCTCCATGAACGACCTTCCGTCAGTGATCACGCGTTAACGTCGGGGAACTGGCGCGTGATAGCGGGACGCTCGCACACAAAGCATGGATTGATGGATTGATCTGGCTGTCCGTCAACTGATAGGAGCGGTGGTTGATTTTCCACGTCTACTTCCTGAGTGGAAACTCAGCTACAGATGTGTGTGTGTGTGTGTGTGTGTGTGTGTATAAGGCATGTGATGCATTCTATGGAATGACACATCACACTGTCATGCTTTTCTAAAGTATGAGTCACTATGAGTGGGTTGCCCAGGTCAATGATGAAAAAAAAGGTTTTCCACAAGATTGGGCAGGTCATGATCAAATCTTTAACACATAAAAAATGTATAAATAAAATCTATCAATAAATGATCAGAGTGTTTGAAAAAAAAAAACACTGAAACAATGAAAGAATTTGTACAAATTATAGCAATTAAGTAAATATATAAACATCATGAAATACTGCCTACTGTGCCCTGTATTATTATTGGCACCCCTTATAAATATTAGTAAAAAGTGCAAAGAAAAACCAAATTCATTGTTTGGTGAAGTAGCTTCATATCTCTGAAAAAGAAAAAGAAAAATTTGCAAACCAAGAATCTTATTATTTTCACCAAAATCACGCGATACAATTACTGAAACCACTGAACACCATGTGACTGAAGCATGTTTCATTTGTTCATTTTCATATAAAATGCACAAATTTGACTTGATTGTAGTGTGTGTGTGTGTGTGTGTGTGTAGTGCTAGGACAATAATAAAAGAAAAAAAAAAACAGAAGAGGATACGGCTGAAACATGGTATCGGTGCTAAAACGTGTCTCACCTACAGCGAGGTGAAAAAGTGATAGGATCATAAAATACCATTTTTCATAACACTTAATGCTTCTTATCTCCCGATCCATGCTTCCTTTTTTGTAAATACGCTACACATTTATATCTTTATCAGATAAAAAGAAACACATTTCCTAAATACAGTTTCATGTCCTTTTATGTACAGTGGTTTCCGTTACTTTTTTAAATTCAAATCTTTCAACGATCTTAACTGTCATTCAGATGAAACTTGGCCCATTTAGATTTCACATGAAAAGACATAAACCTGACAAATGGTTATTTTTAAAATATTGCAAGATGAATTTGACATGGTTACGGACACTACAGATTTTTTTTGCTTTTTAAGCTTTTGACCAAAAACCAGTTTAAGCAATAATTATTACAGGTCATATGCTTCTAGAAGCTTAACATCAATTTTAGTATCAATACTTAAATAGAAATATGAATAATTTGCATTTTAAATGATTATTGTCTGAAGCGAGACGGTATAACGCTGAAAAACAGCCATTTTTGGGGCCACGTATAAAATCATCTCTCCAAAACGACTGAAGTTAGTAACTTGAAATTTTTAGGGAAGCAAAGTCGATCACTTCCATGTTGCGTAAACTTCAGAAGCAGCTTTTTTGGCACATACATTTTCTTTATTACATGTGTAACAAATAAATAAAATTAAATAAAAATCGG
The DNA here is from genome assembly GCA_028570985.1 of Heterobranchus longifilis. Taxonomy (NCBI): domain Eukaryota; kingdom Metazoa; phylum Chordata; class Actinopteri; order Siluriformes; family Clariidae; genus Heterobranchus; species Heterobranchus longifilis. The sequence goes on along the minus strand of JAOVVB010000002.1, from coordinate 21,108,626 downwards.
TACCAATACTGTGTTCTGGCCGGTGTACAGTGTGGAGAAGGGTAAGAAAAGCAGAAAAAAATCGTCAAATGTCATCGTTAAAAAATAAAATATTGGGGTTGCCAAGTCTCTGAAACATCACCCCATGCCCGCAGATTTTTTTGTATTCCAAAAAAAATGCTTTTTCTGTCATACAGTAATTGTCTGAAGTTTGTGAAACAGTATTACAACTTCGACTATAGCCGTGTTCCACGGTCTGATGAAACAAAATCTGAGCTTTTTTTTGGCTGTGATGTTGTGGGTCGGCCTGCGTGATTAATCAGGATAAAAAAATAATCCTGATCTCGATTCATACACACACACACGTGATCTCGTTTCTGTATGACGGTGATTCATATGTGTATTTCTCTGTGATCAGATCACGCTGCGTTCACGTGTTCACTTATTTCCTTGACAACAATCCCAGATTGCTGTGTCAGACACACACGCACACACACACACACACACAGTGTAACACAAAACACTATTAATTCACCAATCAGGCCGGAGATGAGCGAATGATTCGGTCGGTCATACAACTCGATCGCTTCTCTCATCTCGTCTCCTCATTTACGGCGCACGCTCGCTTAGTTCCAGCCAATCAGAGGTTAGAGGAGGGACAATTCAGCCAATCAGAAGCTGGAGTGGGGTGCGTTCTGGGACGTCCTGTTTCTGATTGGCTCCTTTCAATGCTCCCTGTGTCAAACCTTTATATTTTCTTCCCTTATTGAATTTATCAGCAAATTTATAGTTAATTATTGCATGCATTAATTAATATGGTTATTATTTTTATCGGCATGAAGGTAAATGTCTCACACACACCCACGCATTTACTAAAAACTAAAATATATACTGCTGTCTGAACAGAGACAGGCGTGCACAATTCTAATATTAATGTTAATTAACGTTAATTAATTAGTTAAATGTTAAAATGGTGATTAATTAAAACTGACATTTTGTTTCACAGGCTCTCTACAAACAGATCAAAATCTACATCGGTTTATACTAGAAGAATTTAATTTCAAATCACCTAATACCTCTGTGACATTTACTTTATGCTAATAATAATAATAATAATAATAATAATAATAACGATAATAATAATATATTGTGATGATAAAGTACTGCAGTCGGCTGGGAATCCAAAACACACAGGTGTTATTTATTAGTTATTTTTAATTAGTATTGTCAACATTCTATTTATGTTCAACATTTTTGAAGTGATTGACTTTAAGGGTTCTAAAATAAAGAAAAGCAACTTTTTTAAATTGCTTTTTGTTTTTGTTTTTTTACAAGAGAGTTAAAACCTCTGTGTAGACAGCACATGTTGCAATAAATGTTTTGGTTGAAAATAAAAAAAGAAATAGAATCCTCTGGGAAAATTGTGATCTCACCTCTTATGAAGAATAATTTTTACATTTTTTTGGATGATTCACATTTTAGCAGGAATTGTGCAGCCCTGGTTGCGAGGATGTCCCTGGAAATACTGTTACAGTAATGAGCTTCATAAAATTCCAGAACATTTTATTAATCAAAATCTGGCTGCATTTGCCAGGAAACTAAAACTGGGGAGGAAACGTATTTTCTACATGTATGTGTACATAAAGTGCTGGGAAAATCCTCTCCTTCCTCTCCTCCCTAAATAGTTGGAGTGTGTCGGTGTGACACGCAGCCTGCCGGTTCTGTGCAGTCCAACGTCCGATGGTGGTCTTCGTGCCTCATCCGTCTGTCTGTGTGATGACATCACTCTCCCCACAGCAGCAGGACGTTGAGTGCTTTGTGTGTGTGTGTTTTTCTTTTTTTTTTTTCCAGTAAACCCCGACCCTGTAGGGCGCTTTGTGGTGGGTCCTTCTCCTGTCCCCACTCATTGAGCTCCTTTCTGATTTGGATTGTCTGGACCCACTTTGAGCCGTGCCGTCTAGGTCGGCCCACCCACTGTCCATCTGTGTGTGTGTGTGTGTGCGTGTGTGTGTGTGTGTCTATACAGTGGATATGAGCGTCACGTTTAGTCTGGAGACGTTTATACACATCTGATGATTTTCTCTCACACCCACCGGCTGGTAGAATAACGGATGAAGGCCTGGGTTTAATTTGAGACTGAAAGCAAAAGTTGGAGCGACGCGATGCTGAAATGATGGACTGATTTTCTGGACTGAGTGGCGCACCTTGTATTCTAGTAAAAAGCTGTTTTATTAGCTCACGGTGGGCCTGCGGATGCTAATGGACTTCAAAAGTTTTACTGTTATAATTGTTATTACGCAGGACCAAGTGAGTCATCTGTTAATGCATTAACTTGTGCAACAGATCAAATAACATCAACAACATCAACAACCAGAGCTTTCTGCATCATCTTAAATACTGAATGCTTTGTTTGTTTGTTTGTTTGTTCTCACACACACACTGCAATTAGTCTAATCTGCATGTCTTTGGACTGTGGGAGGAAACCGGAGTACCCGGGGGGAAACCCACCAACCACGGGGAGAACATGCAAACTCCATAAGCTGAAGGAACCCTTGAGTTCTTGAGTTCGCTAGGATTATTATTATTAGGGCCCAACCACTATGACATCAGCACGATGACATCATCGCCATTTCTCTGATAATGCTGTTTTAATAGTGCTTATGTCATAAATGTGCGAGGGCCCTCTTGTTCTTCTAAGGATTAAGATTATTTATTTTTAATTTCAACCATCTGGGACCTTTTGGGGGTCTTAACATGCTCGAAAAATCATGAAAATCAACACACAGTTTGGAATCTGCTGCACACAGGGTAGTAACCTGCGCCGTCGCCGCCTGGGCGCACCAGAAAAACACGTCCAGCCGTGATGATGCCTGAAACTTATGCCATATTTAGTGACATCATTGTCCCGGGCATTTTAGAGCGTGCTCAAAAGACACACAGGTTACAGTTCTGTATGTGGTGCATCGCCCGGGTGGCGATGGCACAGGTGCTTGGGCCCGCTCATCGTTGCTTGCAACTATAGGTATTATCATTATTATTAGTAGTATTGGTATTAGTATTGCCACAGTCATCTAAAAATGTATACTGGGCCTACTGTTGTGCTGTTTTATAGTTTTTGACTAATAACTCATGAACCACTTGTCCGAGACAGGAAATTCCTTTTTCACAATAATCATTGCTTTCTCACTATTGTTCTCACACTCATTTCCTTCGAATAAAAATTTCCATCTTCCACCTTCCTTTTTTTTAAAAAGATTTTTGTTCAAACTCAACCCGTCTTCTTTGGGATAATCTTCGAACCTTCCTGGTCAAAAAACATTTGCCTTATATACAGTATGAACCTATAGGACTTGGTCCGTATTAATTAAATGATCTATGTAGATCTTCTTTATGCAAAACTTGGTACACATATTCAGCAGGACACCCTGAGGACACACCCCAGGTTCCATTTCATTGGGCCTCTAGGGGGTGCTAAAAGTAAGGGTGCTCCTAGATAGATGCCCTTTTGGCTGTGGGAGTAAGCCTCCTCCGCCGAGGAGCAAACGGCACCACTGGCTCAACTAGCATTTACACCAATGAACAAACATTCACGCCGACGGCCAATCAAATTTCAGCAGCTTATAACCGATATCCAAGAAACGTGGCGTACACATGCATGACATCATCAGGAAAAGCATTGCATACACAGATTTCCAAGGGGAACTGGTATGCTACAGTAATTCTGCTTCTTTTGGTTTCTCAGCTGGGAGAGCCTTCAAAGTGGATGACTTTATGATTTCTTGGTTCGCGTAAATGAATAAAACGTGCGATGTGACGTCCTTTAACGAATAAGAAAAATAATAATTGAGGAATAAAACACAAGCACTTCTTATTTATCTATAAAATGCATGCACTGTTGTGGTTTTTTTTTTTTATGTTTTACTCCTTACTTGAGCAACATTTCTTACGTGAAAGTTTTCTTCCGTTTGTGCCTTTGGGAAATTCTTTGTAGAGACCTACAACAGAGGGTTCCTCTTTCAGGAAAGGTTCCAAGTAGAAGCCCTTTAGGAAGCTTTAAGGAGACCTTTTTTTTCACTTCAAGGCTGCATGCTTTAAAATAAAACCATCCAGGACACAAAAGACATAATCGCTGTTCTCATGGTGATACGATGAAAAAAAAAAAAAACCCTTCCTGGAAGTAGTTCTGAACATTTAATGTGCTCCACAGGCCGCTGAACTTTTCACTGTTTTTCGCTGTATGTAAAAACGATGCGTGGGCTTTTACACGTTCTACTTTTCTCAACTAGTGCCATGCCACAAGGCTTTTGATTGCACAGTGGGAGCTTGGCTGCCGAGCAAGTGAGAAGCAGCTGATGCTTTTAACTCGAGACTGCTCAGTGTCCAGTTCACAGATTCCATGACGGTTAGCGGAGAATAGCAGACTGGTGATTAATCTAGCGTGATGCGAACAGCTAATATTTCAGGATCCGTGATGAGAAATAGCAGTGCTGCAGGATACCACAACCTGAGTCACACGTCGTGTTCGCGCTGCTGTCCGGAGCGACACCGACACCGAGGATGAGATCAGCAGCGAAGTATGGCATTCTGAGATCTGAACGTGGAGCATTCTTTACTGACGTGGCAAAAAAAAAAAAGAAGTAGAAAAAAAGTGCTGGACGGACGGAGAGAGAGAGAGAGAGAGAGAGAGAGAGAGAGAGAGAGCACTGGAGTGGGGCATGACTTCATGCTTTGGGAAGCTCTGGCGAAACTTTAACCTATTGCACATTTTTTTTTTTACACCATCCCACACAGAGCACATAAAAAAAACACAATAGCTGAAAGCAGATGAT